>OV651820.1:57148550-57308550 GCA_927349885.1 Psylliodes chrysocephalus
AACTGCAATTACAGCTTAGCATATTTTAGGTACAAATTAATTACCACCTACTACCTACTTTAGTGAACATAACTTAGGTTATAACTGTAAAATAAATTTATTTTAATAAATTTTACTAATTTTATTAAACTAAAATCGGTGGAACATTATTATTTTCACAATTTTATTTAGATACTTTGTAATTACAACTATTATCTTGAATAATGGAAGAAAACAATGTTCCACCAATTTTAGTAAACATAAATTAGGTTATAACTGTAAAATAAATTTGTTTGAAACAATTTTTACTAAATTTATTAAACTAAAATCGGTAGAACATTATTATTTTCACTATTTTAGTTAGATACTTTGAACCTGCAATTGTACCACTTGAATTATAAAAAAAATAAGGTCTACCTGTTCTATTATGCAAAACTTTATTTATAATAATAATAATAATAATAATAATAATAACCTGCAGGATACGCATAATACAAAAGCAAACAAATATAGGGAACTAGCAGAAGAAATAAAAGAACAATGGGGTCTCAATAAAGTTACAATTTTACCAGCGGTTCTCTCAGCAACAGGAATTATACCCAAATCATTTATAGACACCTTAAATGCATTATCAATGCCAGAAATGATTCGTCCCATCCAAAAAGCTGTCATATTATCCACATGTAATATAACAAGAAAATTTCTAAATATTCAATAACCATTTGATCAACATACTTTCGACTTATTAGCTCTGTCTGCTTAGGTATCAGCCCGCAGACAACTACCAACCACCGGTAAAAGCCGAGATTGAGAAAATAATAATAATAATAACTTTAAACAAACATTAGTATTATTTATTAGTCTCAATACAAAATTATAATTATTAAAATAATAATTAATATTACTATTTTTAATTTTTAGCTTATTCTATTTGTTATTATTGGTAATATTGAAAATACAGTTATTATTTGTTGGGTGATTTGAACCTTTAGAAAACGTGTTGTCTTTAATTTCAACTGATTTGTGAAAAACGGTTGTCGAAGAGGTGTTAGGGAAGTTACTTCTCATGGACTCAATATTTTGATGATGTTCAGAATCTAACTAGAGATTCGGCTTAATTGATTGGCTGCTGCTATGTCCAGTTATTTTAATAAGTTGCTGCTCACTAACCCCTTTTTTAGCTAAATTAGAAACAGCTGTCGCTCTGACCGAATGATGTGTCCTTTTTTACTTTCCTATCTGTATACAGATATAAGGAAAGTATAGGAATCATGATTTTTTTCGACCTCGAGTTTTCGACGGATTTTTACGTTTTGAGGTCCCCTGAATCCGTTTTGACTATTTTCGCGATGATGTCTGTGTGTGTGTGTGTGTGTGTGTGTGTGTGTGTGTGTGTGTGTGTGTGTGTGTGTGTGTGTGTGTGTGTGTCTGTGTGTGTGTGTGTCTGTATAACGCATAACTCATGAACCGATACACGGAAAAACACCAAATTTCAAACTTAAGCTTTGTTCCAGCGTCTAATGAGCTGATTAGATTTTGGGCAGAGTCGGAACATCTGGGGGGGTACTTTATAGGTGGTCATTTTTATATTTCATGGAATATATCTGTTATTTACGTTTGGAGAAGAAAATTCTTCAAATAAAAGTTACTTCTAATATAATTATCTATAATTTTTGTTATATACAAAATTTTCCTAAAATGGTCCGTATTCGCGAAATTTGACAAAATGTAAAAAAAATAATTTTTTATAAAAATTGTTCAAATAAAAGTTGTTTGTAATATAATTCTCTATAATTTTTATCCTATAGATAATTTCTCTAAAATGGACCGTATTCGAGATATTTGAGAAAATGTGTAAATTTCGAAATTTGAAGAAAACTCAAAAACGGATAAAGAAAAAAACATTAAATTTTAAACTTAAGTTTTATTTCGGCCTGACGTGAAATGATTAGATTTTGGACAAAGTCGGAACATCTGGGGGGGTACTTTATGGGAGGCCGTTTTTATATTTTAGGGAATATATCTGTTATTTATGTTTGGAGAAAAAAATTGTTCAAATAAAAGTTACTTCTAATATTATTATCTATAATTTTTGCTTTATGTAAAAATTTCCTGAAATGGTCCGTATTCGAAAAATTTGACAAAATGTGCAAAATTCTGATTTTTATGAAAATTGTTGAAATAAAAGTTGTTTGCGATATCGATCTCTATATTTGTTCATACATGATTTTTTTAAAATGGACCGTAATGGAAAAATTGTAGGAAAAGTGCTAAATTTAAATTTTTCAGTATTTTCATTTTCAATGAATATCTATAGAAAAATGTTTCTAGGTAGATGTATGTGGACAATGTATATATTTAGTTTATCCTCTAAACATTTATAGAGATGCTGCAATAGGTTGTACAAAATAACCGGAAGAAGCCTGTAATAACTAGATAGGAAAGTCATGTGTTGGACACATCAGATTTTTTCTTTTTATGACGATACCAATATTAGATGCTGCCGACTTAAAACAAGTGGATATCGTATTCTTTCCTACCGGACAATTCTTGTACCATCCCTTAGAGTCAGGTTGATTCCAAGTAGGATTAGGGGTTAAAAATATTCTTTCAGTTTTTATGCTGTTACCCCTTTTTTCTAATAGCTTTTTGAATAAACGAACGGGGCAAATTTCTGAGTTATTATTGTTTGTAACTAGCCACTTACTATCAGATAATTTTTTAGAACCCCCTTGAACTGCTTTAGAAAAAACTATTATATTCTATCCACTTAAATTACCCTCATTATTAATTTCCTCTGTAAAATACTGGATACAAGCTGATGACCCTTCCCCTCCCCTCCAGGCTAGCTCAAGGTATGCGACATAAAAAAAATTTCGTTGAAAGCCATCTGGACAATCTTCATCGCAAGTTTCTATAATTTTGTTAAATTCGTCGTTAGATAATGCCAGCGAACTTGATTTTTTTTTCAGGATCCCTCTGCAATTTTCTTCGCATTGCATCACGCGCTGCTCTGACAGATGCAAATTCGGGATCGGTAAATGGGTCAAATTTAATATTATAATTATTAAAATACATTTCCTTTAACTGTTTTGCTGTGCTATTCCACATTACTTTTACAACACCCTCCTTATAATCACATGAGCTTTTTTTCTTCATGTTAAATGCATAGTCTTCTAATATTTGACTCCATGCTTCAATCGAAACAGATGGACTGTTAATATCATTCCTGTCTATTCCCAAATAACTCAGTGAGAGCTTAAAGTTCCCTGTGTTATTTTCCTTCCTAGCTATCCGCAATTAACTCAGTGAGGGCTTAAAGTTCCCTGTGTTAGTTTTCCTTCCTGTTTTTCCCAAATAACTCAGTGAGGGCTTAAAGTTCCCTGTTATTTTAATTCCTAGGTATCCCTGTCCGACCTGGGGTTATACTAATAAATAAAAATAAGAGGTAGTGTGGGTTTGATTCAGCGTAGCTTGCTCGTTGACTTCAGGGGTTTTAAAGACCAAAAATACATTTAGAAAGATTTCAAGTGGTCCTCACGAGTTGCAGAAATGCCGCAGTTTAAATTTTTAAAATTCATACTATCCTTGAGTTAAATTTTGATTTATTACCGTAAATTTGGAATTTTTAAAATTCATACTATCCTTGATTTAAATTTTGATTTTTCTTTGTGATTTAAGAAAATTAACGTAAATTTTGGAATTTTTAAAATTAACACTATCATTGATCAAAATTTTGATTTGCTTTGCGATTTAAGCAATTGCCGTAAATTTAAATTGTTGAATCCGTATTATCCATGATTTACATTTATTTTTTTTTGTGTTGCGATTTGAGGGTAATTGCCGTAAATTTAAAATTCCTACTATCCGAGATTTAAATTTTGACTTTAGTCTGAGATTTCCGAATACAATTTTTTTTATACGCGACCGGTTCACCGTATCCAGTTTAAGCAGTCTGATTGAGAATACCTGCCAACTATATCCGCCGTTCGTTCCCGTTTTAGTTTGCTTCATTTTTTTTGTTCAGGGTTTCATAACCGAGGGTGGGAGTTGAAATATATTATTTTTATTTTTTTCAACTGTATATAGTTAAACCAATATATGTGTCAACATTACCTTGACTATTACTGAGCTTACTAATCCCCAATTTACTGCCCCCTTACTTTTCAGCAGTGAGAAATTCTTTGCAACCACAAGTAATTATTAAAGCCCATTACTTGTGGCTACTAATTACCTGAGTCTAAGTAACTTTTGACCCCTGGAATTTTTCATCTCCATCTGTGCTGCCCGAATACTTATAGAAAAAATAAATAAAAAAGAAAGGATATCTCGTATTGTTGTATTTCATGTGATGTACATTTATGCAGGTCTGTGAACTTGGCACCACAACATTGCAAAAAAGGGTCAAAAATGTGTGAGAGGTTTGCCCATCGTTTGCCATTATGGCCCGCCCATGAAATAACTTTTTTTGTCCACCCTCTGTTTTCACAATATATCGAAAATAATTTTCGCGGGCCAACTTCCATACAAAAGTTAAAATTTTCATAATTTAATTTCACGGCATAATACCATTTCGTTTGCCCACGTTTGCCCATACATTAGTTTTTTCAGAAAAAAAAAAAAAAAAAAATATTCACAAAGATGCAATATGACAACTGCATTAGATAAATCATTCGTTAGCCTATGTATTGCTACCTACTTTCTGTGCCTAAGCACCGAGGTGGATTTATGTCAATCCAAAGTTGGATGCCGACTAACTACAGTGAAGAAGGGGGTGAGTCGTAGTAAAAGTTATGTTCTTCAGTGGGCGCCAGGAGCTTAACCTCACATCCAACAATCCATGTGACAGTTCACTACCAAACTCCAAATAGGAAACTATAACCTCTCCTCTACAAGGCCATCAAGCGGCTACAAATCGAGTATGCTCCAAATATATTAAAAGTGTACTTTACCATAAAAACAAATGCTCAATCAGATGTTTATAAAATCAAACAGACAATTGGCAAGTGGGGATAAATAATAAGTTAAATAATAATATATACCCAAGTTTAATAATATAAATATATAAATTATTGTGTTGACATGGGGGGTCAATTTCGTTACCACTATGAAATGTACTGATATTTAACAAATAAACAAATAATTAAATCACTTAGTACCTTACTAACAGATTCCCCAACTATTAACAGTAATCCAGTATCACTGGGAGTAATATTTACAACTAAAATACTATATCAAGCTTAAAAATCATTAAATGGGACTAGGGGTAATCGTAAAACTATAACACATGAAGTGTGTACTGTATTTATCAAAGAAAACAATTAATAGTGTACTAATTACGGACGCTAGGGGTAAAAACAAGTAAAATACTGTTACTTATTAAAATATTAATTACCCATAAATAATATATAACCCACGAAGAGCTCTTGGTGAAGTGTTTCGGGTTTAATAAAATGTACTGTGAACCATAAACCCCTAAACATCGTTTACATTAGGTTTAGATAAAAATTATATACTAATAACACCCCCCAATAAAATAGATTAAATAGTAATAAATGATATAAAAAAAATAAGATAGCAAAAACTTGCGGTACACTGTGACTTCTTCCCAGTAGACGTTGATGTCTCTGCTTCGTTAGCAGCATACGAATCAATCCGCTGGTCACAAGATGTGTTGGCCCTTCACAAGGAGTATCAGCCTGTCACAAGAATACTGGCTCGTACCAAGAATACTGGCCCGTCACAAGAAGTGTGTGCCCGTCACAAGAATACTGGCCCGTCACAAGAATACTGGCCCGTCACAAGAATACTGGCCCGTCACAAGAATACTGGCCCGTCACAAGAATACTGGCCCGTCACAAGAACCCTAAAGAAAACGTATAAGATAAAACACAGTAATAACTATTTATCCCTGGTTATATAAAGAAATTAAAATTAAATAACCAGGTACCTACATAGCCTTCTCGTGAAGCGAGATCTAGAAATAGGTAAAACTACTCAACGTTTACTAGTTAATTAAAGTTCGGCTTATCAATTTATGTAGGTAATCTTCAGATTTACAAAGCAAAAAGATAGACAGCTCGTGTAGCGAGTTCTACCCAACAATTACACTTAATAAGCAAATTACACCCTTAGATTTCAAGATACTACCCCTAATAGTTCATCCCATTTACTGAAAATATATACAACGAAAAGTACATAACCTAGGTTAGGTCTAAGTAAGCATTCTAACTAAAATCAAAGCATAATTACCCTTTTTTTAATTCGCAAAGGGGGAACACGATGCACCCACCAGATCAATTGAACGACAAATTCGTGAACGGCTTTTAGAAAGACTACACATATATGTGGACACAATGAGAATCAACACGGGTTTAAATATATCCTCCCAGGAGCTCCTACAACATGTGGACACCAAAAAATACTACCAAATCCACACTGTTGTAACTTAACACAAAAGGTTGCTTCGCAATATCCCAAATGGATTGAAACGACTTCCAATAAATTTCGAAACAATCTTTCAAATTAAAACCTCGTGTCGAACCACGAAAAATATTCCAGAAGGCGGAAGCCAATGTCACTTCAAAAAAAAACAGTAATACCAACATACCTTAGTGACAGATAGGTGTCCCATCAGCGCCCTCTATTACGAAATAAATTCTTGACAGAGAGGGCTAAAATAAGCAAACAAAGTCTCTAAAACGAAATAAACAGCCTAACTGAACTCAAATAGAGGTCCTATCTACCCCAAACTGATCATATACTCGCACGTAATGTCAGAGCGGAAACGCTAAACCGACATCTTAAATACAGGACAGCCACATGCTCACCCAGTGTCACAGAAGGACCGCTCTGTTCGAATATCGAACCAAAAGCACAGTGGTTAAAAATGCGGGTATAGAAGGACCCATTAAATAATTTCACACCGATAAAAACTAGTGTATTCTTATTTTTATGAAAAACCGCTATAAGGCCAAATTTAAACGTTACAGTATGCCCATTTTTTGTTTCACAAATTTTCATAACGATCTTCAAAAAAAGGGATTTGATGACAATTTTACCTACCAGCCGAGATTTATACGAGTTTATTTGTTATAAAAAAAATGGGCAAACATGGAAATAACGCTAAAATATTTGTGAGTTACTAAAAAATGTTTTCTGAGGATTGCCCTTTTTTTTTAAATCCTCGTCCAATAGGGGGGCTTAAATTCCAATAATAGTGCATTTATATTTGTTTATTAGTGATATAAAAATGGGCAAACATCAAAATAATTCTAAAAAAAGTGTAAGTTGCTAAGAAATGTAATCTGACGATTGCTCATTTTTAAAAAAATCCTCGTCCAATAGGGGGGGCTTAATCTTCGATAATAGTGCATTTCTCTATTTTTATTTGATATAAAAAAATTAGCCAACATCGAACTGATTCAAAAATAAGTGTAAGTTACTAAGAAAGGTAGTCTGAGGATTGCCGTAATCTGTCATGTCATAATTTTCAAAAAAAAATTATCTTTTTATAAAAGGTTGTTTTTTTTTTAAAACACTAGGGGTTTAGACCATTTTATGTTTTTACAGTAAACTGATTTTATGGGATACTTCTAGACGTAATAAAGACGGTTTTTCTATAAGACACCATGGGTTTAAAACATCTAATTTAGTACTGCAAGAAGACCTTACCAATTATTTCTTAAGTTTATTGTCACCCTTCTTAGTTTTAAGACGGTTTGGGATATCTAATATTTTTTAAAGCCACCTCTTATCTTATTTCCATTATTCGCTATCTGTCAAACAATAAATTTTTAAATATATATTAAGAATGCGACTCAGAACAACTGAAGATTCTCTGATAAAATATTACTGGTTTCTGAAACAGGGTATTAAAGATGAAAATTCAAAAATTACACGGGGCAACAAAAAAATATTTTTTTTTTTGGTGCCTGGGATTTTAGAGCTGATTTTATCTATATTTGGGATGCTAAATCTGTACATGCAATCCGTTTTTCTGAACCAGCTCTACTTTTTTAGATACATCAACTTATCTACCAATGTGGTTTTTATTCAATATATCCATTTATGAGAGTTCTAAAATTATTATATGTAGGTACAATGGTTTTATTGTTAGTCTGTAATTGAGTAAATTCCAGGTAAATCTATAAATAGTGGAACCATTGCCTATCAGATACCTGAACTGACCCTTGTAATTCCCTACCTCGGGTAAGTCTCGTAAGTTTGTGCGTTCTTACTAATGAGAGTAGATCGAATTCGGCGTGTTATTTTATGTTAAGAAAATAGTGTTTTTATGTTATTGAACATAATTAAAATGAGTTCAGATTCCAGTTCAAGAAGAAGTTGTGTAAATTAACCTGATGTGTTTTGCTATATATGCGGAGAATACATGTTTCAACAAAACAGACAAACTATTACTGACTTTGTAAAGCGAGCGTATCCATGGGCATCGTTACACAATTCTATAGGGGGGGGTAACATTTTGAAAAAATTTGGTATGTTTATTTATTGAAAAACAAAGAAAATGAAACATAAAAGAGAATTTTCTTATGATGGATTTAATTATTCTGTGACGTCATGGCTTACTTCCGGTTTTTCCAGAAATAACAGAAAATCGCAATTTATTTTTTTTAATGAAAACCCTTCTTCTTATTGAAAATTTTAATTTCTGGTACATTTTTGTATAAGAAGCGTGTATTGAAAATTTTTTCAGTAACATATTAAAAAAAATATATGTTCCAATATGATCATTTTGACAGCTGACAAAAAATTTTTAACACATGATTCTTATCCATAAATGTCCCTAAAATTCAAATGTTCAATAAAAACGGGGGTTTCTATTTAAAAATTAAAAATAAATTGAGATTTTGTTATTTCTGATGAAACAGAAGTAAGCCATGAAGTCACACACCAATTGAATCCAGTATATGAGAGTATTTGTCCCAAGCTATTAAACAAATAAGTTTTCATTCCAGTATCTAAATTAACAACGAAGATAAAAGCGGATAGAATTATTAAACGGTTTGCTAATAATAAAAATGCTTAGATACGCCACTGGTATACGGTAAATGGGTCTCAATGGGAATTTTGAAGCCTAAAAAAATTGTATAAAGTTCGTACATTCCTATATGTTTTTCCATAAACGAATTAATGGTAACATGCTAAGAAACAATATTATCCAATATGGCGGCCATTTTGACAGCTGACAGAAAATTGTCAATACACGATTATTATACAAAAATTTCCCAGAAATTTAAATTTGCAATTAAAAAGAGGGTTTCCTTTTAAAAATAAAAAAATCTGTTATTTTCGGAAAAATCGGAAGTAAGCCATGACGTCACAGAACAATTGAATCCATCATAAGAAAGTCTTTCAAACAGAACAAAATTTATCCGATATCTCACTGAATAGCGAAGCTAAGGGGGAGTGGAACTGTAGTAGTAACCCTAACAATGTCACTGACCTATTTGACAGAACTGATACTTAAGTTGTCATAACAAGTCTCTAATAAATAAAATAATCCAACAAAAAAAGACAAAATAAAAGTATATGGATTTATAAAACAAGTGAAAAAATTATTAATATTAATATATATATTTTTATTACTTTAGCTAAAAAAAGTAGTATAATCAATAAAAATAAATAATAAAACATAGGTAGGTATTTACGAGAAAATGTAAGAGATCTTGCCTAAGCCTAATAAGTTGTCATTGAAGAATAGGTTAAATAATGTCAAAATAAAAACACTACTATTTTCTTCATTTTTAGTTAGATAGAACCCATAGAAATTAATGATTAAAACTGGTTTCCTATCAATAAGTCATAAGATTGCATTTCAGCCATATACAATAATTAAAGGCAGAAATCTAATCATTTGCTAAACATTTAAGACTTAAGGTTATCATAAAATAATAATTTATTGTTTATTTAAAACCTTTTCTGATGTCTATTATTTCCAGTATTACTGTTATTATTACAAAAATAAAGGTTTTTTTCTTCTTCTTATTATACAGCTGTCTATTTATTTTTTGATTTAATTTCGATTTTGCTACTGAAATTTTATATAATTTACAGTTTTTTTGCTAGTATAATTTGCAACATAGCAACTCCGGTTGCTCATTTTATTGTTTTAAACCAATTTTTTTAGTAAAAAGTAAAAATGTAAAATGTATACGTATATTTGATACGCCAAAATTACAAAATATTGCCCTAGTACTCGAATTATCCGCAGCTTGCACTAGTATCGCTTTTGATTCCCCTACCATGACTTCGCACTGATCGAATAGACCGTAGCCATGTTTTAACATGCCTTAGCGTGCTAAACGTTCTTTCGATTAACTCTGTCGTTGATGAAAGAGCCATAAATAATTTTTAAATCATTTTGTATGTCTGGATAAAATTCACAATGTTTAGACGCTATATCATTAATGGAGAGCTCATTATGTGCAGAAAGCTCTTTCGGACTCCAGTTTGGTATTCAGCTTCAAAATTGTCGATTCCACTACTTTCATTTTCTAATCGGTAGTGAAAAAACTATTTTTTTAAATTTTTGGGATGTAACAAGCTTAAGGAAAAACTGACAGTCTTCCGAAAAGCGTGACGTAAGGGAATCCAGATATTCAATAAATATATTCAACCTATAATATTCTTCAACTATATTAGCCTGAATATTATTATTTCTATGAGATTGTTGTTCGTAATGCATATTTTACGCGTTGTTGATCAAGTCGTAAAAGCCAGGGGGGACAACTGTCCCCCCTTGCCCCCCCAAACGACGCCCATGCTTATGACACCAAAAATGTTTACCGAATTTAGTAAAATAATAATAAAAAATAAAAAAATATAACTATTAATAATTTTTTAAATTTCGGAAACCAATGATATTTCATCTAAGCATGTTTCGTTTAATCGTCTTATTTTTAATCAGAGAATCTTCAGTTGTCATGTATCATTGTTAATGAAAACTTTAAGCAATCAAAAATCAAATCATAAATATTACTTTCCTATGAATTTACAAACACAATAAATGAATCTAATAATGTGTTTTTAAAAAAATTATGAAATAATTTTAGTTGTGTGAACTTGGTTAGGAGAAGGGGGTAGTATTGAGTTTGAGCAGCAGAGTGGTATTATGTTGTCATTCCGAAAATTGTAGAGATTATCTGAGACTTTACCACTGAAAATGCCGCATTACGATATAATTACTGACATTGCACTGGAATTACCGGAATTACTTTAAAAAAGCATGTAATGCGCAATACATGTACAAATTTTGGTCCAGTTGTTAACCCCTTGGCAGCGGCAGGCACTAACTTCACACAGGTGGGGAAATGTACATTTTTTTGTTAATATTTTTTTTTTGTATCTGTTCCAAACTGTAATAATGAGAATTTGCTAATTATGTAGAATACCTTTAACCAATAACTGTAATTTTTAGTAATCCTATTCCTTAGATGTTTCTTAAATAGGAGCCATTTTCCCTTAAAATTTTCCAAAGAATTTTCTTAATCAGCTTCGCGCGCAAAATAAATCCGATTGAGTATAATTTCACTGTCAACAATATTACCATCAATAAATGTCTTTCTTTTAGAGATCTTGGTGTTCTTTTCGACGCTAAGTTAAACTTTATTGAACATGTCAATACTATTCAAAAAGAAGCATACAGAAATTTGGGTTTTGTCATTCGAAATGGACGCCAGTTCTCTGAGCCTAACACTTTAAAAACTATTTTTAACGCTTTTGTACGTAGTAAGCTAGAATATGCGTCCATTGTTTGGAGTCCTGGATATAAAATATATAGCCAAGCATTAGAAAAAATTCAACGAAAATTTGTCAAATATTTGTGGTGCAAGCTAGATGGCGTCTACCCTACTCGCAATATTCCGCAAACCATCTTGCTGAATAGATTTGATATCCTTGAATTACGTACTCGCAGGAAATGTTATTCTATCTGCATTCTTTACAAATTATTAAATTTTAAAATTGACTGTCCCGAACTACTTCGTCAACTAATGTTTAATGTTCCTAGTATCAGAACTCGCTCCCCTTTTTATTTCTATTTTCAGACACCCAGGACAAATATTTTAAAATTTTCTCCAATGTATTTTATGTATCAAAATTTTTGTGAACTTCAAAATGATGTTGATTTATTTTCTATTTCAATTAAAGAAATAAAACGCTTAATTGTGGACTGAGTTAATTATCATAAGACAACGTAATTTTTTCTCCTAACGGAGTTTTTTTTGCGTTTTCTTATGATAGTTAAAAACGTTTATTAAACTATTTTTTGTTTACATATATTTATGCTATTATTAGTATTTAATATTTTGTTATTATTTTTATGATGTAAATTATACTGTAATTGTAATTATTTTTGTGCCCATCCTGTAATTGGTTTTATAATGTTGGATGGTGTAACCCAAATAAATAAATAAATAAATAAATAAATAAATAAATAAATAAATAAATAAATAAATAAATAAATAAATAAATAAATAAATAAATAAATAAATAAATAAATAAATAAATAAATAAATAAATAAATAAATAAATAAATAAATAAATAAATAAATAAATAAATAAATAAATAAATAAATAAATAAATAAATAAATAAATAAATAAATAAATAAATAAATAAATAAATAAATAAATAAATAAATAAATAAATAAATAAATAAATAAATAAATAAATAAATAAATAAATAAATAAATAAATAAATAAATAAATAAATAAATAAATAAATAAATAAATAAATAAATAAATAAATAAATAAATAAGTAAGTAAATAAATAAATGTGGCCATAACCGATACCAGCATGTGATGCTCGCGTCCTGTTTGACGAGCCCACAAAGAACTTCTAACAGATTTGTTTATGAATTTTTAGTTGCTTTTTCATGTTTGACGTTTTATGTCATTATTTTTACTTTTTGATTATATGCAATGTTTTGAGCCCATATTTATAAACAAAACTCAGCTGAGTCGTACTTGGGTAAGTCGTCCTTGAACGAAAATCGAAGTTCGGTTATATCGCGTGAATTTAGAGATGGGTAGTAACAAATTCGTAAATGAACATAACAGTTACAGATTTGCTAATAGCCATCTCTAAATTCCAGTGTAACACCGGAACCACCTCGAACTATAGAGACGTTGTAACCGAACTTCGATTTTAGTTCAAGGACGACTTACCCAAGTCCGACTCACGTAAGTTCTGTTTATAACAGAGACAACTATGAGACGTGTAACTTCATATAAAAATCGGTTCTGTGGATCGCTCATGCAGTGTATATCGTTTTCTCCCTTTCTCTTAATATTTGTGGATATGACTATCTCTTTTACAAATCACTCAAGGCAATGGTGAGATGTCGCCACCATAGCCCCCTTCTCTTTCTGTTCTGTCGTTCTGTCATGTATTATCTGTCAATTTTGTCATAAAAGTCGTTGGAGGTTATGTTTTAGAAAAATTTTGTGTTTATTTTATATTGTGGCTTTTTATATTGTAGTGTGTGTAGTGTTTGTAACGTATTTTGTTTACATTTTCAAGAGCTTATTATATTACTAAAGCTAAAATAGTTTAGACTTTTTTGATTAAATAGCAATGCCGGCATTTTGTTTAATTTGTGGATGCAGTTCTGTAGCATCTATGTCTGTTGCATATGTTGCAGGATTTATCGTAAAAAAGGTTTGCTAGTTTATAAGTGCAACATATGCCATGAAATTCTATTATCTAATTCAGAGGCACCTCATAATTTAGGTGTCGGGACATTTGCCCAGTTTTTTTCAGGTACATTTTGATCCGGCAACGTTGCACTTGAGGTGGGATGGTATCAATGCTCCCCAAAGCATCGGAGAGATGCGTACGCATAGTCGTACGATAGATAGGATCCAGAGATATAGGATCACGTCATCAGTAGTATTGGCAAAGGAAATTTTAGAAGTAGGAGATAAGAAAACAATAATTTATTTAGATATTATGACAATAAAAAACGTAACTGTAAATACAAGTGAATAAAAATAAATAAATAAAATTACCTTCAAAAAATAAAGAAATAAACCGAATCCTCGAATAGACAAAGTGTGAATAAAATACTTGTAGATCTTAACAAATTAATATGAAAAGTTAAGTATAATTTTCCTTCAAACGTTCCAGTTTTTATTTTACAGGGTGATAAAGTAAAGTTCATAAACACAAAATTTTCTAAATATCTATCCTTACGGTAAATATATTAACTTGCAAATATGACATGTTAGTTAATCGTCATTATTAGTTAACACCGAGGTTAACACACTTTATTTTTATAAATTACGATATTCCATTGGCGTAGGATCAAGGGTTTTAAAATCAATATTTATCCAACCCTTTTGGACACCCTATATTTCATAAGAGTTAAAATTAGTAATATTAAATTACTGAGATTATTCGGTTTAAGTCCAACTCAAACATGAAATCCATGTACAATTTTATCAAGAGATAACAAATATTAAAAATTCCATTAGTAAATGAGACCAATTTTTTATGGACTTAATGGTTCCATTAGTATTTTTTTTGCATATTTTGAATTTTTTAATGTAGATATTTCATGTTTGAGTGGGATTAAAACTAAAATATCCTGAAAATGGAATGTTCTACAGAGATCAACCAAGAGTCCATTTTTTGTAAGAAATTGCGTGAGGAATATTTATTAATTTCAGCTTTTATGAAATACTTAAGTACCTATAGGATGTTCAAAAAGTTTGAATTAAAATTGTGTTCCCAGGCCTTATTTATTTAAAACATTTATTCACCTATTAAATATTTAAAATATATATAACATTACATAAAATAACAGAACACTTTTCCTATCAGAAATGTGCGGGCCAATGGCGATATCTTCACCTATAGTATGCATTGTTGCTTATTAATTATCAATTTGGCTAGATATAGCAGACTTGCTTCTTACCAGGGAGGCATAATTAAAGGATTAAGGATGTCTTGAAGTCAGTAATTGTAATGGTTTGTAGATTTGTCTTGTATTAGTTATGTTTATTGTCCATTGGGTATCGTATTTTGTCGAATTAGAGTGTTAACCAATAATGACAATTAACTTACATACATATATTTTTAAGTTAAAGTCTTTACAGTAAGGAAAAATATTTAGGAAATTATGTATTTAATAAGTTCACTTTATCACCCTGTAGAATGAAAACTTGGACGTTTACAGGAAAATTATATTTAGCTTTTCCAAATAATTAGGATCTATAAATCCCCAGTTTACAGTACTTTCTGAAACACCCTATACAGTGAGCACCATAAGTCATTACTGGAGTCTTGTTAGGAAAATCGCCGAGACACGTCGATTTTTGTTTTCTACAATGTACAATTTTGTATGAATAGTTTACCCTTAATTTCATCCCTTACTGGAGGGGAGCAACCCTTTTGAAAAATTTAAATGGCATGGGGTGGTGAGTGATAGCTCATTTGAAAGAGAGTTTTATTCTCTATTCAACCGCTACCCCCTTAAATATACAAGAATTTCCCACTGGCACCTATTGTTTGACAGGTCGTTGGAATGCCTAATTGCATATAACCCATTGATCTGACAACGTAAGGATACGTCATATGTAATTATTTTTGATATACAAAATTGGGACCGGTAGGCGTGGCTTTTGCACTCACTAAAATGGCGGAAGAGCAGAACCGGATTTACAAGTTTTTATTGTACTATTTCTGGTTGAGTATCATTATTTGAACTATAAAAAATAATTTCCTTTATTATAGATAAAAACTTACACATTGACTTAAAAGGTGGTGGAAGGCCAAGGTTACAAAAGAAGGGGGTCTAAAGATTTAAATATACCCGGTTTTCAGCCGAGAGGTGCTGAATAAAGTAAATGAAAGAAATAAAATATAACTGATTTAATTATCACTCAAGTGTGACTATTAAGTGCTGGAGAATATATTATTTGCAAAATTGCAACTAATCAATGACCATGATATAACTAACTTGGGGCCGATTCCACCATTTTAATCTTCAATTAGTTTGTTTAAACTTTAACACAATGGTGAAAATAATCCTAAATCGTTAAAATCATTCACAGAAAAAATAAATAGCATATTTTTGGTTCACATAAGCGACAAAAATAAAGCGAATTCGATTTATTGGATCAGTCGTAACACTTTTTCACTAGGGCACATACGTAGTATAGAACACTTACTCTATACGTAGCCCAATAGCCCAATGCTTTCTGTTTCTATCTTTAAATCGGAAAGTACAAGGTCGCAAATGTCAAGTAATCTAACCTTACTTTAATTAACAGCTTCCTCGAAATTAAGAACAAATGTTCATACACTAAAAGTTCGATAATCCGATATGAAACTTAATGCAAGGCTCGAGGAAAATGGCTAATAAATAATCTCTGTGTAGGTAGATGCACTATTCAGGAAATCAAAATGTGGATTAATTTTACTTGGTCTTGGTACTCTTGTAGATTCAGACTGAAAGATGTGTATCTTCATGCAAGACATTCAGTAAATCAGCGAAGCCACAACCAGCGGTGTGAAGGTAGGTACAGGTGCACTTCTAACAAATGTAAAATATGAAGTGATCTTACTTGAGACTTATAGATCCAGTGAGGATAATGTGGTGGTTGGTTTGAGCTGGGCTTCTCACCATCTGCAGAGATTATGACTACTTATGTAAAGGCCTACCATAGTAACAACATCACCACAAGAGTGTCTGTCCAATTTAATTGGTCTATGCACAACAATCATGCATGTATGATTGAAAGTCAGACAAAGAATGTGAAGATAAAGTTAAAGTCTCAATCATAGTTAAAGTCACAGATGAAGTTAAAAGTAAGAGATGAAATTGTAGGCTGGTGATAAAGGGAGGCCAACATCTAGGTAATAAATGTTTGTCGAGTTAGGAAAAGTATCATCTGTTGTAAGCGCTTTTCTTAACAACTAAGGTAAAAACCAGAATATTTCATAATACACAATTTCTTCGCTAGGCAAAATAAGAAATAAATTGTGAGAGTACTTCCCAAGTGTTTTTCAAAAGCTCTAAGAACAAAATTGATGAAAATGGCCTAAGCCAAGTTCAAATTCTAAAACTTGAATATTAAAGATAAGTAATTACTGTAAAATAAGTAAAACCTCATTGTTGATTAAGTGGTTGAATAATTCATTACCTGGAGGTAGAATAGTGACCAAAGTTTAACAGAAAAAGCCACTAGAAAAGGTGAACAAAACAGAATGGGGCATATAAAAGTCAAGCAAATATTGTAAATGCAAATAATGTGTGCTGTGATTAAATAAAAGTGTACAAAGAATAAAGTTTTAATATTTTCTTATCCATATCTATGAGTGATATCTGAAACACATTATAGGCAGTTAAAAAGATCTATTAATATTGTTTTAAATTAACTATAATAAAACAAACAATACTCATGCATACACAAAACATGAAGCTCTACTTTTCAATCAGCTATAGAACTAATATAAATAAAACTGGTGGAAGCAGCAAATGTAGGTTATATTTAAATAGAAATAAGAAAATAAAATGCCTATAAATTTGATAAACGACATGGCGTACAATTAATGTACTTTTCAAGAAAATGGTTGGAACATACAGCTGAATTTAGAAGGTTCCCAATTATGCCTTTTGACAAAATATCCACGCGCTACGTTGTTCAGGATTTTCTGGAAATCTATAAATATGATTTCATATTAAAAAGTATTATTCGAATATAGGTAGGCCAAAGTTGATAGATGATATTTTTTTGCATTTTTAAAAGCATACTTTTACACATTTTATACAAACATGTCATAATACTGTCCTGTATAATATTTATAATTTTGATACTAACCTAAGAAACGTTATTCCAGTCGATTTTTTACAAAAACGACTATCGCTAGACCAGGAACATATAACACAACAAGGCATTATAAACTTTATAAATTTGTAACACTCAAAATTTGCTCAAATACAAATTAAATTCAAATTTATTAACACAAATGACACTAAAATATAACCTATAAAATTTGACAATTTGCACTCACAGTAATGGCGGACCGGTGCCACTTTCCGATTACGCATGTCGTATCCCTAGGTTGCCAGATCAATGATATAACCAAAAAGTAAATGACATAAAACGTCAAACATGAAAAAGCAACTAAAATGTCATAAACAAATCTGTTAGAAGTTCTTTGTGGGTTCGTCAAACAGGACGCGAGCACCACAAATACTCCCACGGGACCACTAGGAAGAGACCAGATGGTTGTCACTCCAAAACATTGCATATAACCAAAAAGTAAAAATAATGACATAAAACGTCAAACATGAAAAAGCAACTAAAATGTCATAAAAAAATCTGTTAGAAGTTCTTTGTGGGCTCCTCAAACAGGACGCGAGCACCACACAGCACCTACCTATTTCTAAATTTTATATTTTGAATTTAAGATTTTAGATTGTAATTTTTTATATATTGACATTATTTGGTATTTGTATGTGTAATATTCTATAATATATCAAAATTGTTTGTATATTAGGGTTACTTATTTAAGTGTGTTCTTTTTTCAGCGAAGTATCCAGCGCTTGCAACAAACTGTTCATAAATTAAGTGATAAAAAGATGATAGAAATGTGTCGAATGTTCTTCCTTCCAATATTGAGTTTACCAATGAACCAACACATATATCAGCTTTAAATGCCAATAAATGTGATGAATAAAGGGGACCTCTTTATTTGAAAGTTTGAACATGATTGTTTAAATATAAGTTACCTAATTTATAAGAGTTTAAATATGAAACAGCAGAAAAAATAAATTACTTTTAATTTATATTATAATGAACTTTTTATTTTAAAGCAATGTCTAACATCAAGTTACTCAGTGTGAAATGTCGTTTGTTCTTACTTTTCAGTGCAAATACCTTCCAGTAACAGATGGAACAATTGTTAAAAAAAAAGAACAGACCAATTCAAATGGTGTTCCAGGTGTTGTATCAAAAGTATTTGAGAGCTATTTAACAGACAGACAAGTTTAAATCAGGTAGGTTCATAGTTTACCCTAGTTTATTTCATAACGTTATCTATAATTTGATAATCTATGAAATACAACACTCATGATCAACTAATACATTATGGACATTTATAAATAGACTTTATTTGTATACTTTACATTAAATTTCCATGACGTTAATTTATAGTAATTATAAATTATACTTTACATACTTGACAAATAAAATAAAGATGTGTTTAGTCCACCTGATTTAGTTTTAAACATTACCATACAAGTTAAAATCAATACATTTAGATGTACCTGTTTATACAGAATAACAAGCATAAACATTGACATAGTAAAGATCGGTAAAATCCAACTTAATGCTTAAACTAATGTCAAAACTTCAATTGCACATATGAATTTAAACAGTGAGGTTAAGCTATTGACCGAATTTTAAATTTTCGAACTTCTTTTTTGATATCTTATTATTAATAATAACTGTTAAATAGTAGAGTAGTTTTAGAAACAACTACATTTTATTCCATTTTTAATGATTTGTCAAATCTTATGTTTATGATTAAATTTTATGTGGAAAGTGTTGTTTTAAAATTTATGTTTAACTATGTTAATATTTAAAACAAAATCAGTCTGACTAAACGCACCTTAAGAAGCATAATTTTCAGGTATAAAAATTTGACCTAGTTCAGCTTTGACAATCATTTAATTAAGCACTTACTTTTTTGCCAGCGATACTGCTTCCTTCTCTTTTTTATATTTGTAACATTTGCGTCATTTTTTAATGTATTTGATATTCTTTCATTTTGTTCCCTGTCACACAACTCTGTCAAACTTCCTTGATAATCAGTATTTTCATTTTTTAAAGTCGGTAAATCACAATGTGTAGTCAAAAGTTCAACTTTAGACTGAATATATTCATCAATATTTTCCTTTATATTTCCGATATCCGTAGCTTTTTCACTAGTGTTCTCCAATTCTCTTTTAATAGGTGTAGCACTAAATCGCACGTTTTTTTCATGCATCGAACCACTGTTAATTGTTAACAGCAAATCCGAACATTGTTCAATTTTAGGCTCTTCACAATCGATTTCTTCTTTAATTTTAACATTTTGTCCCAGCGTCTTGGTTCCAAACTCATCGAAAACATCGTCGTCATCATCATCATCTTCGTCTTTATACATTTGTTCAGAAATTAGATCAGGTTTATTCTGCAAAATACCTTCACGAATAACTAAACGTTCTTCTTGTTTTATATTCATAATTAATACAACAATTAAATAAACGATTCCAGTTTTCAGTTTTCTAATTGTTTTGGATGTAAATGTTTCTTTTTTTGTACATACAAATATATTTTATTATGCAGGTTAAAAACGAAAAATAAACTGACAATTGACAGAAGACAATGCAAACTTCAAATGTCAGCTGGAGCCAATGCTGTAAATTCTTATATAGATTGCTCACCCATACGTCAATGGCTACGTTCTGCAAAAAAAATCTGCATAGGGATCACTACACTCGATTTTGGACACTCGATCTCGATTATTCGACTGAAATGTTAAAGGCCAAGTTCAATTTCGTTTGACATATAATCACGTTTTTTTTAGGTTAGAAAATTGTATTATCGATTTTTTCATTCGAAGTAATACAAGACGTTACTTTAAATTTCTATCTCTTTATGTTAACAAATATGTAACACGATGAATTTATAAAACGTATGTCACTAATGAATATGTGGCGGCAACTGACGGCAACACTGTCAGCTACTCCATAGCTACTAGAGTCACATACTTTGATTACTATACGGGGCAAGAGAGAGGTCCGACACGCCCAACATAGGGCGCGGCCATTTTGAACCCTATGCCACAGTTTATAGCTAAAGAATCAGATCGCTCACTCTGCACTTTTTATCTCAATGTTCCAGTTTATACACTGCGCAACTCAGATAATACAATATATGACAACCGCCTATAATAAAACAGCAGTTTTCTGCGTATCCTGAATTTGTATCCCTGGAGTGGATGTTATTTTGGAACTTTTACTGGTCCGAGTGAGCTAACTGATTCTTTAGCAATAAACTGTGACTCCAAAAATATTTACTGACACTGACAGCAGCAAGCAAAATGTCAGGTGCGTTTTAATCATCCGCTTCTGCTTCCGGAATTGTCGGTTCAGTCGTTCTAACCTGTCAGATTAAAACAAGAAAACCGACAATTCCGAAGCAGAAGCGGATGATTAAAACGCACCTATTAAAAATATTGCGCCAAGATATAGGCAACACGTAATAAGGGTTCAAAATGGCAGAGTTTTCTATCTCCTTTTAAATGGCACTCAGAAAGCTGCGCAGTGCGACCATTCTCCGTATAGTAAAAGAAAATCAAAGTATGTGTATTAGAGTACATACAGGCAGGGACCCGGACCGAAATGAATTTAACGGTTCCGGTTCGGGTTCTAGTAAAACTAAAAATTTTGGGTCCGGTTCAGTTTCGGTTCTTTTAAAAATATTTCGGTTCGGTTCTGACCAAATTTTTCGGTCCAAACGGTTCTTTTCGGTACAAATTATCCATACCTTTATTATTGCTTATAAAAGATACAAACATTACAAATATTAAAATTTGAGTTTTAAATAGGTAATAATTTTATTTAATACATAAATTATAATTATTTTAGGAGTTCATTTATTTAAATGAAATAGATAAGCAGTAAAAGAAAATGTAAATAATAATTTAAACATTATTTATTTCCATAAAAAAAAAACTAGAAAAATGATCATATGAGCTGGCAAGATCAGTCCTACTTTGCTTGTGTTGGAATGAATAGTAAATCGCATACACACGTGCAGGAAAAGGAACAAAATGTTGCTATTCACAGGTGGAGTCATAGGTCGGCAGCGGCTATACCACATTCTTTTCTCTACTGCAATTGTGAATGCTATTTATTATTCACTACTAAAAAAACATGCAAATTGTCTATTCAGCCACAAATAAAAATTATTAGTCTAAACAAAAAAAAAACGTAACAAAATATGAACAACGAAACCGAAAAAAACCGTTGAAACCGTTTGAAATATTAGCGGTTCCGGTTCGGTTCTAAAAATTTAATTCTGGATAAAATAACGGTTTAATTTCGGTTCCGGTTCAATAAAAGTTTTCGGTTCCGGTCCGGTTTTCTGTTTTTAACGGTACGGTCCGGGTCCCTGCATACAGGTCCGGTATAAGCCATATATAAATGGAAAATAATAATTTAATGTTTTGATTGAGTTAAATAAAATATCAAAATTAAATGTTTATTTTTAAGTAAATGACATTTTTAAATGTATGTCTTCAATCAAAAATAATATAGGCTAATACTCAAGTGTATACGAGTGTACTGGACAAGAGATAATTTTACCCTTTACTCCAGTTTTTTGTAATGAAACCAGCGGTAAAATAGATATGTGTGTACCAAGGCTGTGTTTTGGCCGAATTAGACATATGCATTCGAGTCTAAGCTAGTTCTGGTTAAGTATAAGAGTAATAGGCAAGAAACGGGTGTTCAATCAAACTTGACATCGAGATAGATGTCACATAAGCAGATGTACTGAAGATGAACTTTGCAGGACCAAGCATCAGATAGGTATAATACTTGATATTCTGAAAACTATGCATACTACACTGAATAGGAACGATTGGAAGTGTCAGGAGGCTAAAGGCAAAAAATAGACGGAAGAGAGCCGGATAGATAGATAAGTAATATTTTAGACAGGAGAGAGTCGATGAGTGTTATAAATATAGTTAATTTATGAATGTATTTTTAATGTATAATTTCAGTTTATTTTCATTTTTGGTATAAAACTATGGCTGACATAATAAAACTCTTAAAAGTATATATATTTTCAATCTTTATTACTATACATTATTTAGTTTTCATTTATTCTCTCTGACCTAGGGAAAAGGTTAGAAAACCCTGGTCATAATTGTTTACAATGTTGGTGTTCCTAATGATACAAAACATTACAGAGGAATGATACTTAGTCGATGAAATCTCATCGAGTTCACGCAAAACGTATTGTGGTATGGATCTGATGCATCTGCAGATTTAAATTTATTTTTGTGTACTGTTTTCAATCAACTGGTACCCCAAATTTATACAAGCCACGTCTTCGCACCACAATGTGACATAGCATCAAATCTGCTTAATCGCGTACCATTTTTTTTTAAGTATCAAGGATATTCTTGGTGTAGCTGCTCATCATGTTTCGATTCATTGAACCTAAAAAATAACAAATATCAATAAATAGAATTCGGAATTTATTCCAAAAATATTTTTCTTTGGGAATTATATAGGATTTCTCGTTATTATACTGACAAACTTTTAAAGGTGGTAGGTGTATCAAAATAAACATTTTTTTGCTTAATAAAATAAAAATAATTTTATTGCCCAACAAATTAATCCATTTACAGAACAAAATACATGAAATAAATGTTAAACATAATATTTCGACAGAAAATAATTTTAGCAACAGCAAAAAAAAAGAAAGAATCCTAAATACATTAGCTACAAATTAGTACAACTAATGGTCGAAATAAATATCCCAATCAGAACAAAATTAATTAAAATTTGAGCACATTAGCGTTATAGGTGAATTTCTTCCCAAGTTCGTTCAAATATTTGCTGTATAAAATGTTGTATGATATCTAATGGCTGTTTGGGGAACATTAAAATTTATTTAATTTATCAAAAATAGTACATCAATAGTGTTATGTAATATTTTATAAAAAAAATCTGATGTGTCCAACACATGACTTTCCTATCTAGTTATCACAGGCTTTTTCCGGTTATTTTGTACAGCCTATTGCAGCACCTCCATAAATGTTTAGAGGATAAAATAAATATATACATTTTCCACATACATCTACCTCGAAACATTTTTCTATAGATATTCATTGAAAATGAAAATACTGAAAAATTTAAATTTAGAACTTTTCCTACAATTTTTCCATTACGGTCCATTTTAAAAAAATCATGTATAAAAAAAATTATAGAGATCGATATCGCAAACAACTTTTATTTCAACAATTTTCATAAAAATCAGAATTTTGCACATTTTGTCAAATTTCTCGAATACGGACCATTTCAGGAAATTTTGACATGAAACAAAAATTATAGATAATAACATTAGAAATAACTTTTATTTGAACAATTTTTTTCTCCAAACATAAATAAGAGATATATTCCATAAAATATAAAAACGGCCCCCTATAAAGTACCCCCCCAGATGTTCCGACTTTGTCCAAAATCTAATCTTTTCACGTCAGGCCAAAATAAAACTTAAGCTTAAAATTTAATGTTTTTTTCTTTATCCGTTTTTGAGTTTTTTTCAAATTTCAAAAATTTACACATTTTCTCAAATATCTCGAATACGGTCCATTTTAGAGAAATTATGTATAGGATAAAAATTATAGAGAATTATATTACAAACAACTTTTGTTTGAACAATTTTTATAAAAAAATATTTTTTTACATTTTGTCAAATTTCTCGAATACGGACCATTTTAGGAAAATTTTGTATGGAATAAAAATTTTAGATAATAATATAAGAAGTAACTTTTATTTGAAGAATTTTCTTCCCCAAACGTAAATAACAGATATATTCCATAAAATATAAAAATGACCACCTATAAAGTACCCCCTAGATGTTCCGACACTGCCCAAAATCTAATTAGCACATTGGACAAAGCTTAAGTTTGAAATTTGGTGTTTTTCTGTGTATCGGTTCATGAGTTATGCGACACACAGACACACACACACACACACACACACATCATCGCGAAAATAGTCAAAACGGATTCAGGGGACCTCAAAACGTAAAAATCCGTCGAAAACTCGAGGTCGAAAAAAATCATGATTCCTATACTTTCCTTATATCTGTATACAGATAGGAAAGTAAAAATGTAACACTGGAAACTACCCTTCTATTTTCGAAAGAAGCAGAGTTTCTTCAATACCTCGAATGGGATACAGCTCATCTATTTTAAAAGAAAAGTACTTGAGAGATCGCCACTGAACATTTTCCAATGATCTTTTATGAATATTGTAAATAAGGTTCCAGATAAGAGATGCATATTCTAGCCTGGAACGAACTAAAGAAAAGTAAAGGATCTCCAAGCTTTAAGAGTTTGTAAAAGAACGAGTAATACGAATTAAGAACCCTAAGTTTTTCAACGCAGAAGCAACGGTATTTTCAATATAATATATATAATATAATCCGAAAAAGTAACTTTTTGGTTGAATAATATACCTTAATCTTCAATTTGTGCACAAGTTCGATGAAGGTAGGCTGTTAAATAAATAATCAAACTCCACCTTGTTAATACTTCTAGTATAGGAACATACTTTACATTTAGACACATTCATAAATAGCTTGTTTTCATTACACCAATTTTCAACGATTCCCAAGTTGGGTCTGTAAAAAGTAACAGTCTTGAATTGATGAGATTGAGGTAAATATTTTTAAGTCAGCAGCGAACAGCAGGTTAAATTTATTGCCAAGTCATTTATAAATATACTTAATAATAGTGGCCCTAGATTGGAGCTCTGTGGAAAATCCGTTGTAAAAGACATAATTAAAACGATGATTTAGGTAAGATGAAAATAATCTCAACAGCGACTGATCAAACCCTAAGCTTTCCAACTTCCTTACAAGAATATTATGATTTTTAATTATTACAAAATACATTATGGGCAGGTTGTACAAAACATATTTTAACACAAGAGTTTTATTTTTAACTAGTTATATTCAAAAATAAATGTTATTTTTAAAACTATGTTTAACAATAATCGATGAGTATAGAACAAGGTTCACAGTTTAAACTAAGTCTACATTTTAACTGCCTATTGTACAACCTGCTATAAGTAGGTACAATTAAAAATTAATTGTATTTCTTTAAAATGCACTTGATTTTGTTGATCAAAACCATTCGATAAAAAAATTAAAAAGTATTGGTATAAAGGTGGTTTTTATATCTATGCTATAAAGCATGCATTGGGGCAGCATGTAGATTATCTAAGTATCAGGTCCGAGAGATTAAAATTAAATAACATATGTAGTGGGATTCTCATCTTTCAATACGTCTCCTATCGAGACTCCTATCTTTGTTTGACAGACAGCAATTTTGATGTAATGTCTCTCTCTATTCTGTATGTAATGTGTCGAGTTCGCACAAAAGAATCGCTGTCCTGATCAGAAGATATTAACCACATCAAAGGAAGAAAATTAGGTCCCCTGTTATTTTTAATTTATATTAATGATTGTTGATGTCGCAATAATCAATATAACATTTACCTGTTTGTTGTAAGTTGTAAGGATTCAGATAACTTAGTAAGAGTTAATTGTCAATGAAACTCTGCAGAATGTTTATAAATGATGTTGCAATCATTTGTTAAAAATCAACACAACATAAAACAAAATATAAGCTGATAAGTAATAACTATATGCAGTTTGTGGACAAACAATATGGGAAATTGGAAGAAAATCTATAGGTACAGTTAGTAGAAAAATTCATATATTTAAGGGTAATTATTCGGAAACAGATGAAATTCACAGACCATATGCAAATACCGTTATCAAAATTGCAGGTAAATTACATTTCCTATTTAGAATGTTAATAAAATAATTGTTATATTATTACATTAGTTTTTACTAAATTTGGATATTGTGATATTAGCAATCTAGCCAAATAAAGAAAATAAAAATAAAATGAAAACCGAAAACATACCTGGATCTACAATAATATATATATAAATAATATAAGTATACATTGCATCTTTTAAATTATTAAAGTCCATTAAATTAAAATGACACGTCAAACCATATACGTCAAACTTTCAAAACAAACATGCTTGTTGTGTTCCAAACAGAAAATAGCATTTATAGAATAATTTATTTACTTGCAACCTTTCCCCGCACACCACCTCGCCCCTCATCCAGAAACATGGTCAAATTGCAGTCAAATTGGGCTAAGCCATTTTACATTCGTCTGCATAGGGAGCGATATTGCAATTTTTCAATTTAGTGTCTATTCCGTCTGTTCAGATGGTAGCATCTTATGGGCCCTACATTTTTAAATCTTATCACAAGAATCCTGAAATAATTAGGCAAAAATAAAAGAATGTATTTTGCGTTTTAACTTTTAAATACTATAAAAAATGATGGAAAGTCCATAACTTTTAAATATTTGTTAAATATCACTTATTAAAATATTATACATTAAAAGTAAAACAAACCATAGACTTTCCATCATTCTATACAGTTTTTTGAACCCATTTATGAAAAAAGTTTTTGAAAATATTATCGTTCAGAGCTGTATTTCTTGTGATAAAAATGTCGCCGTCACTTGTCATTGACAACCCGTTGAACTTGGCATTAAAATGTATTGATGACATTCGAATAATCGTCTCGATTCGATCGCAATTTCTCAACTGCTTAGATCAGGGGGTCGATTCTCGAGTTCATTGGAAAATTTTCCTATGGGAAAATATTCCACTACTTATATTCCCATGGTAATAGGTTAGGTTATTCTCGAACTTGTTGGAATAGACATTCCCATGGAAACAGTGGTTTCACGTATGTCTTATATTTAAGTACATAAATATTCTGATATAACCAATAATATTAAAGATATTTCAGTTGGTGAAATTGGTATTAGACAAATGACATGTTTTTGTTTATTGTAACGGTTTGTGTTGTTTGGCTTTTATATGCGTTTTTTTTTATGATTTTAGATTTTGTTAATTATTGTTAGTTTTTTATTTAAATGGCGGAGAGGGTAGATAAAAGAAAAATGAGCCATTGCACTGAAGGCCAAAAAAGGATGCTGGTTAGTTTCCTCGAAAGTGACGAGGAACTTAGAAAAGGAAAATTTACAAGCCAGTTCACATACAAAGAATCGCAAAGAAGATGGGAAACGATATCCCAGAAATTAAATAGTGTTCCGGGTGCGAAAAAGGAATGGGCATCATGGAGACGCGTAAGTCGATATTATTACCCTATTATTTTACATAGGTTGTTAAAACTTTTCGTTTGTAATTATGTATCTACTACATGTTAAAAACAAAACCCAAGCCTATATTAACCATTTGAAACGTGTCCTGCATTATGTATATTATAAAAACATATTTTTTAGACATGGCAAGACTTGAAAAAGAATGTAAAAAAAAATCAACATCCTTCAGTAAGTACAGCTGTGGAACAGGTGGGGGACCTAGTCCAAAGGATCTCACCTCCGATGAGTTAAGTATACTAAATATACTTGATAAACAGACTAATTCTATAACTATTCTTTGCATATGGATCAAAATTTAACTGATTGTTTAAACTTGAGGTAGCCATGTGTGAGTTGGTTAAATTAAAAGGTCCTTTGGATCTCACAAAGATATGTATTTTTTTATGTACTGTGACCTGTTTTAAAGTGTATCACTTTATCTTCTGGCATGCCTAGTAGGCAAAAGAAAAGATGAAATTGGTGAAATTTACATTTTTAGCGAGATGAAACAATGATTTAATTCAATAAACATTAACAATACTAATATTTATTTATTCATACAAAAACAATCAAATTAATGTACTAAACTATAAGAAAAAAAATAAATATTGAAAAATTGTTGAAGAGTAATCACTGTAAAAAATGGTAATATACTAGAAATTGTTTAGAAATAATATAGAAAAAACTCACCATAATCTCTTATCCACTAGGAAATTGACTACAAATTATAATGTTAATATAGGAGAATGAACTGAACATTTTTTAAAAAACATTGGTACTTGTCAAGGGTTAAAATAATTTTGTTTTATCAAGTAAATATGCACTTTTTACATGCACATGTGCAATTGTATTTTTGACATAAATTGGCCTTTATGTATCTTCGCTTTGTTTATGCCTCGGTATGTTATTTTGTATAAACGGGTACATTGAAATGTATTGAATTTAACTTTTATGTTAATGCTTATTATCAGACTGACTAAAAGCATCTTAAAGCAGAGAAATGTAGTAAATGACAACTCAGTTTTATAAGCAAGATAATTTAAAACAAGATATTTAATTGTACATTTATCATTCCTATTTTATCCTTCATTTTTATTTATTTCTACAGGTTATAATTGATCATGATTATGATGTAAGCGAAAACAAGGAAAATATTCCATTGGTAAATGGACCCACAGTTCTCGATGAAAAAGAGAATGCATCAATAGAGAATCCTGGAACCAGTGGAACCCTTAAAAGAAAAAACAATATGGCAGTGAGAAGATTATCTGAAACTGTAAAAGCCAGTCAAAATTTGACAAAGGCATTAGAAAATAAAAATAGCTCTATTGAAAATTATAATAATAAAAAACTAATGCTAATGGAAAGAGACGTGGTGGCAAAAGAGAGGATAGCATCAGCTTTAGAAAATTTAATCAATAAATTTTAGATTAACTAATTATTAAATGCTTTTGTTATTTTTTTTTTTTGTAAACAAAACGTTTTTGTTATGATCGGTCAATTATATTTTTAATAATTCAACACAATATATATTTCGGAATTAAATTTAATCTTTAGGTGCAGTCGCAGATTAATAAAATAAAAAAAATCATTTAGGGAAGTATGAAAATCTTTAAAATTTTCATGAATGAAACCCTATCTTGTTTCTTATCCTGTGTAGGTGTATGACTTTGAATATATACACCTACACACGATCAGAAACAAAAAAGGTAGGTTTCATCCATGAACATTTTTAAAGTGTTATGTACCAAAATATTTTTAAATTTTAACAAACTAATTGCTCCAAAATATGAAATTTTATTCCGAAACGTTAGTGCTGAATTAATAAAAATATAATTGATCGATCATACCAGACGTTTTGTTTACAATAAATGTCACTAGTCAGGAAAATTTCCTTCTTATATTAAGTCATTTGACTTTAGATTATTGTGTTAAAAGTTTTAAAACTTTATTTTTTTTTTTATTAACATGTATATAGCTTTAATTTGCACATTTTTAAATAAAGTTGAAGGTGGTAGCCATGTGTGAGTTATAAGTTCAAAAAGGTAAATCAAACGAGGGTGGTCCTTAGGATCTCTTGTGAAATCCTAAGGACCACCCTCGTTTGATTTACCTTTTTGCATTTTTAAATAGTTTGTTTTTGTTGTTTTTATTTTGAGTGTTACTGTGCTAAAAGTTTTATGACTTTATTTTTTTTTTATTAACATGTATATAGCTTTAATTAGCAAATTTTTAAATAGTTTGTTTTTGTTGAGTTTTTATTTTGTTTTAGATGTGTTAAAAAAGTTTTGTTTTGTTAGTGTTTAAGGATTTTTTTTTATAATAATTGTATTTTTATTTGTTAATAAAACTAAAATTATTTACAATTTTTTATTGAATTTCAAAAATAATTTCTTACAATTTGTTCTTGAAATCTTCTTCCTGCTTCCAATTCAGGATTTCTTGCTACTGGGTTATGTTGTATATGATCTGCATATATTCCAAAATCAATTTCATTTCCTTCTTCCTCTTGTGGGTCTGGTAATTTGTTTTCAATGCATATATTGTGTAACACAACACAATCATTAATGATTTTTCCTGCCATTAGAGGAGTATAATGTAATACTCTAAAAACAATAAGGCTTATGAGAACAAACTGGATTGAAAATATAATTAAAACTCACATAAATAGAGAGTTATTTGGATGCTTTGTTATACAAAAAAATAATTTTATTAACTGACCTATGCTTAAGAAGGCACCTAAATCTCATTTTCAACAACCCATTACACCTCTCTATTAAACACCGTGCCTTCATAAATTGGATGTTATAGGCTTGTTCTCGAGAACCATCTTCTGGGTTTGAAAAAGGTATTTGCAACCATTTGCGTAGTGGGTAACCAGAGTCTCCTAAAAATAACATGCTCAACTTTTTTCTTTCAGTACGTTTTTTATATTATACCTACCTATCAAATAGTACATAAAATCATTATTGGTTCGAACAGCATTTTCTAGCACATCCTTTAAATTGGAATTATTCCATATATATGCATCATGAGTTGACCCAGGGTACTTGGCATTCACATTTAATATTTTTAGATCTATATCACATACCTACAAAAAAAAAATAATAAGAAATTGGCTGTAATTAAAAATTTGTATACTTGCCAGTTGGGTGTTTATTGAGTGGTATTGTTTTCGATTAAGACCACAGTACCACCCCCAATATTCGTAACATGAACTAATTTTGATAGATGTCATTTATGTGTCATAAATTAAGAATCCTTTTGTTCAGCAGATGGAGCAATATTCCATATTTAATAGTTCTTTTGTTCAACAGATGGCGTAATAATTTTATTAGTTCTAAACGGTAACTGTTATAAAATACCTAACAAATTCATCACCCCTAGCTACTACGCGATAATAACTAAACGAGTTCTTGACCTTGACAAATATTTTCGATGAAACAGGTATAAAAATAAAACTTTTGCATTAGATTCGGCACGTCGGTATATTTATTTAGTAGCAGCGTTGGGTTTATTAGTACAATTGTACTAGATTCAGTGCATTTCAACCATTCATAAATGCTAGTACCACAAAAGACAAAAGTATCTAAATCTAGTACATTTTAAATATTTCGCTGGATCTTCTAGAATAATGTATTCTATGATTTCCAATTTCTATGCTAGACAGTAGATACTTCTGATACTCCCAATGCGATACTTTATACCAGGGAGGCTATTTTCAAACTCGAGAAAAGTCATTCCTCTCAAGAGAAATGTCATAATATGTCAACGTAAAACAGTATTTTTAGGGCCCTTGGGGCCAGTGTGAACTCACAGATTGTTTCTCTTGGTTTATTTAGAGGGAATACAAATTCTCGTAAGAATTTTAATCCTCGAGGCCTTTAAAACAGCGTTTCCACATTGACGTACGACATTTCTGATGAGAATCTTGAGAGAAATGAGTGCTCCCATACTTTGAAAATAATGGGTAAGAGATAAGGGAGTATGAGTCTTCATATAAGGGACATAAATATAAGATACGCTCCTAAGCATATGCTTAACAACCACCAGCTCGAACGCAGTTAACATCTGGCCCACTATGTGTCGCTATCATCGATATCAAACAAATAACCCAGCGGGAAATTTAAAAACCTGATAAATATCGACTACACTTTCATGTTCTAGTAAATAAATTTAAACATTGTTAATTACGGTAAATTATTTATTAAAAAGAATACTACACTTACAGTCTATTATAGATTATTGTAAATCTATTGACATAACAAATATTTTTTAATTTTTACCCTTATTTTATTTGTTTTTCTATAAAAAATAAGTGTTTGTTTTTATTTTTAAATTTTATTATTTAACCATATAAAAATATATTTTTGTTTTACGTATTTTAATTTATATTTTTTTGTTTAAAATAAAGTTTATTTTGGTTTCTTTTTAAATTTTTTATTTACCAACGTAAGAATATATTTTTGTTATACCCATTTTATTTATTTTTTGGTTTAAAATGAGTTTGTGTTCTCATTTGAAATTTATCGCCAAATCTAGTACGTTCTGGTACAATCACGATCTGAATTTCAGTACAAGCTGTTGCTACTAAAAACCCAACGCTGTTTAGTAGTTCATTCTTGTGTCCAATCAACAAAGGACAACGGTCTTCGTATCATTACGTAGGGACCACTTATACTATACACAGTGTTTCGTTAAGAATGGGATATAGAACAACTGACGATTCTCTGATTAAAAATAAGACAACTAAACAAATCATGCTTAGATAAAATGTTTCTTGGTACCGAGTTAAGGTGTTAAAATCCAAAAAATATTTATTGCTTTATTTTTTTATTACTCACAACAATTTTACTAAATTTGGCAAACGTTTTTGGTGTCAAATTATCCACCTATCAGCAAAAAAATAAGTTACCTTAATTAACTTTTCCAGTGGCGTACAGCATTCGTACGTAATACCGCATACCTCTTAAATTTTTTGATGTTTTTAAAATAAATAATGTACTCTTAGAAATTAAATAAAAAAAAAAATCGAAATTTAAAAACTACAGAATTTTCTAATATGTGCGAATATCTCAAAAACTAACTCAACTTTATTTAAAAAACATCAAAAGTGGACGTGGACTAAAATTTAGAAGGAAAAAGATGTTACTGGCCCATGACGTACGCCACTGGCAAAGCTTATTTAACTTATTTTTTGCTGATAGATGTATTTTATTACACCAATAACGTTTGCCGAATTTAGTAAAATTAAACTGAGTAATAAAAAAATTGTAGTTATTTATAATTTTTGATTTTCAACTTTAAAACTCTGTTTTTCGGAAACAAGTAATGTTTTACCTACGGATGTTTCGTTTAATCGGCTTATTTCTAATCAATTAATCTTCAGTTGCTCCCATTCTTAATGGAATACCATGTATATACCGAAAGGTCTTACAGCCAAAGAACCAAATAAAAAAAGAAAAATGTACCTTATTTACCAACAATACTTTATTTAGATCTGCATCAGTAAAAAATATTTTCAAAAAATTTAATCTCATTTATATGTAAGTTGGCGTCATCGGCATACGGAAAACCTTTTTAAGAATTAAAAAAAAAACTTATTTTTCATAAACAATTGCATGGTCTATTAATTTTAGAAAAAAAGTTACTTTACATAAAAAGTTATGCATGGTCTAAAACCTAAATTTCAATTATCTGATATCAAATTTTATCGTCGTATACAGGGTTTGTCGAAAATAAAGGTATTTTATCTTGAGAGCAAAATTATATTTTTTGACAAACCTTGTAAAACCGACTGATAAAATTTGCTATCTGGTGGTTGCATTTTCTGTTAGACCATGCATAAATTTTTATGAAGAATAACTTTTTTTCGTAAAATAAATAATAAAAAAGTTTTCCATTTGTTATCAACTTACATAGACCTACTGTGTGTATGCAACTTATGACATATTGCTGAGATAATGTTTTTGTAAGAAAAAAGAAATTAATCATAAAATTTTACTTCATTTGTAGAGTCGTAATTTATGTTTTCATATTTCTACTTTTTTTGTCAATTTAGAATTCCAGTACTATTTTCAATTATAAATAAAAATTACGTATTTTAGATTAATCAATAAGAAAAATAAGCATTTTTGAAATATTAATAACTAAATACAAATTAAACAACAAATTAATAAAAAAGCATTTAAAACACGTTGACTGCCGAAGCAAATGTTGTGGTTGGGTCTTAGTAAACTACAATATCTAATAGACGCATGAATAAAATATATAAACGCGGCGCGAGATTAAATTATTACAAACATAGGTCGCGTGCATATATTGTGAATAATATATTCAGGTTGTCCCATTAGTGCATAATTGTTCAATATTTTAATTTGTGTTGTAAACACGTATACAATTTCTAAATAAAAGTTATAGGTATTTTAAAGATATTTTTAGACATACAGGGTTTTGCGTTTTTGTCTGACAAATAAAACGGTATATTTTTTAAAAAGAAATCCCTGTATTTTACTTCAGTTTTTGAATGCTTTGGTAATGCTGTATTTAACCCTAGAATTTTATTAACAAATATTGCAGGGTTGCCAATAAATTAATTTTTTTTATGAAATTAGAGAATGATTCAGACCCCAAATTAAATTATCATTATTTAGGCAGGTTTAAAATAATTTCAATTTTTTTTTAAATGTAGTAATAAGATAGTAAGCTAACGAATAGTGGTAATAGAACTGGATTATTTTGTACAGTGTGTTTTGAAAAACAAGTCTTAAATATGGCTAATTCCAAGTTAAATTTATTTAATTTTTTTCAAATGCCACACCCTGTATATTATTTAAGCATTCAATTCCTTATAAATTAACATATCCAACGATATCAATAACACATATACAGGGTGTCCCATGAGTGCGTAATTGGTCGATAGCAGTTTTATAATAGGAAATACGAAAAAATTAATATAAAAGTTGTATGACCATAATTAACAGTTATTTATAAATATACAGGATAATCCATAAACGATTGTCTGACCAAACCTATACATTTTTAAAGTAAAACTTGACTGTTTTCACATCGTTTCAATAATTTCAATTTCATTCATTTGCTATGTTGTATATAGGATGTGTGAAAATGGTCACGATTTTCTTAATTTTCTAAATGGAACACCTTATTGTATGTTATGCCACCAATTAATATAATATTCCATTGAAAAAAATTTAAGCATATGTAACCTCGCGTGTTGACACACTCTATATAGAACATAGCAAATGAATAAAGTCAATTAAAATTATTTGACGACGTGAAAACAATCAAATATGTATAACTACCTGCAGGGTGTTTTGATTTAAAAATGTATAGGTTTGGTCAACATCTCGTTTATGGACCACCCTGTATATATAGGAATAATTTTTAATATGGTCATATAACTTTTATATTATTTTTTTTTCTTATTTCTAATAATAAAACAGCTATCGATCAATTACGCACTGATGAGACACTCTGTATATATGTTATTCTCTAACATGTTGGTATCGTTGGATATGCAAATTTATAAGGAATTGTATGCTAAAATATTATATCAAATGCTGCCTTTGAAAAATTGAGTAATTTGACTTAAAAGTAACCATTTTAAGACATGTTTCAAAACACTCGCTATAAAAGAATCCAGCACTATCACTACTATTCGTTATCTTAATGTGCTATAAGTCAGTATATTAAACAATTTTGAATTATGATAATTTAATTTAGGGTCTGCATTATTTTCTAATTTTATAAAAATTTAATTGCTTGGCAGACCTGTAATATTTTTTTAAATTATTCTAAGGTTGAATACAGTATTACCGAACCATTCTAAAATTGAAATAAAATACATGTTCTATTTTAAAAATATACCAAGCAAAAATGTAGCACCCTGTATATATCTAAAAATATTTTTAAAATATGTATTTTTTAAATCCATATAACTTTTTTTTTAAACATGTTTGCGTGTCTTTAACATAAATTAAAATATTGAACAATTACGCACTAATAGGACATACACATGGGTACATACACATAGCAGTCAACGTGTTAACTCAGAAATAAGATTCCTTATAAAGATAAAATAACATTCAGGAGAAAAAAGCAAAGACCGCCAATATTACGTGCGTATCATACAATGATGCCAGGTCATTCGGATTTAATTTACATCGGAATGCAATAAAGTTCCTTCCCTTTCCTGCATTTCACTATTGTATATTTCACCCACTTTAAAATCAAATTCGTCCTAGAAAGAATTGTGAAATTATCGTATAAATCGATAATCTGGCAACGTGGTCAACACTTGTTCATACACAGGCAAAATCAATCGATAATTTGGAACCAAACGAGACAAATATATATGAAAAGCACGAAACAATAAAAGACGGCATACACCTGTATCACTGTTTCAAAAATTGGTACCTCTAAACAATCATTTACCTATTAAAACCATCTCTAAAGTAGAATAGCTATACTGTTTTTTACGGTGACATCTTCTTAAAAATAGATGAACTACATGAACTGTACACAATTACAGGAATTCATAGAAAATCTCTAATTTGACAAATAAATTTATCAAATATTTGTTAATCGTATTTCAAGTTAGATTTGAAAAATACGCAATAAAATTTAGAAATATTTTGGCGGGATACTTGGAAAAATATGTAGAATGAAATCTCCTACTTTTTAGCCTCTGGTTTTAGAATCACTTTTTATGATTTTTTTTTAAATTCAGTGTATAAACAGGACAAATAAAAAATAGGAGATTTCATTCTCCAAACCTTATACTTTAAGCTGGTAGAAGATTTATTTTAATTCATTTAGCGGGATTTAAATGCAATCGGAAATGGTGAACCCTTGCTTCTTATATGAGAAATACAGTGATACTGCGGCCTTAACATAAATATGTTCATTGCCTGCAGGGGGAAATAATGCTACGTGAGTGCAGTCTATTACACCCACTATACCTGGTATTCCATATGTATCATAAAATCTGCAAAAAATAAGAATTTTTTGGATTAATGACGTAGAGTAGGTATGTTTAACAGTTACATAATTATAAATAAATTGTAGGTAGTAGACACAGAAATGACTATTGAATTATTTACACCCTTGATGTATTTTTTAAAAGTGATGTTTTATTTTTTTCTTACCTTTTTCTCATCATTGATAAATCTTCTAATTGCATAGAAAAATTTACCCATTTTCCAAAAATCCTTGGATTATTTAAGGCTTCTACTAATTCTTTTATAGACCTACTTACAGTAGACTGGCTAACACCTAGGTATTTGTTAAAACCAACACTTGTTTGGTAGCTTCCAGTACAAAAAAAATTCAAACCAATTAGAACCTAAAATTAATAATTTATTGAACAAGAGGTGGTATAGATTTATTAAATCCCAATGTAAAAGGTCATTTCATCAAGAGGTTGTTCATGTATATACGTAACTGTAGGACAATACTTAATTACTTTGTGTTAAAGGTCTATGTCAAAGAACACATTTAAGAAGTTCCAGGGTACCTTTTCTTACACTTACTTTTAAACGTTTTGGAATAGAGGAAGATCTTGTTGGTTCACTCAATAGATTATTTAAATTATGAGTCAACTCGATGACTAATTCCTTCGTTAACCGAAATAATTTACGAAATTGGGTGTCCGTTAATTTTTCGAAAGGATCTGCATCTTCATTCCATTTACTCCAAAAGTCTCTGTTTGGATTATTTGCCAGTTCCTCAGCAGCTTCCACAATTTCTAATTGATTTAAAACAATTAGTTCATCCATCTTCGTGAAAGAAATAACACACGTAAAAATAATATCCCCTCACAATTATAATAATAGGTATCAAAAACTTAAACTTAGATAAAATATAAACAAAGGCAATCCAAAAAATTATAAAACAACTTAACACTATTCAAATTTTACTCAAGAACTAATAGAAACTATAGAAACTTTGGTCAGAGCTTTGGTTATCTGTTTCACAATCTGTCTTCTTGCTATCTGTCAAATATTCAATTTTAATGCGCAGACTCCAAGTACAAATCCCATTGGAAACACATTTTCCAATGCTCGCAAGCAGGGGAATATATTCCCATACTTCTCACTGGAAAATTTTCCATCGGTTACGTCAAGAATACAAAAGTTGAATAAAAGTCGAGAATTGGGCCCCAGGGGGTCGATTTTCGACTCGTAGGAATATTTTCCTATAGGAATTTATTTATTGCCACTCCAAGTCGCAAAACTTTTATATTGGTCTTGAGCACTTATATATGTCGATTTTGTAATAGAAAACATTTTTGATAGGTTTTTTTATAAATATTTAATTATTTAAATGGTATAAATGCATATTTGTTTGAGTATTTCCAAGTTTAAATGATGTGGCGTTCCTTTACTGTAATAAAAAAAATAAATAAAATAAATTGCATTTTATTTCAAGTTTGAAATTAATGCAAAAATATAATGAAGAAAATCAAACAAAAAAAATAAATTGGCAAAATATTTGACTAGTTTCAAATCACAAAACCGTCAATATGGTTATTTTATGATTTGAAATTAGTGAAATATTTTGCAAATTTATTTTTTTTGTTCGATTTTCTTCATTATATTTTTGCGCAACTAGCAGAAAGTTAAATTTCAAAAAGCCCACGCTAAGAAGCGGCCATAATGAATTTTAGTATCACTCCAATTTGATAGATGGCAGCACATCGACTATAACCATTGAGTGTCCCATCTATTCACTTTACCTAATCTATGGCTTAGACGGTGTAAAGTAGTGCAAATTTAAGGTTAAGTTTAAGAAATAAAAACAAAAATGCTTTCTATTCTTCACCAAGTTCTATTAGAAAGTCAACGTCGACGAGAAATTTTGGCCTTAATAAGAGAAAGACGTTTGTTACGATGGACCAGCGATCATTTTCTTCTTGTGGATAGACGTTTTATTGAATGATTTCGCCTCAATAGTCTTAGTTCACGAATTAATAGACACTTTACGACCTCATATACACCAAAGACAGGATTATAGGAGCATATCGATTGATAATATGGTTTTATGTTCCTTAAGGTTTTATGCTACTGGTTCATATCAAAAATGTTTTGGTCAAGAGTCAGGGGATAGCAACTCTTATGGCATGACGTGAGGCAATTCATTAGTACCGGACCAATTTGATAGATGTCGCGCATATTGAAATGACATATGTCAGTTGTCGTTGTCAGATGTCGACTATAAATATGAAATAGAGGACTTCTATATAAGGGAAGTGCAACCAACTTGGCAAAATAAAATTGACACTAATGACATAAGAAATCGGGTCACATAAAGAGGCTGTTTTTTAGTTTGCTTTTTGGTTTTTCCTATCTACTTTCATGCCATTTGCATACCTTGTTGTACCCGTAACGTGAAAAGGACTTTTTATTTTAGGGTATTTTACATTTAAAGGTTGAAACATTTTGTCATTGTCAGCTGTCAATTATGTTGATGGTAGAACACAGGCGTAACTATAGATGGGCCAACGTAACTAGTATTGTATGTTGGTTGTATATTGTATAGAACTTGTATTCGTTGCAGCAGCATTTTGCAATCGACATAAATAAGTAAAACCAAATGACAAAAAATGTTTCAAGAAAGCAGGAGAAACACAAATAGACTAATAACAACAAAAAATAAAATGCAATGCTACGCTTATGTTTTGACATTATCGACAGCTAATATTGACAAATGTATTCAACCTTTAAATGTAAAATACCCTAAAATAAAAACTCTTTTTTAAGTTACGGGTACAACATGGTATCTAAACGGCATAAAAGTAGATAAGAAAAACCAAAAATTTAACAGAAAAACAGCCTCTTTATGTGACCCGATTTCTTATGTCATTAGTGTCAAAAATTTTTGTTAAGTTGGTTGCACTTCCCTTGTATAGAAGTCCTCTATTGTGATAAGCTTGAAGACCATTGGCTTCAAAAAATGAATATTTAGTCACCCCAAAAACTACAAGGGTCCAAAAACGCAGATACTAATGTAAGTTTATTTTAAATGTTTTCTGTTTTAAGTTCTTGTTTCAAATTCTTTATTTACATATATACAGTTCAATTTTTATAACAGTTTACTATTTACATTTTATACAAAAGGATTTCTTCCAAATGATTTCTTCTAGAAGTATTCTCTTCTGTGATGGTCAAACATGGGAATTTGTCCATAGCCGATGTCAAGGCCGCGTAAATAATTTATGCTATTTATAAATTTTGAATGAGAATAACTACTCCTTATCGTAGTACGATATTATTAGTTAATATTGGCTAATTAGTAGAACGGTAATGGGATAGTTTTAGGTTTTTGTATGAATTTAATTGTGTATGTGATTCCCTGAAAAACCATTTGTAAAAAACAGGGTTTTAAGTTCTTAAAAGTTTTAGAATTACAGTCTTGTAATTTTTATGAGCATTGCTAATCATTATACAATTGTTAAGAATTTAGGAAACTAGTGGTATTTTTATTCAAATTTGTTTCACTAATTTAAACTAATCTGCCTCTTTTGGCTGTGATTAAAGGATTATTAATATTAATTGATTTATTCTTAAGTAGGCAATCTTATTTTGAGTAGCATAATTCATAATTAGATAATGTTGGCCAACTACTTTACTAAATTTATATGAAATATGTAGTTGCTTTTAGATTCTCGTCAATTATTATTGAGAGGCTCAGGGGTCAAATATTTGCATGAATTAAGTCCAAAAGTCAGATTCATTTACAAAAATTCTCATAAAATGAACAAGAATTCACAAAATTGTAAGCGCCATAGAAATAATGTGAGAAAATTATCTGAAGAAGAAATGCTGTTGAATCTAACGAGTGGCCTTGACAAGCATGTGGCGAATTTTATCAAAACTCAATTTCACCTTAACCCTAAGACACCAAAAGGTCGGCGTTACAATTTAGAAGATAAAGTTTTGGCATTAATCCTACAAACGCAGAGTGCAAAGGCTTACAAAATATTTTCCAATTTATTTGTTACACCAAGTCCTAAAACTTTAATGAATTTTTTGAGAACTATCCTAATCAGAGAGGGAATTAATGACACAATTTTCATACATTTAAAGAAATCGGTTGAAAAACTAAAAGAAAGAGAACGTGTAGCATTACTAATTTTTGACAAGATGTCCCTTGACCCTCATATTGATGTGGATGCGGACGAATATCGATGGATACAGGTGATGAGCGAATTGAAAAATTTGCTGATTACGCTCAAGTATGGATGATTAAAGGTAATAATATTTCATTTTATTCACATTTTGATTGATAATTACATCGAATTTATGTTTGTAGGAATAACTAATCGATGGAAACAACCAATTTCATATAGTTTTTCCTGTGGGACTACCCCTACAATTGAAGTAGTTCATCAAATAAAGAAGTTAATAATGGAATGTCAGAAGGCAGGTCTGAAAATTGTTGGCACTGTTTCTGATCAGGATTCAACAAATGTGGCAGCAATAAACTATCTGGTAAGGCATAGTGGAGTTCCAGACAATGTAGATGCAAGATTAAAGCTGTGTCAACTAAATAGTGACAACATAGTTCACATTTACGATCCACCCCATTTAATAAAAGGGATTCGTAATAATTTATTAAAGAAAAAATTTAGTTTGGGAAAGAGTAGTAAATGATAAACAAGAAACTGTCACAGCTAAATGGAGGGACATTCAAACTACATTTGAAATTGTCAACAATATTGGTCACCTCCGAGCTCTCCCAAAAATTAACGAGGCACATATTTTTGAAAATAAAATTAAAAAATGAAAGTTTCCTATGCCCCCCAAGTTTTTCGATTTAACGTAAAAAAAATATACTGTACAACTCCAGTGAGCTCGAACTCACTCGTCTCACCTAGCATTGTGCCTAAAAGAGAATCAGTTATGAGCAGTTAGCAGCTAGTCTACACGCATACGTCTAGTCACACGCACACAAACACCGTGCCGAAGTCTGCCGAACTGAAACGACGTTAGACAATGCAGACAATGGTTTATTTTCGCGGAGTTTCTTGATTCGATCGCCGCGCTCAAAGCCTGCGACAAAAGCTATGCAATAGCTTAAAAATTAATATCTAATATTTACGCCAGCCGGGAACATTTGTAATACCAATTTATTAGAAGCCAGAGAAAGCTCTCTTCTAGTACTTGTATTGCATAAATGTTCCAGTCCGCAGACGTATATTTAACTCTGCTTCGTACTAATACGAATAGGGTCGGATAAAACCTTCCATGGCTTTAACGCCGCACCGCTGTGCCGGTCGGAGTGGGGGGTGTTAGGTTTATTTTCGTTACGATGTTACGAAATTTCTTGATTCGGTCGCCGCTCAAAGCCCGCGATAAAAGCTATGCAATAGCTTAAAACTAAAACTAATGAATAAATATTACTGAAGTTTCATTAAAATAACATGTAAAGAGGTCCCTACTAGCCAAAATACCAAAAGAACCTACCGAAAGAATTAAACTTTTAGTTTCACAGAGAAACCCTTTTTCACCACAGGACATATTGACTATACTTTCGGAAATCCCAAACTAAAATTTAAAATTAAACGCAATGATTTGGAATTAGGTCTATGGTTCGTTCTTTCGATAAAAGGGTTCTTAGAATAGTTAATAGGATTACCCATAGCATTACACCCTGTTTCCTGTGTCCTACACTGCAGGTATTAATTCCTAGAATAAATAAATTTTAAATCATTCAATTTTGTTTTAACCTACTCTGGAAAAACCCGAAGAGCTTACAAGATATCTATCATTTTATAAATATCATGAATAAATACCTTCATAACGATTTTATTCAAAAAGAAATTGTATCTGCCACTGGAATTTCTTTCTCTCTACCCTTGCATCTCTTGGCGCACCGTGAAGCTAAGAATGAATCACTGACTGTAATATACGTTTAAGAATATAGATTAAATAATTAACAGTGATGCTCGCACCAATTAACTTGAGGGATAATACCTTTTCACAGGTATAAATAATGTGAATGTATAGTAGAAACCACCGATATATGGACTTGCATAAAAACATTATTTATTTGGGTAAAATATCATCTTTTAGTCTGGGCAAATGGATTAATTCGACTAAAATTGCTGAAAATATAAGCAGCCACCTTTATTGTCAAATTAAAGCAATGTTTATTGACTCGATATAATACATATTAAGCCGGCTACTCAGTAAGTTACTTGTACTTCCCGTCGGTTGTCAGTAAACGGACCGAAGTCAAAGGATCCGAGTAAAGTGTTTCGCTACCCTAAATTGCTACTTTAGAAGGCGCGCGTAATGTAGACGATTTACTTGTACTCGAACAAGTACTTGCCAAGTTCAGTCCAAGTCAAGTAACTCGGCAAGTAACGCGTAGTGAGTAGCCGGCTTTAACATATCACTACTTTAATTTTTTTTTATCATCATTATTATCAGTAATCGAAAACAAGAATTATTCTTGTAGGTTTTTAAAATAAATACTTACATTTAATCGCCCGTACTAAACACACTTATTTTTTGCTTACATTTTTTGTATCTCGACGTTTCGAAGATCGCCAGTTGTGACAGAAACGGATTTAGGGTGTATTGTTAGTTTGCAAATTTTTTTAATTTGTAAAATTATTGATGTTAAAATAATCTGTGTTCTCGAGTATTATATAATTTGTTAGTTTTTGTTTGGACTTGATATTTTGTTACTATTTTATTTTTGTGACAGAGACATTACCATGGAGTTGTGGAGACCGAGGGAATATAGAAATGGCATGCTTGACAACAGAAATGAAATTAATCTGGAGGAACCAACGGAATCAATCAGTGAAGCAGTAGGGGCACTTTCAAGACCGAAGCGTAAATATCTTGTCCCCCAAGCAAAAAAAATATGTTTAAATGTTTTTATGAACTTAAGAAAGGACCCTTTATATAGTAAATATAATAAAACCAGTTTGCTAAATACAACTGCCAGATTAACCGAAGTTCCTTATTCCACTGTATGTAGATTAGTAAAAGAAGGAAATAAACCACGAAGGAAAAGGTGTGATGCTGGAAAATTAAAAATTCTAGACCCAGCTCAACCCAAACTTTTAAGAAATATAGTGTACGATAAATATAAAGACAATGAAATTCCAACAATAGAAATAATTCAGGCGGAACTTACAAAAATTGAAAAATATTATTCTTAAACCACGCTAAGACGAAGGCTCAAAAAACTCGGTTTTTGTTTTAAAATTATCAATAAACGTGAAGCTATTTTGGAAAGTCAAAGAATAGCTAAATGGCGTATTGAGTATCAAAAATTAAAGATTATCGAGATCAAGGACGGCAGATATATTATTTGGATGAAACCTGGTATGATAGCCATGAAACAGCAAAAAGGTGCACCTCCAAATAAAGGATTCCGTTTGATAATTCTTCACTGTGGATCTACAGATGGGAGGGTGGAAAATGGAATAAAATTGTGTGGCAAAAAACTAAGTGAATGCAATGTTGATTATCATCAAAATATACAATCAGAGATATTTGAAAAATGGTTTGAAATCAATTTGATTCCAAACATAAAACCTAATAGTATACCTAATAGTTTTAGACAATGCACCATATCATTCAAGACTAGCTGTAAAAATTCCAAACTCTTCATCAAAGAAACAGGAAATCCGAAAATTCAAAAAAAAACGATCTTTTTTTTGAAGAAAACTACACAAAAAAACAATTACCGGAGGTACTTCGCACTAATAATAATATAATAATAATAATACTCTCCCTAATTCACCCCCTTACGAGTGAATTTCAACCCGTGAAGTCGACTAAACGACTTGTGTAGGGGAAGGGACGGCTATTATTATTATTTGCCGTGGCGCTCCGGGGCGACTTAAGGATGACTGATGGTGCCATTTGACTTACAGGTGAGGAAAACCCGGAAAGCCTCACCCACCATCATCGAGACGATAATGTATGGCGACTAAAGAATGGCATAAGAAATACATCGTAGATAATTTAGCAAAAAAAATACGGTCATACGCTTTTAAGGTTGCCACCATATTTTTGCATATTTAACCCAATAGAATTAATCTGGGGCCAACTAAAATCAAAAATTCGCCGAAAAAATAAATTTACCAAATTTGACAAAAAAGTTGTAGAATTAATTAAGTGTGAAGTAACAAAAATTACAAAGGAGAACTGGGAAAAGTCTGTAAAAAAAAGTAAAAACTTCGACGAGGATTTTTAAGGTCAGTAAAAACTAATTTTTGATTTTATGAATAAGTATAAAAAATACGTGTGGCACTCGGGGACTGCCGCGGTAAAGCTATTGCATAGCATTTTTTATCAACTTATGCAATTATAATTATTTATTTTATTTATGCAGTTTTTTTTTCTTTTATATTAATTCAAGTTTTTTCTTTGATATAAATTCAAGTTATACTTTTTGAGCGTGGTAACCGATAAGAAAACAATTTTTTTTCTTTTATTGAATAAATGAGAAGTTAATATTGTTTAAAATATTTTTATTATCTTACAATACATGTAGGTTATTCAGGAATTTTTATCTTTCAAACTATAGGTTTATGGTCATAGGCGCCGAATCCCCGGGGCTCGGGGTGCGCAAGCACCCAGAGCAGTTTTAAACTGGGTGCGGAGCACCCATAGCATAACATAGATAAAAAGTGACAATAAGTGAAATGTAGAAGCTGTCGTGGCCCAAGTTGGTAGAGCGACAGAATACCTAGATGCGGTATCAGTGTTTGATTGGCTGTCAAAGTTGTAAACTGTGAGATTGAACGTAGCAATAATACTAATTCTAATGCAAAATAGTAAAGCTTTCTTCTTAACTCAACTTTTTTCATAGATTACAAAACGATTTTTCATTCGAAGAAAATTTCTATCTCTTAATGTCAACAAATACGTAATACGATGAATTTAATAAAATATATGTTTCGAATTAGCACGGTTGCAAATTGACGCCACCTCATTGATAGTACATTTTTAAATCTTAACACGAGTTTCTTAAAATAATTAGGGCAAAAACAAAAGAGTTTAACTTTTAAATACTATAAAAAATGGTCAAAAGTCTATAACTTTTAATTATTTGTTAAATATCACTTATTAAAAATGTATTAAAAGTAAAACACACTATAGCCTTTCCACCATTCTTTACGTTACTCTGAACCCATCTTTAAAAACAATAGCTCAAAATATTATCGTTCGGAGTTGTATTTTTGTGATAAAAAAGTCGCCGTCACTTGTCATTGACAACGCGTTGAACTTGGACTTAAGGATTTAATATTCTTGGTGTAAAAAACCTTGGAAACTATTATAATTCCTATTATTATTTATTACAAGCTATCTTTTCTATACAGCACTTAAATTAAAACTTAGCTTCTATCGACCAACTCGCCCTATTTATATAAAGCCAGCTCTGCACTAGAACATTCTCGCCTAGAAACTCTGAAATTTCGTCATCTATAATGCTTTCTCTGGTAGCTTCTCGAAGGAATGCGTTTGTCTCTATATGGCCAGCGCTCGACTTCATATCGCGGGTAAGATAGTAAATAAAGAACAAAGTCGTCTCTGGGCGACAGTTCATTAAGAGTCAGAAATAATTCTTTAGTAGTGCTCGCGAGAAACCCAGGTCATTTACTAAAAAACTCTCGGACCCATTAATTTTTGATTTTAGGCGGAAACATTTTTTGCAGTTTCACCCCTTGAATAGAAACTTTCTAGCGGGGATGAGACTAACCCCTAAAATCTTAAATAGAAAGAGGGGTCAAATGATATCTTACTTTGAAGATATTTTTAGCAAGAATAAAACCTTCGAGTTTTACATCGCTACTATCTACGTAGCCCATACAGTGGGTCACCAAAAGTTCAAAACCAGTTTCACATTGTTATAAAAAAAAAATATTTTTATTAACAATTCTAGTTTTATTCCTGTGGTCATCGAAAGTATATTTTGCAGTTAGTCCAAAAATTTTGGGAAACTGGGTCAGTAGCTAACAAAAAACGTGAAATAGAAAATACTGTAGTAAATGAAGCTCCAGAGGCGACGATGTTGTTCAAGAACACACATTGAGTACAAGACAGTTGGCGATAACATCTGGTATTAAGAGAAGTAGCATTCAGAAGATATTAAAAAAACACAAGTTTCATCCTTACTAAATACCGTCAAACGGGGTTAAGTAAACCATTCGGTCATATCCATTATATAAGTGACGAATAATATGTTTTTAGTTCGTAAATTTACTCTTTGCTTTATGATTAAAATTTTTTTTACTTTTTTAAATAAACGTTTTTGTTCTTTGTATTACGTTTATTTATTTATTTTTCCAACCAAGTGTTTAAAATATTTTTTTAGTGGTTTACTTTACCCCGATATTTGCCAAAATGATTTTCTTTGTGATTTAAAACATGACTCATTTTACCCCAAAATAAGGGATAAAGTGAAACACATTTTACCAAAAAATTGGGCATTTCTAAGTAAAATAAAAATATAAAAATTGGTTAATAGTGAGAGGTAAGCCCTAAACAACATACGTTATTTTTTACAGATTATTAATATTTGTAGTTGGAATAGTCTGAGAAAAACAGCTTTTGTGATTTACTTAACCCCGTTTAACGGTACATCTGGTACAAGAACTTAACGAAGATGATATTGATAAGCGATTAAAATTTTGTAAAATTATGACTGAACGAGCAATAAATGATCAGCAATTTCTTTTCAAGGTGTGTCTTTCTAACGAATACACTTTTTTCCTAAATAGTACGGTAAATCGTTACAACTCTCGTTATTGGTCCGTTTCAAACCGCAGAATATTGCATGAACTGAATACGCAACATCCGGAAAAACTGAATTCTTGGGATGGCATTTTTGGTAATTGTATAATTGGACCCTTTTTTTTACCTGGAACTTTAACCGCAGAAATGTATCTGAAATTATTAGAAAACGTCATTCATCCAGCATTACTAGAGTTGATTGAGAGTGACGATTAGTACATAGAAAACAACTTAATATTCCAGCAAGACGGTGCGTTACCCCATTTTGCACTGACTGTGTATCAGTATTTGGATCGAACGTTTCCAGGTCAATGGATCGGACGAATTAAGTGGCCCCCACGGTCTTCGGATGTAACTCCTTTAGATTTTTTATGGGGCCACTTAAAAACTAAAATTTATGCCACCCAGCCAACATTACTGGAAAATCTGCGTCAACGGATAATTGATGAATGTCATCAAAGGCACCTCACAGATGTTTGAAAATGTCCGAGAGCGTTTTAAACAAAACCTCTATTATTGCATGGAGGCCCAGGGTCAGCATTTACTCGAGTAAATGGTAAGCATTTAAGGAAAATAAAAATCGTCAAAAGATCATGACTAGAAAGACAGTAGCGATTTAAAAATCTAGGGTTATAATCTAGGTAAAAATACTTTCAAAATAATATATAATTTGACCCTTATTTTAATTGAACGGTAAGTTTCGCCCCTGCTAGAAAGTTTTCGTTCAGGGGGTGAAACTAGCAAACAAATGTTTCGCCCTAAAATCAAAAATTGATGTGTCCGAGCGTTTTTTCATAAATGACCTGGGGTGCCGAAAATTAGCTGTTTCATTTTTAAATGGTCACACTGTATATATACAATACTCCATTATGTGTGCAATAAATCATCAAAAATCTTCTAAATTCATGATAGTTAATAATTGTTTAAATTGTGTTTCTAATTATTTCATTGGTACTCTACCACCGCTAAACCACTGAATATCAGTGGTGGCTGCACCGAGCATTTAAGGTTGTCAGATATCTCGATTTAAAGGGGAGCCTCCAGCCTACTAATTATTGATACTCCTGTCTGCTGCTTCAATCCTCAAAACTCCAGCAATTCGACCTTTAACAATATCTTTTTTTAAGAAAATTTTCATAAAATTAACGCTTTAAAATGTCTTCTATATAGTGCTCTTAAAAAGCCGGTGGTGACCCTAAGTGGGGTGTAGAGGGGGGGGGGGAGCCCCTATTTCCCGCATAGAGGCCGGGCACCCAAAGCAATTTTTTAGTTCCGGCGCCTATGTTTATGGTAACTGAAATAAGAAACATAAGTTTGAGATTTGATATCCTCTAAATATCTGGAAAATACCGCGTCAATGGTGGTCCCATATTTTGTTGTGAATTCTTGTGGATCATTATTCATTTTCAAATTCAATTTTTCAGAAGTTGTGTCTAAAAGAGATAGAATTAGTTATGAGCAGTTAGCAGCTAGTCTACACGCATACGTCTAGTCGCACGCACACAAACAACGTGCCGAAGTCTGCCGAACTGAAACGACGTTAGACGATGCACGGCTTTCAACGCCGCACCGCTGTGCCGGTCAGAGTGGGGGTGTTAGATTTATTTTCGTTACTGAATTTCTTTTTCGATTTTTCCATTTTTTCACTTTTCCATTTTTCCATGTTTCCATTTTTTCATTTTTCCATTTTTCTTTTTTTCCATTCTTCCATTTTTCCGTTTTTTCATTTTTCCATTTTCTTTTATTGAATAAATGAGAAGTTAATATTGTTTAACGTCGCACCGCTGTGCCGGTCGAAGTGGGGGGTGTTAGGTTTTTTTTTTGTTACGGTTTCGTTTTTTTTTTCTTGATTCGGTCGTCGCGCTCAATGCCCGCGATAAAAGCTATGCAATAGCTTGAAAATAGTTATACTAGTTCAGCTATGTTGTTCATTCACATTTTCATTTTATAACAGAAATATATAAAATACATGTAAATTTAATAAGTCCGACTCTGATAGAGCATTAGTTTATGGTTTATTTATCTGGGTGTTTTTATGATTTTTTTTTATTCAAAGTGTTTTTATGGGAGTCCATATATCGGTGGTTTCTACTTTAAATAAAATTATACAATATCAGTTTAGGAAGCAAAGCTTCCTTATTAGAAAAAAATGAAAATGTCACAATTTTGGCGTCCTTGGTTGTCTGTAAAAATTGAAGAATCTAGTGAATTTGATTGTTCAGAATGGATAGAGGAACTTTTGGCTACAGCAAATGTAAACGATGATTGTAAAACTAAGAGATACTTGACTAAAAATGAAAAAATATCCGCTATCAACATGTACAATGGTGAGTAAATGATTTATTTATATTTTTAAGAGGAAAATTTACATTACAAACTGAAATAACTGCGGGGCAATGGTAGTTTAGTAGATATAAAAATTACAACTTAAGGGTGGAGCCTAAATACTATAAAATTACTTCCGAAACTAAACAAAATCAGCACTCATTCATAATTTTATCTTTTACATGTAAGATATGAGTGATACATATTCTAAAATCTATCGCGCGTAATATAATAATCATTATTTCGAATACACCTTAACACGCTGAAACAGAAATATGGGGTTTCCGTTATTAAAAAAAAAAAAAAACGTGTGGCACTCGGGGACTGCCGCGGTAAAGCTATTGCATAGCATTTTTTATCAACTTATGCAATTATAATTATTTATTTTATTTATGCAGTATTTTTTTTTCTTTGATATTAATTCAAGTTTTTTCTTTGATATTAATTCAAGTTACACTTTTTGAGCGTGGTGACCGATAAATTAAATAAATGAGAAGCTAATATTGTTTAAAATATTTTTAATTTCTTACAATACATGTAGGTTATTCAGTTATTTTTATTATTGACACTAGAGGTTTATAAAATAATTTTTTTTAACCACTTTGCTCAGTATAGGGATTGGTACAGGTACAATTTGGTAAAGTACAATGTTGTTATATGTCTTTGGAGCATATTTCATGTCGTTATCAGATGACGGTCGAAATTTGCAGTGGGCTCTTGGGCTAAAAGGTACTAAATACTGCATTTGTGATAATAATAAAATGTATGTACATAGAGTACTCACTCATTTTCTTTCATTATTTTTTCATCATTTTCTTCATTATTAAATGCACTTTGTTTATTCATATTTAAAACACTTTATAGACAAATTTTACGCGTACAGCTATTCACTGTTGTACATAGATGACATACACCTACTTGAATTTGGATAGTGTAGCTAGCAAGTTGGTGGTTCGAGCCCCGAAACTTTTAGTTTTTTTTTTCTTAAAAAAAAGGGAAAATATAGTTTTTTTTTTTTTTTAAGGTGAAGGGGGAGAAAAAGTCCTTTATATCTCACAAGGAAAGTTAATGTTTAATTATTCAGTAAAAACATTGAGTGCGACCGGTTTCGAAGTATCATCACTTCATCTTCAGGCTCGCCTAGTGGAAAGGAGAATATGTGGTGTAAGGTGTGTTAACTTTGAGCCAACGATATATAAAATAGTAAAAAAGAAAACTCACCATACTCTCCATCCACTAGGGAATACTACAAACAAGTTTCATCAAATGTGGGGGATGAAATAAATTGTAAAATAAACAATGTTAGAAGTTATATAAAAGTTAAAAATATTTGAAAAACAAATATTAGTCAGTTTAAATAGTTAAAAATTTAAAATTTTCAAGACTATACAAAACAAAACACATACATTAAACAGATTAAAAGAGAAGGCTTATTTTAAACACATTGTTGTTTTTTAAAAAATAATTAGTAGTGTTACTTATGCTCCGTTTGAGAATCCACATTGGATGCATTTTTTACATCTCGAGCGTTTTTTTATCCACATCGGACACATCTGTCCCATTACATTTACGTATACTGCATCACGTGATCAAAGATTTTTTACATCTCAGATGCATCCGATGTGGATTCTCAAACGCAGCATTAACCTAACATTTTTGAAAGGAGACCTGCCACCCGATTCTGATTGACGTTTTCGGGATGTGATGTCCCGAGTTTACAATTTAAGCGATTCTAATTCCAACTTACGTTCCAGATGTCTCGAGTATAGCTGTCAGATTCACTCGGGACCTAAAGAGGTAGCGTAACGTGAGTGAAATTAGTAAAAGTATGGTTAAGAAATGCTTTATTTTGATATTTTTGTGTTGAAATTAAAAAAATGAGTTTTTAAAATAATCCAGAACATTTGTACACAATTTTAAATATAATGTGTGAACACGAACATTTTGCAAGTGGCATATTTTTAATTATTCCTCATTGTATTTTTTTTTGTAGGAGTTATGTTTTATTTTAACCACATTATAAAAAAATTAGTAAACTCAAAAACAATATTTTTTCCTAATATTACAGAAGAAAACCAAATACAGCATGCATTAATTTATTTAGGAAATATAATTTATTATTTGTATAATTTTTTTTAATTCATTTTATTTAATATAAAATGCCAGGCACTCAAAAATGAGGACAAAAATACTTCAAGATATAGATGTAATACCAATCATATAAAACATTGACTACTGGAACACTGACAATAAAGCATTAAAATATCTATTTAGGTACAATACCTATTATTTCTTATTTTATTAATTCTAAAAACTCAATAAGCCATGCCTCTGGTATATTTTCTAAATTAAACCTTCAAAACAAATCATTCTGCACCATGCGTTATCGTAGTTTTCGTAGCCGTTACTCGAGAGATGATTAGAATCAAATTTTAAACGGTACCGAAAAGGGTACCCGATGTGCCTGTCGAACGGTAGGTAGAGAAACGCGACGTAACGTAACAACTAATCAGAATCGCACTGCTGTCAAGTTAAGGCCTCTACAGGTGGTGGTAAGTAATAACAAAAAATTCTTGGATAAACTTATGACAGGGTATAGGTAATAAGATGTAAACATTTGCTGCGTTTGAGAATCCACATCGGATGCATCTGAGATGTAAAAAATCTTTGATCACGTGATTCAGTATACGTAAATGTAATGGGACAGATGTGTCCGATGTGAATAAAAAAACGCTCGAGATGTAAAAAATGCATCCGATGTGGATTCTCAAACGCGGCATATGAGTGAAGAAATATTTATTATTTATTATATAAGATTTGGGCCATGAATCACCAATTACCAAGTGTATGTGATGTTGTAGGATAAAAAAGAAAGAAGAAGAAATGACTGGGTTAACTGTTGTGAAGCAACTGAAAAATGAAAGAATAAAATGACAGAATATGAATATCACATAACCTAATCTTTAAACAAGCTCGTAGGTTTTTGTGGGAAAAAATTACTTACTGAAATATACCCCTTGCAAGAAAATATGTGAATAGAAATAAAGGGGGAGGTTAAAAAGGAGTTAAAACGATAAATGGAAAAATCCGCCGACGGTCGAACGGGCTATTTTTTTTTTTTTTTTTTTTTTTAACGATTTTAGACCTTCTGAAACACATTTCAAAATACTTTTTTTGCCCTGCAAACGCTATAAAATATTTTTTTCTTACCTTAAAACTATTAAAATGTGTCCTCCAATTTCGATGTTGAAAAAATTTGAACTACATCATTTTGATTAATTTCTTGTTATAGAAACTGCTAAATAATAACACTAGACCATCTATAATGCAATAAACCATCCAAATTTTTTCATAAACAGTATTATTTTCTTAATTTACGACCAAGTTCATTTTGTCAAAATGATACAAATTTCATAACCGCAATGACAATTGACTTCGGCAGTGTGACATGTGTCTAAAAGAAATACAATGTTGCCATATCAATTATGTATTACATAGCAATGGTAATTTTTACCTATGCCCTGCGTTGTACCAGGCCAACCAATTGCCTTCGGTATCAGAAAAATTATATAAAACTAACAATTTAAAAAATACCCATATCAAGATCTTCTTCCTCATCTAATAATAAGAAAATATACAATAAGAAAAGGAAGAAAGGACTTCTAGTAAGGTGGCGGCTTCGCCGCCACCAGAAAATTTTTAAACCATACCTGGCTACGCCTACCGGCATAAACTCCAACGGCCTGGACACAGCTCAAATTGAAAAAAAAAAAAAAAAAAAAAAAAAAAAAAACCTAACCTAACCTAACCAACCCTTATTAGCGTCTGGCCAGTGAACCTCGATCCCAACTTTAAACGAACGTGTTTTGTATCGTGGGCATCTAATAATAAGAAAATATACAATAAGAAAAGAAAGAAAGGACTTCTAGTAAATTTTTAAACCATACCTGGCTACGCCTACCGGCATAAACTCCAACGGCCTGGACACAGCTCAAATTGAAGAAAAAACCTAGCCTAACCTAACCAACCCTCATTAGCATCTGGCCAGTGAACCTCGATCACAACTTTAAACGAATGTGTTTTGTATCGTGGGCATCTAATAATAAGAAAATATACAATAAGAAAAGAAAGAAAGGACTTCTAGTAAGGTGGCGGCTTCGCCGCCACCAGAAAATTTTTAAACCATACCTGGCTACGCCTACCGGCATAAACTCCAACGGCCTGGACACAGCTCAAATTGAAGAAAAAACCTAGCCTAACCTAACCAACCCTCATTAGCATCTGGCCAGTGAACCTCGATCCCAACTTTAAACGAACGTGTTTTGTATCGTGGGCATCTAATAATAAGAAAATATACAATAAGAAAAGAAAGAAAGGACTTCTAGTAAGGTGGCGGCTTCGCCGCCACCAGAAAATTTTTAAACCATACCTGGCTACGCCTACCGGCATAAACTCCAACGGCCTGGACACAGCTCAAATTGAAGAAAAAACCTAGCCTAACCTAACCAACCCTCATTAGCATCTGGCCAGTGAACCTCGATCACAACTTTAAACGAATGTGTTTTGTATCGTGGGCATCTAATAATAAGAAAATATACAATAAGAAAAGAAAGAAAGGACTTCTAGTAAGGTGGCGGCTTCGCCGCCACCAGAAAATTTTTAAACCATACCTGGCTACGCCTACCGGCATAAACTCCAACGGCCTGGACACAGCTCAAATTGAAGAAAAAACCTAGCCTAACCTAACCAACCCTCATTAGCATCTGGCCAGTGAACCTCGATCCCAACTTTAAACGAACGTGTTTTGTATCGTGGGCATCTAATAATAAGAAAATATACAATAAGAAAAGAAAGAAAGGACTTCTAGTAAGGTGGCGGCTTCGCCGCCACCAGAAAATTTTTAAACCATACCTGGCTACGCCTACCGGCATAAACTCCAACGGCCTGGACACAGCTCAAATTGAAGAAAAAACCTAGCCTAACCTAACCAACCCTCATTAGCATCTGGCCAGTGAACCTCGATCACAACTTTAAACGAATGTGTTTTGTATCGTGGGCATCTAATAATAAGAAAATATACAATAAGAAAAGAAAGAAAGGACTTCTAGTAAGGTGGCGGCTTCGCCGCCACCAGAAAATTTTTAAACCATACCTGGCTACGCCTACCGGCATAAACTCCAACGGCCTGGACACAGCTCAAATTGAAGAAAAAACCTAGCCTAACCTAACCAACCCTCATTAGCATCTGGCCAGTGAACCTCGATCACAACTTTAAACGAATGTGTTTTGTATCGTGGGCATCTAATAATAAGAAATTATACAATAAGAAAAGGAAGAAAGGACTTCTGGTAAGGTGGCGGCTTCGCCGCCACCAGAAAATTTTTAAACCATACCTGGCTACGCCTACCGGCATAAACTCCAACGGCCTGGACACAGCTCAAATTGAAGAAAAAAACCTAGCCTAACCTAACCAACCCTCATTAGCGTCTGGCCAGTGAACCTCGATCCCAACTTTAAACTAACGTGTTTTGTATCGTGGGCATCTAATAATAAGAAATTATACAATAAGAAAAGGAAGAAAGGACTTCTGTTAAGGTGGCGGCTTCGCCGCCACCAGAAAATTTTTAATCCATACCTGGCTACGCCTACCGGCATAAACTCCAACGGCCTGGACACAGCTCAAAATGAATTTTTTTTTTTTTTAAATATTAGGTAAGTACCGACATGCCGTAATTAACGTACAATCATCATGAAATAAAATAAAAAGACGGTTATCTGTGATTACTACAAATGTTTTCACTTTGAGATCCAAATTTACCTGCTGGCCAGACACTATGTAATTTTTCAGCCAACTTTCACTAACCGAATTATTTCCTGACTTATATGTTTTCTTACTCGATTTGGCAACACCGCATTTATAGAAACTAGATACATCAATTGTCATTAAAAATAATTTTATGTTTATTTATTTTTCTAATAAACTTAAAATGAAAAATAAGAAAATTTGATCGTTTATGAAAAAACTTGATACGGTTTATTGCTCTATGAATGGTCTTATATTGATATTAGCCGTTTCTACAACAAGAAATCAGTGAAAATGGTTTATTTCACATTTGTTTTATGATGGAGACCGGACAACAAATTTTAAGGATTTTCAGGATTTTAAGGTAAATTTTTTTTTTTAAATAAGTGTTAGCGGACCCAAAATTGTTATGCATAGTTTGTTTCCAAGTGTCTAGAAACTCTTTATAACATTTCAATAGTTATATCCGCCGTTCGAGTGTCGGCGTATAATACCCGATAAATTTAGATTAGTGTTGAGAAAACTGGAGGAGTTTCTGACATTATCTGGGCATTTAAGCAACCAACAGGATTTAATTTTAAATTTCTCAATATCTCGAGGCTTTCGAAGCTATTAAGAGTAAATCTATGGTAGGAACTATGTAGGATTTCGAAACTTTCAGTTGAATCGAAGTCGTGTTTTGAGTCTAGTAGGTGGTTGGCAAAATGTGAAAATCCTGTTGTATTTTGGTTAAGACAACGCAAATGATCTTTTAAACGGATCTTGAAATTTCGAAATGTGCGTCCCACATAGAAAGAATGGCAAGATTTACAAGTTAATTTATAAATTCCAGATAAGTCAAAGGGATCTAATTTATCTTTATTATGAACAAATAACTTGTGTAATGAGGAGGGGGTTTTGAATGATATTTTAAAGTGGTCTTTAAGTAAGCTTGCCACTTTATAGGATGCTTTTCCAATAAAGGTAAGAGAAATGTATTTCTTACTGGTGGTTAGTTCATGTACCATATTAGGATTGTTAATATAAACTAAGTTTTGTTGAATTTTATTTTGTTTATGTGTTAGCATTTTATCAATAATATATAGTTCAAAGTTGTGATCTATAGCAATAGTTTCAATTATATTTAGTTCCTTATTAAAGTTTTCCGTAGACAGAGGAACTTTTAATAGCCTCTCTAAGTAGCAATTAAAGCAGCCAATTTGTATTGCTGGATGGTTAGAGGTATTGTCTATAACTGTGCCTGTATGTGTTGGCTTTCTATAGATGTCAAAGTTGAACTTGTTATTATTGTGTGAGATTTTAAGATCTAAGAAGTTGATAGATTTGTTTATTTCAATTTCTAATGTGAATTTAATATTAGAATGTAAGTCATTAATATAAGTCAAGAAGTCATTTAATGAGTCTAAGTTACCTGACCACAAAATCAAAATATCATCAACATATCTATAATAGAATTTCACATTTGAGTGGAAAAGGTTGTTTTTAAGGATTTTTTCTTTTTCAAAATTGTGCATAAATATGTCTGCTATATTGGGCTAAGTGGAGATCCCATAGAAAGTCCATTTGTTTGTGAAAAAATTTCATTGTTGAATGAAAAAAAGTTTTGTTCTAAACAAACCTTGAGAAGGTTCAAAAATTCTACTAGTTCAATATCAGACATATTCGAACTTGACAAATGTGATTCAACAAAACCTAGAACTTCTGGTATAGGAATATTTGTGAATAAGTTGGATACATCTAAAGAGATCAAAGAATCTGTATCATTATCATTAATGTGAACATTTTTGATGTTGTTTACAAGTTGTACACTATTTTTGACTGTATGTGTAAAGTGATCTTTATAATGGATTTTGAGTATGTCATTCAACCACTTTGATGTATAATATGTTGGTGAATTTATATATGACACGACAGGGCGGATTGGTATGTCATCAAAATTGTCAGATTTGTGTATTTTGAGAAGGCCATATAGCCTAGGTATTAATTTGTGATCTGGTTTGAATTTATTAAACAAGGAATCATTAATCAAATGTGTACAATTTTTAAGGGTAGTTTTAAATTTGGTATTATACTTATTTAATGTTCAATGGTGAGTTTTCTTTTTTACTATTTTATATATCGTTGGCTCAAAGCTAACACACCTTACACCACATATTCTCCTTTCCACTAGGCGAGCCTGAAGATGAGGTGATGATACTTCGAAACCGGTCGCACTCAATGTTTTACTGAATAATTAAACATTAACTTTCCTTGTGAGATATAAAAGACAAAAAGAAGGGGGAGAAAAACTCCCCCTTCACCTTAAAATTACCTCAACTCACACATGGCTACCCCCCTTGTCAATATTATCGTTTTATTATTTCACAGTCTTGGTAATTTAAAGTGTTTAGTTTTTAAAAGGTATATAACTTATTCAGTGATTTTCCAAACTCGTGTGATAGTCGCACTCAGCTTGTGCCTCGTGCGACAATATTTCCCACTCGTGTGAAAAATGTCACTTTCCACACTTGTAATGTAATATACTATTCCTATTTTTTTGAATTTAAATAAACGAAGTCTCCACTGGTAGCTTGCATTTTTAAAATTAGCTGAACTTGAAAGAACCTCGTTATGCGCCACTATGCATTGAATAAGTATATAATTTTTAAAAACTTAACATTTTAAATTACCAAGACTGTGAAATAATAAAACAATAATATAATAAAACTAAAATTTTCTGAGTTTGAACCACCAACTTGTTACCCACACTATCCACATTACGACCACTGTGCGCTTTGCGCCACCGAGGACATATTGATAGATGTTTGGAATCGCTTATAATAATATATAACAATTTATTACAAATATTTACGAAAAATTTTATCATGTCAAATGATACCTATATTGTAATTTAATGGAATCACATACATATATGATTTAAAAGCTATAAAAGTATCATTATTACTTAATTGTATTAATTTTTAATCTTGAGAGATTAAAAGTTTAAACATAAGTCATCTAAATAAATACATTTTTTTTATTATACTCCGAAATATGAAATTAAAATCCCTTTCTACAGTAAATAAGACTTATTTTAATGTTGGCCGGCAATTAAACCCTCTCAAAAGTTTCTTCCTAAATTACTAGTATTTTTAGAATTACCTAAACTTTTAATTGTCGGGAACATTTGTGATACCAATTTATTAGAAGCTCTTCTAGTTCTTGTATTGCACAAATGTTTCAGTCCGCAGACGTATATTTAACTTCGCTTCATACTGATAAGAATAGGGTGGGACATAACATTCCATGGCTTTAACGTCACACTGCTATGCCGATCGGAGTGGGGGGTGTTAGGTTTATTTACGTTACGAAATTTCTTGATTCGGTCTCCACTCAAAGCCCGCGATAAAAGCTATGCAATAGCTTAAAAATTAAATTGTTTGTAATCGTCCCCATGTTTTATTAAATTTTGACTGCACCCGAAGATGGAAAAGTTTTCCGAAACATATGTTGTGCTGGCAGTGGCGGCTTTTGGTAATTTAAAATGGGTGTTCACTTTTTCCAATAATTTTATCATATGTAAGTTCGGATCAAAACTTTGTACAAGAGTCAATATCGCTGTTTTTTTTTATTATTTGAGTTTGTATTAAGGGTAGTTATTATTATCAACATCATACTGTTTTCAAGCACTACAACTATTAATAAATGAATATTTTAGTTAGTGAGATATTTATTTTGTTAGTAATACGTTGAAAACCGTCTATATTATTAGTTAATAAACTGACTTTTCTTCATAATTTGAGATTATTTTTAAATATATATCAGGTTATGTAGAAAGCTTGACATTGATTTTTGTGTAAAAAATTTTATATGAAACTTTACCTACCATTTTTTAGTTTTTATTGTAAGTTTAATCATTTTCATAATTTGTCACAGATGTCAAATAAAAAATATATTTTTTAAATACCTTTTATTGGCAAATTAAATAAGTACTAAAATGTTTTAAATGTTTATTTTATAAGATCAGTCCCATCACAATACATAATATTACACAGACACAAACTAGAATAAAAATATATAATGCCTGGCATTTTAAATGATACCTACTCTTCGCAGTTTAACAGACCCCCTTAACCCCCATTTTTAAGCATATTGTTGATCGTGAATAAATTCATGTTCTATATTTGGTATTTTGCGTTTTTTAACACAGCCACATGTAAGTATCAAAAGAAGCACATTTACATGCAGCAATATCGAATAATTTCTTAGAATCGTCTTTATATTTTTCAACTCTTTACTTATAATTGTCATTTCGTTTAGTTTTAGGATATCTAATAAGGGTTTGGTACTTACCCAGGCAAGGGCGTCGTTACACAATTCTATAGGGGGGGGGGGCAAAATTTTGAAAAAAAATTTGAATGTTTATTTGTTGAAAAATAAAGAAAATGAAAAATAAAAAATACAAATTAACAAAAGTTTCTAATAAATAAAATAACCCAACAAAAAAGACAAATACTAAAACAAAAAAAAAACAAGAAACTTAAAACACATATTTTAAAAAAACAAACAGAAGGTGTGAAATACAAGTATTAGAAATTAAAAATTTAAAAAACCGACTTCAAAAACGTGCAGATGCCATCACCACATCTTAACTAAATTTATATGGGACCACCCATGAGGTACCCCCTTACTAACAAAAAAGAATCATATAAATCGGACAAGGTGATAAAGTATTATCGCTAAACATACATAAAAAAATGTAGATTTTGAGGATTTTCTCATGGACCCAATTATTAGATTTTAAATAAATTTATATGGGACCACCCCTGAAATACCCCCTTTCTAACAAAAAAAGAATCATTGAAATCGGACACCGTTTTAAAGAATAATCGCTGAACATACATAAAAAAAAATATCGCGACGAATTGATAACCTCCTCTTTTTTTGAAGTCGGTTAAAAAGAAAATATATGAACAAGAAGACAGAGCCATACATAATATTTAAAAATAAAATATTTATAGAAACACAAAAACAAAAAAACTCACTCAACGACGTTGACGAACACTAGGAAAACGCACATTTTTAATTTCTTCTTCCTCTACCTAAAGTAACTGATAACAGAAAACATGATCTTTTTAATTTTTTGCGATTATTTTTCGATGTACGCTCATCATGCAAAGCGCAGTCAGCCTATTTTTACTATTTGTTCGCTCTGTGCGTGACAGCAGCGCCAACTAATTCATGAACGAAAGGACGATACTTGCGTATACTGACAATGCAATTTTTAATGGAATTCCTACTTAAAAAATATATGTATATGTTGATTTTAATAAAAGTATATGGATTTGTAAAACAAGTGACAAAATTAATATTATTATTATTATATATTTTTATTACTTCAGCTAAATTTATGATATGCTGCCTAAGCCTAATAAGTTGTCATTGAAGAATAGGTTAAATAATGTAAAAATAGAAACATTACCATTATATAATAACGTAGTATCAAAACGTATTAACAAAAATAATTGGTAAATTTGCGATTGTAATTTATATTTTTTTCATTTTTAATTCGAAAGAACCCATAGAAATTAATCAATAAAATTGGTTTCCTATCAATAAGTCACATAATTGCATTTCAGCCACATACAATAATCAAAGGCAGAAATCTAATCTTTGCTGAACATTTAAAAGTTAAGGGATGTTGATCAACATTGTAAAATAATAATTTATTGTTTATTTAAAACCTTTCAATTTTTTGATGTCTACTGTTTTCAGTATTACTGTTATTATTACAAAAATAAAGGTTTTCTTCTTCTTATTGTACAGCTATCCATTTATTTCTTTGATTTAATTTCCATTTTGCTACTGAAAATTTATATAATTTACACTTTTTTTTTCTGCTAGTATTTTTACAATTTACAACACAGCAACTGCTACTGCTTTTTGTTTTGTTTTTATCTGTTAGAGAAAATAATGTGGAAATAGTTTGGTGAAAGGTTTTTATTAACGAATAACTATTTGAACAAACAATACTAAAATTAAAATAGCAACTCAGGTGCGCACATTCGTTGGTTAATTTACATTGACATTATAATTGATAGACGACAATACAGGTAGTCATCTTTATAAAACAAAAGTAATTTAAACAGGGTTGCCAACTATAATAGATACGAGTATTTTAACATTACCTACTTTTAAAAAAAAGTAAAATGTATAGGTACGTGTAAGATATGGATATGGAATAAATATATTCAACCTATAATAATTCGTCAACTGTATTAGCCTGAATTTTATTTTTATGGGATTGCTGTCCGTAATTCGTGGCATTTAGATTGTCTACACCTTTCATGTTTACCTATTTCTTCTATTCCCTTAAACAATTCAATCTATTTAAAGGCATATAATGTCTTGTGTTTATTGTTATGCGTGCACGGCGACAATCGACAATATGAGCCAGTGCCAGTTGTGTAATTGTGTTAGTTACGTTATTTTACTATATACAGCGTTGTCAAACTGTGGCACGAAGTACCTACCTAACGAAATATCAGTAATTTATATACTAAGGCTGTATGTTACGATACTAAATTAAGTACTAAATTTAGAACTAAATTAATATTTTTTAAATACTAAAAAAATTCATAGTGCAAACAGCAAATTTAGTACTAAAAAAATAATTAATTAATTGAAACCTCTTCTATTTTCTACTAAATTTAGTATTAAAAATGCGTTGAAATGTTGCGCAGAAGTTTTTCTCAGAAAAAGTTGACACAACGGTCTTTTCTGCACCATTTTGATTTTGGTTAGCGACAACTTTGCATTATAGCCTTGTGCAAATTTCGCTTGTTTGATTTTGTAAATTTTATTGTGTTTTTTCGTGGTTTTTAGTAGCATTGCTGCATTTGGTTGTTGGCAAGTCAACAAGTGTCAAAGTCATAATAAAAACATCTTTTAATTCACTTGTCTCATTTACACAGAATGTTTCATTTCTGTGCTAATTTCACGTAATATTACGTCAATGCGCGTGCGCCTATACTTAATTTAGTACTAAAAATAGGTATCGTTGCAAAAGGAAAAAAAAAATATTTTTAGTTCTAAATTTAGTACTAAATTAATAACTTTATGGCAAAATTTTAGTACTTAATTTAGTAATGTGACATACAGCCATTACGCGTTGTAAAGTCGTAAAAGCCAGGGGGGGCTACTGCCCCCCTTGCCCCCCCCCCAAACGACGCCCATGTACCCAGGATATCTCGAATTAATTGTATAATGCGATTTTTCGATATAGTGGGAATTGAAGCTTTTCCCAGATAACTTAGATTTCATTCGCAAGAATTTGTAAAAATTTCTTAAATACTAGGGTCTTTGCCGGAACTCAAAACCTTAAGTTCATTTCGACACAGAAAAAAGGTGTACTATATTCAAGATGAATGGTCTTATTGTCACGAAGTCGTGTTTTTTGTACCAGTTTCGTCTTTGAAAGAAAATACAAAATATAAAAAAATATATAATTTATTTAAACAACCACACCTCCTTACTTTGACAATGTTGTTAAAATGTTTTTGGTACACTTACCACATTTCTTAGGCTTGGAGCACGTCACACTCTTCCCCAAAAGGCACAATGAAAACTTTTTTGTTTTTAAGGATTTTAAATTAAATAAATAGTGTAATCTCTTTTTGAATCCACTTTTGTCGCTGTCGAGTTTACAACTAACTTCCTTGTTAAATTTACATACCTAATTTTTTGAATATTGCCGATTTGCACAATTTTCATAGTTTAACCAAACTTAAAATACGTGGTTGATGACCTGACATTATTTTAATTAAGCAATATCATTTTGTTATTATTTCCTACGTATATTAGCAACTCGGCATTATTTTGTAATCGTTTTTAAATTTGTTTAATTAGGTATGTTTTGACTTAATAAAATGCTGAATTAAAAATAAAATGTATTTGTTTAATTTGCTTTAAAAAAACTAAAAAAAATTATTATCATTTTTGGGATTTGTGACATTATTTCAATGCTTTGTTGTGTTTGTATATCCGCAAGTGTCATGAATGTAACAACTGTTAGCTATTAGAATACTCGTAGGTAAGTTGACAGCGGGTCAAAAGCCATTCAATAAATGTTGGTTCTAGACGAAGGTCTTTTATTTCATAACCATAAATACAATTACATAATCCATGTTAAATACTAGCCATCACGGCTCATAAATGCATACAAACAAGTAACGAAACATAGCGCAGTCAGTAAAATTAGTTTGGGATCCATAGTTTCACAAAATAGGTGACAGTCGTGGAATTTCACCTCTGTCCACGTTGGGCAACGTAGCAGAAAACTGGAGAACATGGAGAGCCAGGTTTGAAAATTACCTTATAGCAACAGACGTGATAAAGAAAGAGGAAAAAGTACAGTGTGCACAACTACTCCACTATATTGGAGATGAGGGCTTCAAAATATATTCGACATTCAAGTTCACACCAGAAGAAAAAGATAAAATGGAACCCCTCATGTTAAAATTTCAAACACACTTTGAAGGGAAAGAAAACATTACCTACGAGAGGTACAAATTATTCAGTGCGAAACAGGAAAATCAGACAACAGAACAATTTATCATCGAGTTACGAAAACAAGCAGCCAAGTGCAAGTTAGAAGAACTTCAGGACAGCTTAGTAGTTACTATGATTACCTGTGGTATTAATAACAATAACATTAGGGAGAGACTATTGCAAGAAGATAATCTCAGCTTGGATAAAGCCACAGAATTATGTAGGGTTTTGGAGACCTCAAAAGTCAGAAGTGATGTCATGGCAGGGGCCAGTACCAGTACCACATCTGAAGAAGTATATGAAGTGAGAAAAACAAATAAAGAAGGTTATAATCAGAGTAAAGTGATAAACAGTTGTATGAAATGCGGTAAGTCACATAAAGTTAATAAATGCCCAGCTTTTGGAAAAAGTTGTAACTTCTGTAAAACAATCAATCACTTTGAATCAGTATGTATGAAAAAAAAAAGAATTATTTTCGAATAAATAAATCTGCTGAACAGAACGCAAGAGTGAATGAGATATGTACTGATTCAAATGATAATGACAATAATTACTTATTCATAGGGTCAATTACAAAAAATAATCAAATTAAAACAGTATCAGTAACCAATTTGTGGGAGACGGAGCTTAAAATTCAAAACAAAATAATCAGGTTAAAAATTGACACAGGAGCAATGGCAAACGTATTGCCATTAAAATTTTTCGAGACCTTAGAAATATCTAAAGATGTAATAAAACATACACCAGTTAGGTTACAATCCTATACAGGTAGTATCTAAGTGTCTACAGAGTGAAATGTTAAATCGAATACATTATAATCACTTAGGAGTAACAAAATGCTTAAAGTTAGCTCGCGATTCACTATTTTGGCCTACCATGTACAATGATATCAAACAAAAAATTTTAGAATGTCACCTGTATAATAAATACTCTAGATCCCAACAACCTGAACCCCTTATGTGCCACGAAATTCCTAAGTTACCCTGGAATAAAATAGGTTGTGACTTATTTGAAATAAAAGGTGAAAAATACATTTTAGCAATAGACTATTCAAAATACATTGAGATTGAGAAATTACACAAAAACACTACCAGTCACCGAATAATTGAAATCACTGTTTGCTAGACACGGTATTCCCTTAACAGTAGTCTCTGACGGGGGACCACAGTTTAACTCTGAAGAATTTAGAAAATTTGCAAGGGACTGGGAGTTTAATCATGTAATGTCGTCACCGACATACGCACAATCGAATGGTATGGCTGAACGCAGCATACAAACCGCTAAAAATATTTTTAAAAAAGTAATTGAGGATAAAAAAGACATATACTTAGCTTTACTCTTATACAGAAACATGGAAATTGACAATATAAATTCACCGTCAGAAATCTTTATGTCAAGAAAGTTGAGATCGATAATTCCTTGTACAACCAGTGAGTTAAAACCAAAAATTATAAACACAAGTAATTACAATATACATTTAGACAATAATAAAGACAAAATGACACATCAATATAATAATAAAGGCATTAAGTCTCTGAGTCAGTTAATAATTGGAACAAAAATACCGTCAAACGGGGTTAAGTGAATCAAAAAAACACGTTTTTTTATCTTTTCTCCAAAGATAAGGAAACTAAAAATATACAAAAAATATTGAAGGTTGTGACACTCATTACGAGTGGTTCTAATGATAAAACATGTTTTTTTGAAAAACAGAAATATATAAATTTTTTTGTTAAAGAGTGACTCACTTTACCCTCTACTTTGGGGTAAAGTGAATCATGCATCTGAATTGTATTAAAACTCATTTTAAAATGTCTATGGGTAAATGAATCAATTTAGAGTAAAAAAAACGTCATAAGTTAAAGCTCCTCTAACGCGCTTCATATTTTCTGCCAATTTAAAAGTAAGGTCTCTATGTCTGCTCATAAAGATTTTAAACCAGTCGACTCCTGGCATATTCTCTTTAAATCTTTTTCCTGTCATTCCAATTTCGTTTAAATATTGTTGCACAATTGTCCTAACGTCCGTACATTTTAACGGAAATCCCCACTCGGCACAAATTACTAGGGTTTTCTTTAGTCTAGTTTCCTGAGCTTCAGTTAGTGCAGTCTGCCGACCATATTTTAAGGGTTTTTTCCATGATACCTTCTTTGAATTGTGCTAAAAGGAACGCCAAACTGTTCTGAAGCTTCTCTTATAGACATTACGCGTCGAACCTCTGCCAATGCCAGGACAACAACACCGGATCATAATTACATTTTCCTCGTGGTCCCAACTTTTTTTTATACACCCTTGGCATGCTGAAACTAAAAAAATATATTAATAAAAATACAAAAACAGCACAATTTTATTATATGACAGAATAAAAATAAACAATTTATACAATGCAACCCAAATATTACAAAAATATGAGTGATTCACTTTACCCCTTTTACTGGCTTTTTTTTATTAAAAAAAAAGTGACAACTTTACTACAAATATTACGACATGAAATATATTAATATTATATTGCTAACTACCTAATAAATACATTTATTTTATTTAAACAAATTAAATTTCAAAACAATGAGTTCTACACTGTGTCGTTTTTAATATTTCATAAATAAACAAAAAATCGTTGATCCCATAAACTTTTCGTGTAACTTACCAGTCTACTTAACAAAACACTCGGTACTACGTCCAAAGGTACACTGAAGCGACACTCTGATGGGAACATGGAATAAACTTAAAGCTTTCGATGACAACATTGCCGATTTTCCAAAAAGTGTCCAGTGATTCATTTTACCCACTATGATTCACTTAACCCCGTTTGACGGTATATGTTCAGACTAAACCAGGATCAAATTGGTCACCCGGTACTGTTTTAAACAAAATTAGTGATAGGTCATATGAGGTCAGGTTGGATAATGGTTCACAGTTAATAAGAAACAGAAGATTTATTTTATTTGGCAACATTAGTACTAATATAGAAAATCATTCTCCATCCAACCATATTAACAATTGTCAAAAGAGGAAAAGGAAGTGGAAACCAAATATTATTTAGAAATAGAAAGTGATGTAGAAGTAGAACAGGTTAGAGATATGATAATAAGTAATGAAACTGCAATAGTCACAGAGTTAGTTGCTACTCCGGTAGAAATTGAAAAACAAAGTGCTAGTGAAAGTGAAGAAAAACCTTCGGGAAGTAGTGAAAGTTTTAAGGTTAGTGACATGTCAAGCAGTAGCACTACTCAAAGTGACTCAGATTCTGAAACAAAATTTGTTCTAAAAAATAAAGTTACTAAAAAAGGCAGGAAAATTAAAACACCTCAGAAACTGAATCTTTAACAATTTGTTTATTTACTCTCTTATAAAAAGGGAGATGTCATGAATGTAACAACTGTTAGCTATTAGAATACTCGTAGGTGAGCTGACAGTTGACAGCGGGTCAAAAGCCATTCAATAAATGTTGGTTCTAGACGAAGGTCTTTTATTTCATAACCGTAAATACAATTACATAATCCATGTTAAATACTAGCCATCACGGCTTATAAATGCATACAAACAAGTAACGAAACAGCAAGTAAAACTCGTCTCGATTTGAAATTCTAGTAATACTTGTTCAACAATAGCTAATAAGCCTTGCTTCAAGATTAGAATTAACTTGCCCTAACTAAAATACTTCTAATTAAATGAAGAGTATCTATTGCTCAATTGCAGTATTATGTACATCTTAAATAAAATAGTCTTCAACTTGTTTTAAATATATCTACTTTATTTATATTCAATAATACCTTGTTCTTAAATCCAATATAACTAAATTTGTTACAATTATAATATGATCTTTGACATAAATATATTGATTTTGGTTGAATTATAGGATAGTTTCATTGAAGAAATTAATAATCTTAAAATAAGATCAGGCGGTTCTTGGTTTTTAGCAGGGTTCTCACTGGTACCTATCCACCGAAAACAGTTTTCAAAATTGTTTTTAGCTAATATACCAAATTCATGTGCTCTAAGGTGTCCCACCTATAATTAAAAAAAATTATAATTTTATAACTTCAAAACCTAAATGGAACATAAAAGTTTGTCCTACTAAGAGGTCGTATCGACAAAATGAATATTTTTATTAAATGTGGGTAGGTAGATAAGTACGTCCTTTTAGATTTCGCAAATAAGTTTTGCATATTTTACTAACCTTTTCTTATATTTATAGTAAATATTTTCTAATGCAAATAGGCTTTAATTATTTTGTGTTAAAATAAAATATAAGCTTATTAAATTTGTAAGAATCTTGAAATCAGAATTTTCGTAGATACGACCTATTGTCTTAGCAAGCAAAAAACCGTCATCCGGCATCATACATTTATTTTACTTCTATCCAGTTTGTTTGGTGTTCTTATGATTATAAACTTACTTATATACGAGGATGTATCAGAAAATAACGAGACTGGTGCTATAGTATAACAACGAAACATTTATTTAAAAAAATTCAACAACTATCCTTCGAAGTACTCTTGATTCTGTTGAATACTTATTCCATCGCTTTATCCACTTATCATAAACTTCTAACAGCGTTGTTGAGCTCTAAATCCGACTCAAATCTTCTACCTCTCAATTCTTTTTTGACTTCAGGAAACAAATTGAAGTCACATGGAGCAAGGTCAGGAGAGTAGGGGGGATGAACCATAATTTCAACCCCTAATTCTTCAATTGTTTGTTGACAAATCATTGATCTATGAGCCGGAGCATTGTCGTGATGCAGCGTCCAGCCAAAGTCCTGATAAAGCGGCCTTTTTTTCTTTAATTTTGCCTTTAAGGGTCCTCGAAGTACATTAGAATAGTACTCCCCTGTTACTGTATGTCCTATAGGTACAATGTGATCGTAAATAACGCCAAATTTATCAAAAAAAATCAGGTGCATCACTTTACCAGCGCTTTTAGCAGTTTTGGCCTTCTGCGGTCTTGGGCTGCCTTTATGCTTCCATTGCATACTTTGAGACTTCAATTCAGGATTGTAATGATAAAACCAACTTTCGTCACATGTAATCACATTATTTAAAAACTGTGGGTTACGTTGCAATTGCCTTTTCCACTGCTGACAAATTGTCACTCGATTCGCTTTTTGTTCATCGGTCATCACTTTTAGAATCCATCTTGCCGCGATCTTCCGGTACTCTAAATTTTCATGAATAATTTTTTGAGTGGTACCGTAAGACAAATTAACATTGTCAGAAATTCGTTTTATGCCAATCCGGCGATCATTTTGTATCAAGTCGTTAATTTCTGCAATTTTTGTGTCATTTCTCGCAGTTTGTGGTCGACCGGGACGAGGTTCATCTTCAACTGATTCACAACCTCTGTATGCCACTCAAACACTCTACATCGTGATAAACTATTATATCTAGATATGCACCTTTAATCATTTCAAAAGTTTCAGTTGGTGTTTTACCCAATCGAACACAAAATTTTATCGCGTATCTTTGCTCCACTTTCATTTTTCGATGGGTACGCAACACTCACAATTCAATAATTAATTTGTAACAAATGTCAAAAGTTAAATCAAAGCCTACTTGCGGGGTAGTACATTAAATATAAGGCTTTCATGTCTCATTTTTTGGGTTATAAAATGTTACCTCTGAAAGAAGTTATAGCACCAGTCTCGTTATATACTGATATATCCTCGTATAATATTACAAGAAGTGAACTAAATATACTTACATTTTAATATTGGTATCAGGTCGCCGAGGCCCCATTCATTTAACAAATTTCCATTTCAATTTAATTTATTCATACACTTATTAATTGAATCACAAAGAATTTCTAACATAAAGTAAAACGCAACCCTAACAATACGATGCAAACATGTTAGAAAATGGACATGAGGATGAACACGTGCTAATGCCAATTTGCCAGATTATCTATAAATGCGTTGTCTCTGACTTCCGAATAATAAGTATCACATCTCAACATGTGACAGTTATATATGTACCGTATCAGTGCAGTGGTTGCATTTTAAAATAAGTTTCAGCAACACCGTGCAGTGAATTTTAACTCGCTAATCTTTTGTGAATTACATAGGTTTTTGATTCGAATTGTTTAATTCTTGTTCTGAAATTGTGCAATAAAGACCCAGTTTTTTCACTAAATATAGTTCAATAGTTTTGTTTTTTGCATCAACCTAGAAAAAATAAATTTAAGTCACATTTAAAAAAAAAACATGCATATCCTCTAGAAAATAAAACTTAAACTAAAACTCTATAGGTAGGTAATAATTACTAGGTATACCTACTTTTTATTATTCATATTTATAAATTATCACAGCTTCTTCCAGCATGGCAAGTTGAATTACATAAATAATTGTTTTGTAAACATTTGCACCTCTTTGATCTGCACATTTTAGTGCAATTACATCTTTTGTAACCTTGACCGGAACCAATTGAATCTTTGCGAACAAGCATTCGAACATTAGTTTCATAATCAGGTACGTCATTTAATTTTAGCTTTTTAAATTTTGTCGACTGAAGTGAGTTTCTTTTCAGCCAGATATCCATAATGCCATGTTTTGTACCTACTCTAAATTTTTCCTCATTTTATGCCATAACTACTCCAATAAGATTTGCTGGATCACCTCTTCCTCTATCGAATTCGCTAATACCTACAAAATACATTTAAAAAAAATTAATTTAAAAAGGTTTATTACATCCTTTTCATATTCGTCATTCCAAACCTGACTAGATTTACCAACTTCACCCATTTTAACACTAAATCTTCACAGATAACACTCCATTAGAGATTGGACTCCCTAGACTTCAAACTCAGTCTGCCTCAACAGGTAATCTAGTCATTGTTCAAAACTTACTTCTTGTAATCGTAAGGGTTTACAGGAAAACTGGCACATCAGAATGGTAGAAGACTTAGTCAAACCACAAGTGAAGACTAAATATTACTATTATACCGAAGAACGGTATTTACATACATAACCTCAAATTTAAAATTATTATATTGTTGCCTATTTCAAGTAATCGGCAAATTTATATATGCCCAATTCATGTGTTCGGCAAAATTTTGCCCATTACATGAAATTGGCAAGTCCGTTGCCGATTTCGCGAATTAGGCAAAATTTTGTCTATTACATGAAATCGGCAATTACGCAAATTCGGCGTAACACATGTTCTGCTCTAAAGCCAAGTAAATACTCCATAATTTCATATTTCTTTATAAAAAATTAATTCCAATTCATATTTTAATATATTTCTCTTTATCCAGATTACCTTAGAGAAATGTCTAAGGCAGCAGCAATAAAAGCGACAGTTAAGGCCACTAACATTCCTAGATGGACAATTTACAGAGTTTTAAAGAATGGTACTAATCCTCGAATATAATAATATAAAGGGCATGTTAATAAGTGACTTATTATTAAATAAAGGCAGATTTACTCTGAGAACCAAAATAATTTTAAATAAATATGATTCAATATTGTAAAGTGCTATGTAATTAAATAAATAAAGGGCTGACGGTATTTAATAAGATGTTTCTCAGTAAGCATGTAACATTAAAACTTGTAAGGTGTTTTTTCAATATTATGAATAGATTATAGTTCATACATCTTAGGTTCTATTATAAGATTTGTTTAAGTTAACCAACTTTTTCAGAGTGTATGTTTATTTAAGACTTTGCTTTTTAATCAAAAATGTAAAATATTTTTTTATCGTTTTATAATTTAACATTTTTAAAAGACATTGTATATTGATGTTAAAATAAACGGTAATATTTGTTCTTGTATTTTTATTTACTCTTCATATATTTTTTTATCAATAAGACGCATAAGAAATATAGCAAAATCGTAATTCAGCACTTTAAAAATCTAAAAAACATGTTCCGCTAATTTTAAATTATAAGAAAATATACAACGGCTTTTTGAAAACCATTTGTGTATTATTGGATATTGATGTGTTAAATTCATCTTTTCAGAACACTTGTGTATATCAAGATATTTATAAAATATACAAAAATTGTTGTATTTTTTCTCTGACCCCTAGTCAAAGTAACTAAACTTTTTTGAAAATAAAAAATGTAAATTACTTGTTAAAGTTAGTAGTTTTTATGAAGAGACAGTAAAAAAGTTATTGCATAAGTATAAATATTGCAATTTAATGAACATTTAGGTAATCTAACTGTACCTAAATCAGACAGATTTAGCAATTTCGCTAAAGTATTGAACTGCATTATATCTGTTTTGGACGTTTCGTTGAGTTAAAAATCATACGTTCAATGATCTATTAAAAATTATGTATTTATTTTATATTTCCTCGTTAGGACTCTGAGAGGTAGACTGAATCATTTCTGGAAGTATATTTTTATTATTGATACAAATGGTTCGAATAGCAGGAATATTATTAGAGTTTTCTCTTTGTACAGAGCAATATTATTATCCTCTAGAATATTAATAAATTTACGAGTATTCTCATTGGTTTATTTAATAGCAATTTCTACTTCACTGATCAAGTCATTTGCTGGTACATTTATTTTATCAGTTAAAAGGACATCCCATCCTTAATTTAAAACTAAGCCGTCTTGAACCTCTATCACCACGTTTTCTGCTACTCTTTCTTCCATTTAAAATTGTAACCCACTTTCTAGATAAATCTGTAACCAAGTGTTGTACAAATTTTGGTCACAATCATTTCCGTTCCAGTTTGTTTCTTGGAGATTATAAAAGTGACCGAATGTCTCCATAGAAATATTAGAAATGGGTCATTCTCAGAAATAGGAAGAATATGTATATATAAAAAATTTACATAACGAAATAGTTCAAACATAATATTTTATTGCAACTATACAAAGTCTTTAAAATGTCAAAGTGTTCCTAAAAAGGGCCAAGAAATAAAAACATTTTTTATTAACATTTTTGAAAAACAACCAAAAGTAAATTCCACGGAGTTGACTGCTTTTCCATGGAGTTGACATAACTTTATAAAAAAGTTGTTGCTGGTAATAATAGTGAAAATTAAAGTTCCTAAAAAATAATTTCGCATTATTACAAAGTACCTATGCCTATAGAATAAAATAGCGTTACCTTCCGCAAACAAATAAAAAATATCCTTAAGATAGTCACGTCACCTCCATAGACATTATGCAGATAGGTAACTCTAAAAGTAGAAACATTGACAAAAAACTTTTCATTTAACAGTAATCCCAGTAAAAATAGAATTATCTTTAAACAAATGTCGGCCCCTTCTCAAAGATTGTGGTGGCTCTATGGTATCTAATACCATCTCAGATTCTACGTCTTCTTGATCTCTAGTGTCAGGCCAGACGAAAATTAAATTATTCTTGTTTGACGGAATTCTCTTCATAAAATTTACTGTTAACAAAGACACTTTAAAGGCGTGTACTTGACCAACATAATAAATTTTAGAATTCTTGGGCCATTCAGCTAAAATGTAATCTCCCTCGCAAAATTTTTTCTCTTTGGAAATCTTAAGAGGGCTGCTTATCTCCGGGACCTGTTCTTCAGAATCTGAATCGGAATATACGTCAGAATAATTAAGTTAATTGATTTTTTCTTTCCTAAATAGAAGTTCCATACTTTCCAATTCATAATGATGGCATGTCTCATTTAAAGTGCATTTATTGCAACTTAGTTTACGTAATGATAATATATTTGACTTTTCTTCCACCCAGCACACCTGATGAACCTTCATAGTACCTTTGAAAGGTTGTAGGTTATTGGGAACCATAGCATCAAATTTTGCTATATCTGTGGGAGTTATTTCTTCAATTTGAATCCCTGGGCAAGCGTCTCTCAAATGAAAAAGAAGTGCATTCATATTTGGTATGTCAATGCCACAAGCTACCAGTCTATCAGCGGTTCTTTTTAGACAACCTCCTACTCCATCTACAGCTCCATTACCATGACCACTTTCAAAATAGTTCCATGAAATTACTTCTGCTTCCAAAATACTTGCTAGCTCTGTACCAATTAACTGGAACATTGTTTTATTTCTATATTGTGTGCTAGGCCCGTCACTACAGAAATGAGCCATCTTTAAATATGGTAATTTTCTTTTAATCGTTTCTAACAATGGATTTAAATGCCCTAAAATAGCCGAGGGGTCATGTCGCAAACTTTCTGAAAAACTGCAATACGAATTTGATACAATTTCATTGTTTTCTTTGTAGTACCAAACCACAGTTTGCTTGGAAATCTGCGGTTTTGAACTGCCAAAATGTGCACTTTGAACTTCTCTATAATATTTGCAGTTGTAGTTTTCCGAAAAGTCTACATGAAGTAGGAATTCTTTCTCTGGCTCTAAATGGTCTCGTAGATACCGAATCATCTTATATTGATGCTTCATATTCAAAACGTGTGTCATATATTTTGGAAATCCTTCCTTCAGAAGCTTTATCATTTCACCTTTCGTACACTTAACTTCGTCTTTTAAAATTCTTTTGCATATCTTCTCCTTTTCTTTTATTTTCACATTGAAACTTTTCGTTATCCATTTCTTAAAAGATGTGTTTTCATTTGCATTAAAAGTATTAAACTAAAATGTTTTATCTTTACAAATTAAACATTTTCTTTCTATGCATTCCTGTCTTGTTTCACAACAAATAGTTTTCAATAATGCTTCTGGACTGCTTTCATTAATTATTTGGAGTACTTTCATTTTTGTAACTAGTAAAAGCATATTTTCGTGAGTAACACATAGACAAGTGTCTCTCTGATGTACCGTCGGTATTATTACCCAAAAAGGTCTAAGCTTACAAAATGTCGCATAACTAAGTTTTACCGATTCAGAATTTTCCGAAGCAAATTTTTTGTGCAAGTTTTTCAGGGATTCTGTAAGATAACGTTTTTGTTTTTTTATTTTTTTTGCTGACTGTATCCTTTTTACCAGGACACATTCGACTGTTGTCATCCCTTTCATAAAATTGTGTTACAACTTTTCTTAAGTCGGAATGCGTTACATTTTTTGGTGTCTTTTGTTGTTTTATTAATTTGTATGACCCGAATTCTTGTGTGGTGTGACTTGATGCCACAAACGGTATTTTTTAAAGAGTGATCCTGTGGTGAATTTAAAAAATTGTCGTTTCTTTTTATAGCTATTACCTAATTTTTCAAAATTATTATGTAACTGTCTTTTTAATACCTCCCCAAATAGTAAGTGCTGTTTTATAACTTTATCTACTTTACGGCCTTTAGTAAGATAGTCCACTTTTGATCTGGGAGAAGAAGATTTCCTCTGTGTTGCGTAACGTTTTTTTATTCTATAATATTTAGTTTTATATCTCAGAGCTTTTTTTTTATATTTCACTAATTCGCGTTCAATCTTTTTCAACTTCCTTACAGTTTCTGAACGCTTTCTTAGTACCCGTTTTCTTTCTGCCATTGCTCTACCTGACCCTGCATTACTAGCATTCATATTGTTTTCATTGTCTGAATTGTTCATAGGTGTATAGTCCATCAAAAATCTATTTTCTCTGTCAACTGCTTTTAAGTTATCTCTGTATTTCTTTGAATTTTTTATCCATTGTTTTCTTACATGTCGTTTTTCTCTGTTATTTAACTGATTTACCGACTTTATTTTTCCCTACACTTTTCTTTTGTAGTATCGCTCTTTCTTTTTGTTTAGCTTGCTCATATAGCTCTGGATTATTCCTAATTGTTTCCCGTCTTCTTTGTTCAGACTCCCTTTTCTGACGTCTTCGCTTTTCAATTAATTTATCGGTTATTTTTGCCATAATAGTTATCTGAAAAACAAGCAAAAAATCTTTACATCACCTCCATGGATTTCCATCATCTCCATGGACAGCTAACATCATGGAAATGATGTCCATGGTGATGATGTTTTGAAACAAAAATGATAAATTTTTAAATAATATTAAATTTAGGTCCCATTAATTTCGTAGTAATAAAGATAACACCTTAAACAAATACTACACAAAAAAAACATAGACGTCAAATAATAAATTATGTCGATTTTGAGGTACACGGAGATGATGGTTAATAAAAATACTCACCAGCAACAAGTTTACTCTGTGCCTTCTCAAATACGACTGACTGTTAAATTCAAAGATGCTCCTGATATCACGTGGTATATAAAAAACTCCCAGACAAAAATATTTCTATTTATTTTACGGTCCATGAAGGTGATAGCGTAGGTGGTTACACGTATTTAGGTAATATTAGTAATTGTTTTTACAGTTTGAAAAACGAATCTTGGTCAAGATGGACCTTTATAAACTTAAAGATATAAAAAAATGAGTTTTGAGATATTTTTTTTAATAGGGTTTCATAGTACGAACAGTTTATTTGCTGAAGGACGTGTTGGTTACAGTCCATGGAGGTGACGTTTGTTCTATATAATTTTAAAATTACCATAAAAAAATTTAATCTGGTGATTTTTATATAGATCCTAAAAAAACCAACTTTAGGTTTCAAGGCTCAATATTTTATTTAACCAGTAATAACAAACATTTTGTTTTAAGAAGTGAGTTACCGCATTTTGACCTTCCCTTGAAGAATGACCCAAATATGACTTTCTAAAAATCGTAGATGTCCAATGATTTCAGCATTTTCATTTTTTTTATCTTGATCACTTTTCGCTCCGGCATATTTATTATTCAGAACCTTTGTGTAGTTCACGTTATTCACATTAAATGGAAAAAGATTATTTAAAAAGGTTCCTGTCATCATTACTGTTGAGCAGTCCTTTTCATCTCCACTAACTCTGTTGTAAACCGTTTTGGATCCCTTTTTGGCTAAAACAGGATTTTCTTTTGGGTACAGAAAAAAAAAACTGATTCGTCTCCATTAAAAACTTTTCGAGGATCAGTAAGATTAACTAATTAGAAATAAGCCGAATAAACGAAACGTCCGTAGGTAAAACATTACTCGTTTCCGAAAAATAGGGTTTTAAAGTTGAAAATCAAAAATTATGATTAGCTACAATTTTTTTATTACTCAGTTTAATTTTACTAAATTCGGTAAACGTTATTGGTGTAATAAAATACACCTATCAGCAAAAAAATAAGTTAAATAAGCTTTGCCAGTGGCGTACGTCATGGGTAAGTAACATCTTTTTTCCTTCTAAATTTTAGTCCACTGTCCATTTTTGATGTTTTTTAAATAAAGTTGAGTTAGTTTTTGAGATATTCGCACATATTTGAAAATTCAGAAGTTTTTAAATTTCGATTTTTTTTTTTTAATAAATTTCTAAGAAGAGTACATTATTTATTTCAAAAACATCAAAAAATTTAAATTTTTTTGTCAAAATAACATTTTGGATAGTGACGTAAAATTTAGAAAGGATGCGGTATTACCATAGATATATAACCAAGACAGATAGGATTATTTACAAAATTTTTGAAGAATGAACGGTGGTGTCCGCGGTAGAAACTCAATAATCGGATTGAACATTGATGCCAAGTTTACGTGCTTTTAACTATAGATATATATAACCAATACAGATTACACAATTTCTGAAGTCAACGCGGATGATCCTCGACAGAAATGCAATATTTGGATAAAATTAAAATATTGATGCCAGGTTTGCGATGTTTTTAACTGTAGTAATGTTATTGCGTTTGCTTGAATTACTGTTAGGTCTTTAAATTGTCCAAAAAAAAAAATTATGTCTGACAACAGCGGAAGTTGAGTAGATCGCAATTGTGGAGGGTCGTATATTGTTTCATTCATAAAAATTCCTTCGATACAGTACTAGTCCAGGAGCCAGTGAATTTTTTCGTACTTGTTTTCCCGGTCCGTGTATATTTAAATAATCTATTCCCGGTGGCGTAAATAGAAAACCTACTTCAATACATCGCCCAGGCAGTGACCAACTAGACTAGGGTTTTTATGCGTTAATCGTACAGAAAACCTACTTGAATATATCATCAGATGGTGCCGTATTGGAGTAGGATTGCGCGTTATTACGCTGCCTAAACATGCGGAAATACTATTTCAGTACAGCCCGTGTTTTCTTGCGTAAAAGAAAACATATATATTTGCATAGTTTATTAATATTTGTTGTTATACTGTAAATGATTTTTAATATTGAAGGCTATATTATGGGGTTGCTTTTTGGCACCTTAACTGAAATATGTATCTTAAGCTCTTCGGCGTGAGGTAGTTGTGGGTCGTTCTTTGGCAAATTACTGTAGATATAAGTTTTATTTAGTAATAATTGATAATCAAGTAGCGACATTTTTTCCTGTAAGTGTGGTGCTATTTGCATAGTTTATTAATATTTTTTGGCACACTGTAAATTATTCTTAATTTGAATGCTATATTATGGGGTCGCTGTTTGATGCCTTGGTGTTGTAATTTCGCAGGGCGTCCAGCTTGAATTCTTCCTCCCCAAATACCTCTAGCTTTCCAGTTTGAGATGTTGGTTGTACTATAATTTTTCTTGATCTTCTACCGCTTGTTTTGTGACACACTTTTTGTTTATAAACAAACGAATACCGAGCCGCCGTGTGTTATAAATATAACCAAACATAACCACTAAAGGAACACTTGCCGTACTAAAGTAGCAATTACAGAATATTAAGCCGGGTATAGACCGAAAAAACCTACTCCAATACATCACCATCCAGGGCTACATTCAAGTAGGTTTTATGAACAAATAACGCATACAAACCCTAGTCTAGTTGGTCACTTCCTGGGGGACGTATTGAAGTAGCTTTTCTATTTACGCTTCCCGGTGAACTGTATATTTAAAATGGAACGCCAATCTATTAACAAAAGTAGGCCAGATTGAATTCGCGCATTACGTCACATCGATACAAGTGAGATTGTTTACAAAGTGCCTTTGCAGGCCTATGTTGCCCATTTCATGTATTTGTTTTTAAATCATGTTAAATTACTATTTTTGAAACTCAATAAGGAGAAAATCCAATTAACTCTTCCGTTGTGTATATATATAAGATAAATTAACTGAAGTTTTATTAGTAAAGTATTAATACTAAAATTTTAATGTAATTTACAGAAAATAGCTAGGTATGTATTTGTTTTTAAATAATTTTAATAATAATAACCATTTTAATATATGCATTAGAATGAAGTAATAATAACTTAAAGAGACAAGGTCTTAAAGTAATAGCTGGTACAGCATGTTTTTTAAACGTTTCCTCATTGCTGCTAGAATGAAATCACTTACTATGAAATGTGCTCTAAAAACGGAATTTATAGCAGTCAGTGTTCAGTCTTAGGATCTCTTCCTAAAGCCCTCATCCAAGCTGCATACATATTCAAAAATAATTAAAAAAAAAACATATTATATACCTATATAGTTTTCGGTTCTGGGTGCCCTAAAAGAGGACACTTAGCCGAGAATTTGGCTCAGATAGCTAAAACCCAAAAGTCACACCCCGTTCCACAGTTCACTGTATTTTCCTCACACCTCTAGTATAAATGATTTGACATAACGAAACTAACAATAATTATAATTAATAAGTGATTCGTGAATTCTAAATAAAACAATTATTATATAAAAGTGTAAAAGGAAATGTAATTTATTTCCCTATTTTCTTCTGTAATATCTTCAATTATTATGTTTAATTTCTATAAATAAACCAACTGGTTAGGTGAAACATTGTGATATAAGATTTTATTTATGTGTCCTATGCGTACACTTTAATATACAAAACACCTGGAACATTCTTTAAATAATTGTGGTCGTAGAAATAATTGTGTACATAACTCGTTTGAAAGTGTATTTTATGCACTTGCCAAATATATTATCCATACAGATTAATCAGACTATTTTTTTACTTAACTTCAGTACATCTCTTACTACTAAAACTATTTTTATCAATGGAAAAAAAGGGCCGAGCTCTCGTATGTTTTGACGCATTTTCGGCCTCAGCCCATCGGATCCCCCCTCTAAATATATATGAATTTTGCTTTGAATTGCTAATCCTACAATTCTCTATTCGTGCTTGCTGACTAGGAAAATAAATACCGAAAATCGTCACTGTCTCCTGGACTATACAATAGATGATGATGAGAACTTCACAACAAATACACTTTTATGAATGGCTAGTTGGGGATGTGGGTATTACGTACCAATGCTGCACGCCACTGGAAAAGTTAATTAAGGTAACTAATTTTTTTGCTGATAGGTGGATAATTTGACCCCAAAAACGTTTGCCCAATTTAGTAAAATTTTTGTGAGTAATAAAAAAATATAGCTATAAATATTTTTTGGATTTTAACACCGTAATTCGGTACCGAGAATCATTTTATCTAAGGATGATTTGTTTAGTTGTCTTATTTTTAATCAGAGAATCGTCAGTTGTTCTATGTCCCATTCTTAACGAAACACCATGTATACAAGAATGAACTACTAAGTAAATATACCGATCAGAGATTCACAGGCTTGGCTTGTTTTTTAAAAGCTTGGCTTCAAATCAAGCTTCGAAAAATACCAAGCCAAGCCTAACTTTTTTTTTTCAAGCCAAGCCAAGCTTTTTTTTAAAAAAAGCTTGAACCGCCAAGCTTTTTCAAGTCAAGTTTTCAAGCTTTTTCAAGCTTTCAAGCTTTTGAAGAAATTATTTACGTTAACTGTTTAAAATAATTTACAAAATTTATTTAAAGTAATTACTAGAAAATCCAATATTCTATCAGGAAATTGATAGATGTGCGTTGAATAGAAAGGGACTTCTAAAAAGAATAGGTGATTTCCCAGCAAACATTTTGGTGTAATTCGACATAAGTGGAGAATAAGACGACGTCGAAATTTGGTTTTATTTACCAAAATAGGTAGAATTACATCTAAATCCACATTGTAGTAGCCCAGTACGTTTGGTTAGTAATACCTCTCTAGGGAAATTTGACGTCAGTATAACGTTAATTCGACGTTGATTTAACTAAGTTTAGGTAGAAACTACCAAAATATTTGCAGATGACGTATGCCTCCAAGTGTACGAAAAGAAATTTTATACTTATTTGGTATTTTTATCTATATATAAGTAGAAATATTGTAAGAAGTCACCAACACAACTAAAACATATACCTAATTCACATGAAAGATTGAAAATAAATAAATGTCGGTGACAAAAATATATACAGGGTGTTAAAAAAAAAGTGTCACAAAATAAAACGGGGGGTAGTATGGGCCAAAATATGCAGAAAAGTCTTAATAAACATATGTCCGCAAATGAATGGTTTCAGAGATACGGAGTGTTTTGTGTTTTGTATCATTTTTTGATTATCTTTTTTCATTCTCAAAAACTTGCTTTTCTTATCGGAGTCTACCGATGTTTTTTCATAGATACTATTTGCAGTTATTATTTTGTTGTGGGTGAATAATTTTATAAATTTTCGTTATGCCTGTTTACACTAATATTGAATTAGCTGACATGCATTTTATGTACGGTCGTGCAAATGGCAATGCATTGAAATGGAGGGAGGACACTTTGAACATCTCATTTAACTCTATGTTGTTATTGATTGTTTATAAATAGCATTGTTTTTTTATAATAATAAAAAATTGTTATAAACACAAAATGGTCCGTATCTCCGAAACCGTTAATTTGCGGTCATATATTTATTAAGACTTTTCTGCTTATTTTGGGTCATACTATTCACCATTTCATTTTGTTACACTTTTTTTTAAAAACCCTGTATAATTGCGGTGAATATACAGTTCACGTTTGTTGAAATTAATGCGAAGAAAATTTTGTCGTGCATGTTAACAGTTCTACTTAGAAAAATAACAATGCCCTTCCAAAATACTCTCTAAATAGAAAAATATAAGAAAAAAATATGATCGTGTAAAAAATAATAATATTATGAGCTAAAACTATGTTACGTTTGTTGTGTATCACTTTAGAAAATCAATAATGTTTCGTTTTTCGGTATTTTCATTCGTATGTTCTAGTTATGGTCATTTTAAAAATTTAAAATTTGGAATCTACTTCAATTACGTTAAGAAAATATGGCGTATTGTGCGAATTCGACCTAAAAGTTATTATGACTAAGGAAATCTACGTATTTTACAAATACCTTTTTACTAAGTTGAATTAACTTCAATTTCACGACATATTGGTTAACTTTACCTATTTAAAGAAATAATAACTTATAAGTTTTATAAAAAATTTACCTATAGGTAAATATAACATATTTAGGTCACGTTGTTCTGCACTTGAGAATTTAGATGTTTCACTTTACGATAAAAATTGGAAGTATAACGATATGATTTATTATTTTTCGAACTCATTTTATTATTTTTCGCATTCATTTAAAGCTCTATCTACACCACACGTAAATTAAGATTACGACTGTAATGGTTTTTAAAATGGCCGAAATTCTTAAGAATAATGACGAAGACAGTAACTGAACAACCTAATTGTTAAAATAACCTAAATAATATAAATTTTACAAATAGGTCATGTATGACCCTTTTTAAATTGGTGGTTTTTAGTCGAATTTACTTTGTGGTAGATTTTTCAGGTAATTGCTACAACAAAGTTAATAAATATTTCTTCAAGATGACTTATAGGTCAACTAAATGAGTATTCGACTATTTGGTTGAAATTAGGTAGATAAACAGGTAGAATTTTGCTACAATCTCGACCTAATATTACTTTAAAGGAGAGTAAATAAAAGCGGCCAAATAGGTTACTATGGAGGCATAAAATTACGTAGAATTTTTAACCAAATCTACCTAGTTGGATATTCTACTATAAAGACGATTTTTAGTTGCCAAACAGGTAGATATTACCTAAATATGGCACCTAATTTTACTACAAAGGAAATTTAACTTTGAAGTAATTGTTGGTTATTTTTTTTAGTAGTTTTTCCCTTGCTGATATGGTTAAAGTTACTTTTAAGCAGATTTGGGTAAAAGGTAGATTTCTTGGTATAATTTACGTAAATTTAAATATAAATTAAAACCGTTTGGTAAATTTACACTAGAGGTATATTTTTCTAGTCAATTTTACGTAATAATTACCTCAATAAGTAAATTCGTCTTTAACAAAGTCGAGTTATAACTAATGTTATAGAAAATGTTTGCTGGGTTAGGTATAAAATCTTATCATTATCGATCTTCATTTATTTCTAACATATATTTTTGTATCAGTACAAGAAATATACATAATATGATAAATTATATTTACTTGCATGTATGAGAAATATTACATTCATGATAATTAAAAAAATTAAATAATTTAATTATAACTGCAATAAATAATATAACTCAAAACACTTAACTGTTTTCTTACATGGTATGAAATAAAATTATTATTTTGTTTTCTTAATTCGGTAAAGGAAATGAAAAATAAGTTTTTTTTTACATAACTTTTATAATGAACATGAATATAAAAAGCAATAGATTTCAATAGCATAACTTTAGAATGAAAAGCATAAAAATAAAAATAAAATACAATAAATAAAATTAAAAAACATAAATTCTAATAACAAAAATATTTTATATAATAAATAATTTAAAGATAAAATAAAAAATAGTTTATTCTTAAAGGACAAAAGACAGTTTCTCCCAATATCTAAGAAAATAGTTCTTGTCCTACCCAACTATTTAGACACATCAAGCATCTAATAGATTCGTCATTTAATCTATTTCGTAATTTGGTCACAGTAAGGGAGGCTCGTGAAAAATATCTTTCTATAGATGCAGAGGTTGCAGGAATGGACAAAAAATCTTTTGCCATTTTTGTTAAATTTGGGAAAACATTCTCGTGACATCGCCACAAATTGAGAATATCTTCGGAGCCTTCAATCCTTGATGTCTCTAGATATTCATCGATTTCATACCGCCAAGCTATAATATTATTCTTATTTCGCGATGTTTTGTATAAACTTAAAAATCTATATCGAATTCATCGTTTTCAGCGTCAGTGCAACTATTAAATTCATTTTTTTGCAACTCTTCGTCATTTTCACAGTAGCAAGTAGTTTTATATATTTTCTCAAAATGTTCAACGGCCTTCGTTTCTAAACTTTTTCCCCAATTAGTGGCTGAGAAAGTTTCAACTTTGTGTCGCGGATCCAATATTAAAACTACGCAATACATCCAGTTTGTTTTGTCATAATGTTTTAAGATTTTGTCGCGAGCTACTTGAAGCGATAATATTAGTGCTTCGTCAACGTTGTTCCTATCAACTTTTTGATCCAAGTTACGTGACCACTTTTCTAATTTATCTAGTAATAAATTGATTCCTATTACAACCATTGGCAAAGAACATTTTTTTCTGATTCCAAAGTGGTTGAAAGTTTACTGAATCCTGTTAGATAATTGCATACATTTTGAATAAGAGACCACTCAATATTAGTGACTCGAAATGTCTTTAAGTCGTCCACATTGTCGCAAAGCACGTTAATGGCATTTTTTAAATCTAGGGCCCAAGACAGCATTTGAAACGTGGAGTTCCATCTTGTAGTTACATCTAATCTGGGCATTTTCATTTTTAGATTTAAAGTTTCGCAAAATTTTTCAAAATTTATTTTAAGTTGTTCCGATTTTTTAATTTTCTTTGCAATAGCTTTGATTTTTTTGACTGGAGAATCACAGTAAATTTCAAAATCCAAACAATGTGTTTCTTCGCCAGATTCGGTATCAGTTTCTTCGGTTGTTTCATCAATATTAACTTGAAGAATTTGCATAAACTCACGCGCCCCTAAATTTAAAATATGCGCAAAACAGACAAAATGCATGTCTCTTGAATAAAAATTTTCATTTAACTTTTCTAACTCTGTGGCAAAAGTAAAGTTACTGTTGGTATTGTCTGTTGTTACACCTTGAATATTATTTTCTAAATGATAAAATTTTAAAGAATTATTAAATATTTGAGCAATAGAGTGGCCTGTATGTGATCCCTTGGCAGGAATGAAATCTAATAAAGTTGCATGTAATTTCCAATTATCATCAATAAAATGGGCAGTGATACCATAAAATCCACTAGTTGTATTAGATGACCAACCGTCAATTGTAAAAGATATCCTGGATTTATTCAACTGCAAAATTTTTGAAACTGAACATTGAGTTTCAGTAAACTTTCTCAGAGTAAGCGATCTCATTTGGTTTCTACCAGGCAAATGTATGGCTGGATTTATGTAGGAAAATAAGTTACGGCTTACCTCGTCCTCAAAAAAATTGAAAGGTAAATATTTTTTACAAATGTATTATTGAACTAATATTTCATTCAGTTTTTCAACTTCTACAGTTCCTGTGTCAAGAGTTGAATCCTGAAATAAAAAAATTATCTTATCAAGTCCAATATACAAGATAATTAATCTAGTTCTTTTATTGTCTTCTAGATATACAGGGTGTCCCGAAATTTGACGATTATATTTTAACAGCGTAATCTACATCCTTAAATAGGAGTAAAAGTTCATATACACATAGGTCCAAAAACGTTTCGTTTTCGAGATACAGGGTGTTACAAGTGAAGTCCTGATGGCACATTTTTGTAAATATTTTCTGAAATTTCTTTAGTGACCAGTTTTCCAAAGTTAAAAAAAATCAAATTTCTGATTCCACAGGCCTACTAATTATTGTTTACACTTTCAAATAAGATAACATCAACTTATCATGAAATGTTCAAATACTTTTCTCTTGAAAATGGTGGGTCCTAGCGAGATGCTACAAAAGTAGCTTTATTTAAAAAAAAAAAACATTGGTTTTCCATATTATATAGTCAAAAATGTTAAAAAGTGTCAATAAAAAAAACTTAGGGAAATTTTACCCTAAGCCCCCCTAATTTACCCACTCATAAAGATGATCAAACACTGAGATTAAGTGCATTAAATAGAGCGTAAAAAGGTAAGCATTTGTACCAAATTTCACTTAGTTATCTTTAAACGTTTAGAAAATATTTACAAAAGTGTGTCATCAGGACTTCACTTTTAACACCTTGTATCTCGGAAAAGAAACGTTTTCGGACTTATATTTATATGAACTTTTACTTCTAATTTAGGGTGTAGATTAACGCTGTTAAAATATGACCGTCTAATTTCGGGACACCCTGTATAAACAAAGATTGATCTAATACAGCTAATAAAACAACCATATATTTACTAAATTATTTTCAATTTAAAATTATACTATTTAGCCCTTTTTTATATCAAATAAAATTTAATTAGCGCACCTAATTTAATTATTTTAGTGAAGTAATATTAAGTATTAAAAACTAAATTAAATGGAAGTACTTATTAAGTAGCTCTTATGTCACTATATTAGACTAAGCTGTTCGGCACGCCATAGAGGCGACCTTTTTCGTCAGAAATTTAATTAAAAAGTAAATGTACCCACATCTTACCAAATCATGTCCATAGCATTTCATTACATAAATCATATCCCATATCCTCAAACCTATTATTATTAAAAAAAAAATGTATTTCCCCCTTAATCCAGCCCTGATATTTCTACACCATATCATTCGCCTATAGCATCCATTGTATAAGTCATAACCTCAAAGCAAAGAGCCGTTTTTAAAAAAATGGGCCTTTTTCCCATTAAGCCAACCCTGATATTATTCATCCATTATGCAAATAATTTCTTCATAACTACTCATCGTAACATCCTTCCCAAAAATGGAGCATTCTCCTCTCTTAAACCTGTCCTGGTATTTTATTTCTTAAAATATTTTTATTTTTTTTTCTTATAATTAGACCATTTACTAATGATCGTAATTAGAATTAAACAAACAAATAATATAAATACTAAATTAAAAGAATTTCGTCTCTGCAAAATAATATTATTTGATTACTTAAAAATAAATTCCCTTCAATATTTTAATTACCGGGGAGTCAAATTAATTTTTAAATTAAGTGTAAGGGGTTAAAGAAAAGGTCCTTTATTTCTCACAAGCCAATTTAATTGGCGACCGGTTTCGAAGCTGTCACTTCATCATCAGGCACACCTAAATGGAATGTCAAGGAGTCAGTTGTAATAAAAAACAATTATAAAAGCATGAACGGACTTTAACATAACAAAATAACAGAAAAAACACAAAAGAAAGTTAAACAATAACCTTGACTCACCTTGACTATTTCCATAAAGGAAGCGCTACATAAAGTTTAACAAAACGAGTTAAAAAAGTCATATGTAATACAATAGTATTTTTTTTTTAATATTTTAGTTTAGGTTAAACCGCGAGATGTCTGTTTGAATAAATTAATTAAAACCCATGTAAGACAACACAAAATAGTTTTTACAAGCACAAACAGTTTAAAAAATTTTAAGGATATAACGTCAATTAATGAAAGTAAAAAGTAAAAAAAGTAAAAAGTAAAAATTATCAGACTCTCAAGACATCTATCTAGATTTTTAACGAATCAATGTAGTAAACTGTAAATTTTAAATTTAGCGGATAAATAGTGTACTAACAAAGGTGTAATTTACTGAAAGTGAGTATAGGTGGCGGTGACAAAATTTATTGAAAGTAAAAATATTAAACTGGGAAATGAGAAAGCAAAAAAATACTAACAAGAAAATTAGAACACTAAACAAGAAAATATGAAAATTCATATGTAAAAGGGAAATTTGAAGCAGATAATCAAAAGAAAAATTACTGTTACAGGAAACGGAAACTAAGTTGACAAGTACGAATGTCAAAAAAGAAAAGTCAAATTTTGGCGTATGACAACCATGTGGGAGAACTTGAATAAACTAATAAAGAAAACATTGTCTTGAGAGTCTGATAATTTTTACTTTTTACTTTCGTTAATTGACGTTATATCCTTAAACATTTTTAAACTGTTTGTGCTTGTAAAAACTATTTTGTGTTGTTAAGTTAATAATTGTCTTACATGTGTTTTAATTAATTTATTCAAACAGACATCTCGCGGTTTAACCTAACCTAAAATATTTAAAAAAAAAAATACTATTGTATTACATATGACTTTTTTAACTCGTTTTGTTAAACTTGATGTAGCGCTTCCTTTATGGAAATAGTCAAGGTGAGTCAAGGTTATTGTTTAACTTTCTTTTGTGTTTTTTCTGTTATTTTGTATATGTTAAAGTCCGTTCATGCTTTTATAATTGTTTTTTATTACAACTGACTCCTTGACATTCCATTTAGGTGTGCCTGATGATGAAGTGACAGCTTCGAAACCGGTCGCCAATTAAATTGACTTGTGAGAAATAAAGGACCTTTTCTTTAACCCCTTAAACTTAATCCCTACTACTCACATATGGCTACCCTCACTCCAAATAATTTTTAAATTCTAGAATGAAACGGAACAACTCAAAAGTTGACATTTCAATTCGATACGGGATAATATATAGGATAAAAAATAAAAAACTTACCGAACATTCATTACTTGGATTTGTCCGGCTCTGCAGCCAGCTCATAACAGAGCTAGAACTATTTGGATTTGGATTAAATCTTTTCTCCTGCGGAAAAGCTTTTTCATAAGAATCCTTATGTTTATTTTGTAAATGTCTTTTTAAAGACGTAGTTGCCCCATTTTTCATTTTAAGTATTGTTGATTTGCTTGTACACAAAGTGCATACTGCTGTTTTGTCTGTTTTCCTCTGTCCTTGACTAATTTTGAAAAAATTAGAGACCTTTATGTTTTTAATTGTTTTTCGGGATTTAATTTGAATATGTTCTTCGCGAGAACTGCTAGGAGACAATCCTTCCGCTTCCTCTACCGCATATTCAGATCCAGTCTTGAAAGGGTTCCTCGACTTCCTCGATATCTGATATATTGGTGGCGCTCATATTTGTAAGTACTTGCTTCGTAAGGCTAGCAGTGACTGAATTGAAATTGAACATTTACACAGAGTGCGGCGGGAAAACGGTTAGTAGACTTAACACGTGATCGGCAAGGCGGGGGAAAAAACTTGAAAGCTTGAAAAAGCTTGGTAAACAAGCCAAGCCTGGACTTATAAAAATCAAGCCAAGCCAAGCTTTTTCTTTTAGGAAAGCTTGAATTTCAAGCCAAGCCAAGCTTTTTGTTTTCAAGCCAAGCTACTTGGCTTGGTGAAACACTGATACCGATGTGTTGAATTTAATACAACATTTTTATTTTTATACCTGCTACATCGAAAATATTTGTCAAGGTCAAGAACTCGTTTACTTATTATCGCGTAGTAGCTAGGGGTGATGAATATTTTATTTTATAACAGTTACCGTTTAGAATTAGTAAAATTATTACGCCATCTGTTGAACAAAAGAACTATTAAATATGGAATATTGCTCCATACGCTAAACAAAAGGATTCTTAATTTATGACACATAAATGACATCTATCAAAATTAGTTCATGTTACGAATATTGGGGGTGGTTCTGTGGTCTTAAACTGCATTTCTCGGTAAACTGTTTTGAACATATTTCACATTTAAACGGTTTTTCTCCTGTATGACTTTTTAAATGTGTTTTTAATCTATCTTTCCGTGTAAACTGGCTCGAACATATTGCGCACTTGAATGGGTTTTCTCCAGTGTGAAGTGTTAAGTGCGTATTAAAATCGCCTTTCTGGATAAACTGTTTTGAACATATTTCACATTTAAACAGTTTTTCTCCTGTGTGAATTTTTGAATGTGCCTTTGCACATAAACTTTTTCGAACATATTTCGCATTTGAAGGATTTTTCTTTTAAATGAATTTTTAAGTGCTTATTTAAAATGCCTTTCTGGATGAACTGTTTCGAACATATTTCACTCTTAAACATAATTACTTTCTTCAGTGTGAATTTTTAAATGCTTTTTAAAATAGCCTTTCTCCATAAAATGTTTGGAACATATTTCACATTTGAACGGTTTTTCTCCTGTGTGAATTCTTAAATGCCTCTTTAAATTGCTTCTCTGGACAAATTGTTTCAAACATATTATACACTTGAATAGGTTTTCTCCAGTGTGAAATCTTGAATGCAGCTTGAAATAGCGTTTCTCGGTAAACTGTTTTGAACATATTTCACATTTAAACGGTTTTTCTCCTGTATGCCTTTTTAAATGTGTTTCTAATCTGTCTTTTCTCATAAACTGTCTCGGACATATTGGGCACTTGAACGGTTTTTCTCCAGTGTGAATTCCTAAATGCACTTTTAAGTCACATTTCTGGAAAAACTGTTTCGAACATATTTCACATTTGAACGGTTTTTCTCCTGTGTGAAATCTTAAATGCACCTTTAAATTGCTTTTCTGGGTAAATTGTTTCAAACAAATTTTACACTTGAACAGGTTTTCTCCAGTGTGAAATCTTAAATGCACCGTTAAACCGCCTTTCTTGATAAACTGTTTTGAACATATTTCACATGTGAACGATTTTTCTCTTGTGTGAGTTTTTGAATGTGTTTCCAATTTATCTTTCCGTGTAAACTTTTTCGAACATATTTCACACTTGTACGCTTTTTCTCTAGTGTGCATTTTTAAATGCCTTTTTAAAGTATATTTTTTGTTAAACTGTTTCAAACATAATTCACATTTGAAAAAGTTTTTACGATTGTGTATTTTCGAATGATTATTTAAATTTTTTTCGGTTGAAAATGTTTTGGAACAAATTTCACAATGCAACAGTTTTTCATTACAGTAGTACATAGTATTTACTACAGGTGAATGTCCGACCATGGTATGTAAACTATTTTTGGACCGACAATGTTTAAGTTGTCCATATTTTCGCTTACAAACTTCTGTTACTTTCTTAACACAATGAACAACAAAAAAATGGTACATAAACTGTGACTTTGTAAAAAAAATTTGGCCGCAATAGAAACAAGTTTCGTGACATCTTCCAAAGTAGGCGTTGAACCGATTTTTTTTAGGCGACCTGAAAACTAAAACGAAAAGTATATTAATTTAAATACGGCATTACTAAGGGGTATACAGGGTGGGCCACTTAAAAGTTCCACCCCCCCTTACTCTCGTTATTTATTGAGATATCGGAATATTTTTGTTGTTGTTTAAAAGAGTGGAACAAATACTTTCTTATGAAGGATTCAATTATTCCGTGACGTCACGGCTTACTTCCGGTTTTTCCGGAAGTAACAGAAAATCGCAATTTATTTTTTATTTTTAAATTGAAACCCACTATTTTTTATTGTAAATTTGAATTTCTGGGACTTTTTTGTATAATAATCGTGTATTGAATTTTTTTCTGGAAGCTGTCAAAATGGCCGCCATATTGGATAATATTTTTTCTAAACATGTTACTATTAATTCGTTTATGGAAAAAATTTAGGAATGTATGATCTTTATAAAATCTTTGAGGGCTTTAAAATTACCATTGAGACTCATTCTCCGTATACCAGTGGCGTATTTAAGCATTTTTATTATTAGCAAACCGTTTAATAATTCCATCCTCTTTTATCTTCGTTGTTAATTGAGATATCGGAATAAAAACTTTTTTGTTTAAAAGCTTATGATAAATACTTTCATATATTGGATCCAATTAGTCTGTGACGTCATGGCTTACTTCCGATTTTTCCGGATATAACTGAAAATCGCCATTTATTTTTTAATTTAAAATCAAAACCCCCCTTTTATTGAAAATTTGAATTTCTGGGACATTTTTGAATAAAATGTGTATATTAAAAATTTTCTGCCAGCTGTCAAAATGGCCGCCATATTGGATATTTGTTCTAAACATGTTACTATTAAAAAAATATGGGAATGTATGATCTTTATAAAATCATTGTAAGCTTTAAAATTTCTATTGAGACTTACTTACAGTACACCAGTGGCGTATCTAAGCATTTTTTTATTAGCAAACCGTTTAATAATTCCACCCGCTCTTATCTTCCCTATTAATTGAGATATCGGAATAAAAACTTTTTTGTTTGAAAGCTTGGAATAAATACCGTCAAATATTTCATTCAACTGGTCTGTTATGTCTAGACTTTCTTCCGGTTTTTCGAAAATAACAGTAAATCGCAATTTATTTTTTATTTTTAAATAGAAACTCACTTTTTTATTGAAAATTTTAATTTCTTGAGCGTATCAATATTAATTTATTATTGTACGGTAGATCTTGTATTATCATATTAATTTTTAAAGCCTTCTGATAAAATTAAGCTACTTTAAAATTTAAAATAAAAATAAACATTTTTTTAATTTAAAGATCTGTTTCGTGTCGTAATAATTTATTATTCTACTACTATGCGTAAAGTACGCACGTTATGCACACCACGGAGTGCATAAAGTTTTACTTTTTTCACTAGTGCGTAAAGTCAAATTTTTTACGCACTACTGCGTAAATAAGACACAATTTTTAGTATTTTGGCATGTCAAATGACACATTTTATTTTAAATTTTCTTTATGCGCTAGTGCGTAAAGTAAAACAGTTTACGCACTAATGAGTAAAGTAACCAATCATGGTACGGTAGTAGAAATATTGTATGCAATTCGTATGTAAAGCCCACATCCCCAACTAGCCATTCATAAAAGTGTATTTGTTGTGAAGTTCTCATCATCATCTATTGTATAGTCCAGGAGACAGTGACGATTTTAGGTATTTATTTTCCCAGTCAGCAAGCACGAATAGAGAATTGTAGGATTAGCAATTCTAAGCAAAATTCATATATATTTAGAGGGGGGATCCGATGGGCTAAGGCGAAAATGCGTCAAAACATACGAGAACACGGCCCTTTTTTTCCATTGATAAAAATAGTTTTAGTAGTAAGAGATGTACTGAAGTTAAGTAAAAAAATAGTCTGATTAATCTGTATGGATAATATATTTGGCAAGTGCATAAAATACACTTTCAAACGAGTTATGTACACAATTATTTCTACGACCACAATTATTTAAAGAATGTTCCAGGTGTTTTATATATTAAAGTGTACGCATAGGACACATAAATAAAATCTTATATCACAATGTTTCACCTAACCAGTTGTTTATTTATAGAAATTAAACATAATAATTGAAGATATTACAGAAGAAAATAGGGAAATAAATTACATTTCCTTTTACACTTTTATATAATAATTGTTTTATTTAGAATTCACGAATCACTTATTACTCTACATTAATTATAATTATTGTTAGTTTCGTTATGTCAAATCATTTATACTAGAGGTGTGAGGAAAATACAGTGAACTGTGGAACGCCAATATCGTTGGATGCGCGTGGTAGAAATGGTACTATAATACTGCTAAAAACAGCTAAATTTTCATGGAAACACTGTACTTTTGACATTTGCGATACACCGACGCATATGCATTATTGATGTAATCTCATGATTTTACAGTAATAGTTTTTGCAATTTTAGTGTGATTTTTAGGTTATTATGGTTATTCATTTTATTTGGTTCTGATCTTTTGCGCTTTTAGAGTATTTGTCTTTTATATAGTTTTTAATTTTAATATTGTGGTCTATTTATATTTGATTGCTGCTTTTCGACTAGTGCTTTATTCTTTTTGTGTTAAAATAAGCTTTATAACCATTAAGTACATGCTTCTAATTGATATCTACCTAATCGTAATCGGGTGCTTGCAACAATGGGAAAAAGTGTATGTTTTTTTTTTGGTGTAAAGTTAGACGCCTTCATTTTTCAGGTAAGTTATTTGTAGTTATTTTTTACTTAAAAGGATAGCAATACGTCCTGGTTCGGGGTGTGACTTTTGGGTTTTAGCTATCTGAGCCAAATTGTCGGCTAAGTGTCCTCTTTTAGGGCACCCAGAACCGAAAACTATATAGGTATATATGTTTTTTTTTTAATTATTTTTTAATATGTATGCAGCTTGGATGAGGGCTTTAGGAAGAGATCCTAAGACTGAACACTGACTGCTATAAATGCCGTTTTTAGAGCACATTTTATAGTAAGTGATTTCATTCTAGCAGCAATGAGGAAACGTTTAAAAAACATGCTGTACCAGCTATTACTTTAAGACCTCGTCTCTTTAAGTTATTATTACTTCATCCTAATGCATATATTAAAATAGTTTTTAACTTATGTCCTTATGATTAAAAGATGTAGGTATTTTAGTTATGTTATAATAGAAATATATGATACTTTGTATTGACTGACCTACTGGCCACTGGTCATTCCACTTTTACTCCCTTTTTTCATAAATTATCAAATTATTTAAAAATAAATACATATCTAGCTATTTTCTGTAAATTACATTAAAATTTTAGTGTTAATATTTTACTAATAAAACTTCAGTTAATTTATCTTATATATATACACAACGGAAGAGTTAATTGGATTTTCTCCTTGTTGAGTTTCAAAAATAGTAATTTAACATGATTTAAAAACAAATACATGAAATGGGCAAAATAGGCATGCAAAGGCACTTTGTAAACAATCTCACTTGTATCGATGTGACGTAATGCGCGAATTCAATCTGGCTTACTTTTGTTAATAGATTGGCGTTCCATTTTAAATATACAGTTCACCGGGAATAGATTATTTAAATATACACGGACCGGGAAAACAAGTACGAAAAAAAATCACTGGCTCCTGGACTAGTACTGTATCGAAGGAATTTTTATGAATGAAACAATATACGACCCTCCACAATTGCGGTCTACTCTATTTCCGCTGTTGTCAGACGTTATTTTTTTTTTTTTTGACAATTTAAAGACCTAACAGTAATTCAAACAAACGTAATAACATTACAACAGTTAAAAACATCGCAAACTTGGCATCAATATATTAATTTTATCCAAATATTGCATTTCTATCGAGGATCATCAGCGTTGACTTCAGAAATTGTGTAATCTGTATTGGTTATATATATATATATACATATCTATAGTTAAAAGCACGTAAACTTGGCATCAATGTTCAATCCGATTATTGGGTTTCTACCGCGGACACCACCGTTCATTCTTCAAAAATTTTGTAAATAATCCTATCTGTCTTGGTTATATATCTATGGTAAAGCCCTTTTTTGAAGGCCACTTTATACACTTATTATTATATGTATAAATAACTATTTAATTTATCAGTAGTTGACTGATGTAGTGGTTAAAAGCGCTGAAATCGTATAAATTTAGTTACAGATACGCTTAAGAAACAACAAAAATCTTAAATACGCCACCGGTATACTATAAATGGGTCTCAATGGGAACTAAAAAGCTTACAAAGATTTTTTACATTCACATATTTTTTTCCATAAACGAACTAACAGCAACATATTAAAAAAAATATTATCCAATATGACGGTCATTTTGATAGCTGGAAGTAATCCATGATGTAACCGACCAATTAAATCAAGTAAATGATAGTAATTGTTTTAAGATTTTAAACAAAAAAGTTTTCGTTCCAATATCTCAATTAACAACGAAGATAAAATCGGATGGAATTGTTAAAACGGTTTGCTAATAATGAAAATGCTTAGATACGCCACTGGTATACTGTAAGTAAGTCTTGATAGGAATTTTAAAGCTTTTTTTTTTCTGGGCTCGTCTGACTATGTGTCTCCGAATAACACTGAAGCCTATTGGCTTATTGTGTTTTACCCCATGTTAGTTCATATAGCACCCACTCTATCACCTTTGTACCTTGTACAAGTTTGTACAGATCCTTGGGTGAGTGGGTTCTATACGTTGTTGGATCAACCTGGGGTTGTCCAAAAAGAAGAGCCTGTCTTGCGATCTAGAGCTTCGCATTCGCACAGTATGTGTTTGGCCGTTTCTGGTTTCTTGTGACATAGTCGGCACATGAGTTCCCCATTGTACATGCCAATTTTGTTCAAGTGTCCCTTTACTGGGGCGTGCCCAGTCATGAACCCTGTTATCACTTTCAACTGGTTCCTATTCATTAAGAGTAGTTCTCCAGTTCTTTTGGGACATGGTCTGCCTATGAAGGCTTTCCATGTGCCTGTTTTGGGGTGCTTCCCCAATAGTTGATATGTTGTTCCCGAATCCAGTCATTTATAAAACCCCGGACTGTACTTTTTGGTACTCCTGGGTTTGTGTCTGGTTCCGGTGTTTCTTCTGACCCTCTTTTTGCAAGTTCGTCAGCGTTTTCGTTGCCTTCGATCCCTTTGTGACCTGGCACCCAAAATAGTTTTACTCTATTTCGGTCTGCCAGTGTTCTTAGTTCTTCGATGCATTCCCATACCAGCCTCGACGTAACTTTCTGACTCGATATGGCCTTAAGTGCCGCTTGGCTGTCTGACATTATTTGAATATACTGATTTTCGACAGCTCTTTCATTGTTCGTTTTTGCACATTGCAAAATTGCGTACACCTCGGCCTGAAATACCGAGGAATGTATTCCTATAGCATAGCTATGGTTAGTATCAGGGTTTTTGGAGAATACTCCTGCCCCAATGCCTTCCGCAGTCTTAGAACCGTCTGTATACCAGGTTTGTTCCTGTCGTTGGGCATTGGGCTCCCTTATGGTGATCTCCGCTCTTTCCTGTATTAAAACCTCAAAGGGAGTATTAAAAGAGTACCTCTTGGTTATGTGGTCTGATCTCATGTCTAGCACGTCTCCTGTCACTAACCTTGAGATACTCATGTGACCTGGCCTAATGTCAAGATTTCCCAGTGTATTCCCTAATCTGTAAGCACCTTATTTTGCCTCCCCTTGTATCACATAGTGAAGAGGTGGGAGTCCTATTAGTGCTTCCATTGCAGCAGTGGGGGTTGTTTTCATTGCCCCCGTTATTCCGAGGCAGGCAAGTCTTTGTACCTTGCTTAGCCTCGTTATTGCTTTCCTTTGCTGTGTCTTTGGCCACCACACCAAAGCTGCGTATGTTATTATGGGTCTCACCACCATGTTATAAAGCCAGTATACCATGTCTGGTTTTAATCCCCATTTTTTTTCCAAAGGATCGCCTTGCCATCATTAATGAGGTTTCCGCTCTCCTTGTGGTTCTTTCTAGATGCTGGTTCCAGGTAAGTCTCGAGTCAATCATAACCCCGAGATATTTTACCTCCCCCTTAAGCTGGATGCTTGCACCTCTTAGGTTTAGAGGCCCTAGTCCCTCCAATTTCCTCCTGCGGGTGAATGCAATTATGTCAGATTTGTTTGGGCTAATGTTTAGTCCTTCCGCCTCTGTCCATTTTGTTACTATATTTAAAGCCTCTTGCATTTGATCTCTTACTATAGTGTTGTATTTTCCCTGTGCCATGATCACTAGATCATCGGCATATCCCAGGGTTCTATGTCCCTTATCTTTGAGAGCCCTAAGCAGCCCGTCCACTACAAGGTTCCACAGGAGTGGAGACAGCACTCCACCCTGTGGACATCCTCTCGCTACCCGTGCCGCTGTTGTTTCTCCCATAAGGGTTGTGTGTATAGTTCTCTCCCTTAACATAGAGTCGATCCAGGACACGCATGTGTCCTCGATTCCTCTGTGTTTGAGAGATCTAATGATTGATTCAACGGAGGTATTGTCAAATGCACCCTCGATATCCAAGAATGCTCCCAGCATTACCTCCTTGTTTTCCAGTGTGTTCTCCACTTTTTATTAGTTGATGGAGAGCTGTTTCAGTTGATTTCCCTGCACTATAGGCGTATTGGTCTTGGTATATTGGCCTTTGAACCAATATCCCGTCTCTAATAAGCCTATCTAGCAGTTTTTAAAGCTTACAATGATTTTATAAAAATCATACAATCCCATATTATTTTCCATAAACGAATTAATAGTAACATGTTTAGAAAAAATATTATCCAATATGGCGGTCATTTTGACAACTTACAGAAATATTTCAATACACGCTTCTTATCCAAAAATGTCCCAAAAATCAAAAATAAATTGCGATTTTCAGTTATATCCGGAAAAATCGGAAGTAAGCCACGACGTCACAAAAAAGAAAAATTAAAACTGCAGTGCTTTGCTGGGTTCATGCGAAGCTAGGATGGTGTAGGAACAATTTCTCAATCATGATGTAATTTTGCCTCAGACTCCTTCTGTGTCCCACGTAAGGCGGGCATTACAACTTTATGGAGAATAAATTTATTTGTATTTTCGCCATTTTCTGAGTATACATAATCGAATATGCTCTTTCGAATTAAAATAAAATGAACTCTGTGCAACTTCCGGTTATACCGGAAGTGACCACTAACTTCGTTATTTTAAAGGGAATACCCCATATTTTTTTTTAATTTTAGATTCAGCATGAAATTCTGTAAACAACGATACCCCATTTGCCTATTCTAGTTATAGCGGATTTGGCGTTATACAATTTTTTTCTACATTTTTAGTCGCCGGTAGACATTTAACCAGAGGTAGTAGATGGGATGTACTTCTTGAGAATATTTAGTTATTCATTATTTGTTGTACGGGGTGTTTGCAAGTTATTTTTAAAAATGAAATTTTTTAAACATAAAAAACTTTTTTATTTTAAATTGAACACCCTATATATTTTTTAAATTTTAGATTCAGCATGAAATTCTGTAAACAATGATACCCCATTCGCCTATTCTAATTATAGTGTATTTGGCGTTATTCAGTTTTTTATAAACTTTTATATGCCGGCAGACATTTGCTTTTTTAAATTTACTTGTACATCGTTTGTTCGACTGTGTGTTTGGAAATTATTTTAAAAAATAAATATTTTAAACATGAAATTTTTTTTTATTTTAAATGGAAAATCCTATATATTTTTATTTCATTTTGTTCAGAAAATTATTCTTCATTGATCTTCATTTGCACTATTAATTCCCTATAATTATCTCTCGCCAATTTTAAGAAAATTTAAATTTAAATTTTACGCATGCACCTACATAATATAGTATAGTTTTACATTTTAATTTTTTATCTTAGTATGCCGTGGAAATATGCTAAACAACAATATGTCAACAAACTGAATTGTCATATTTCTATGTATTTAAGTTGTGTATTTTTTGCGTTCAAAATATGGAAAATATGGAAAATATTGAAGAATATACCAACCAAGATATTCTTAATTTATTTTACATTCATGGAGAATGTAATCGAATCAAAATTAGAACCTGCCGCATGTTTAATGAACGATACCCTCATTTACCACCAATGAACAGACAGAAAATTGATAGAATCGAAGCTAACTTTTTGAATAATTTTAAACAAAACCCGGGAAGAAACCGTCAACATTATGTCCGAGATGAAGAAGTTAATCTAATTAACGTATTAGGGTATTTTACTGCGTATCCTCACGCCTCCATTAGAATGGCTCAAGATAATTTAAATATTAGTCGAGGGTCAATACAACGAATTTTAGCACTAAATAAATGGCATCCCTATGCACAAAGAAAAGTTCATGAGTTGCGAGATGGTGATCAAATAAGACGAACTGAATTATGCGAATGGTTATTGGTACGAATTCAAGAAGATCCCGAGATTTTAAACAAAATTTTGTGGTCAGACGAGTCGAAATTTACACGTAAAGGGATCATCAATCGCAAGCAATGTCATTTCTGGGCAAACGAAAATCCACATTTTTATCGTGAAGCACAATTTCAGTACGAATTTAGTTTTAATGTGTTTGCAGTGATCGGTTTTGGAAGAGCTTTTTATTACATTTATAATGAAAGACTGACCTCAGAAAGATACATTAGAATTCTTAGAGAAGTAGTTGCCGACATTTTAAACCAGCTACCAAATAATAATTTTTGGTACCAGTTGGATGGTGCCCCAGCACATTCAACATACTATGTAAATCAAGAAATTACAGACCGATGGATAGGTCCAAATGGTCCTTGGCTTTGGCCTGCAAGATCGCCAGATCTAACTCCTGTTGATTTTTTTATGGGGTCATATTAAAAATTTAGTGTACTCTACCCAAATTAATACTAAAGAAGAATTAGAGCAAAGAGTTCGGAATGCCTTTAACGAGTTAGATGGTGAAATGATTCGTAAAGCAACAACTAATCATGTCGAAAAAAGATTGTTAAAATGTTTAGAAGCTAACGGGGGGCATTTTGAACATTTGATAAAATGATTTTTTTAAACCATGTGCTTTAATAAAAATTGTTTTTAGTTAGTATGTACCTTATCATTAAAAAAATTTAAACTTTTTAAACGACATATTTTGTTGCAGAAAACTGTAAATGTTTTTAAAAGTACATCCCATCTATTACTTCTGGCTAAAATTTCAAGTATCCAACAGAAATAGTACCTGAGACAGTCGACTTTAAGAAAATGCCTACCGGCGCGACGACTAAAAATTAAAAAAAAATGAATAACGCCAAATCCGCTATAATTAGAATAGGCAAATATGGTATCATTGTTTACAGAATTTCATGCTGAATCCTAAATTTAAAAAATATATAGGGTGTTCCCTTTAAAATAAAAAAGTTTTTTGTTTAAAAAATTTCATTTTTAAAAATAATTTGCAAACACCCCGTACAACAAATAATGAATAACTAAATATTCTCAAGAAGTACATCCCATCTACTACCTCTGGTTCAAATTTTAAGTATCTGATAGATATAGTACCTGAGATAGACGACTTTAAGAAAATGTCTACCGGCGACTAAAAATGTAGAAAAAAATTGAATAACGCCAAATCCGCTATAACTAGAATAGGCAAATGGGCTATCGTTGTTTACAGAATTTCATGCTAACCGGAAGTAGCACAGAGTTCATTTTATTTTAATTCAAAAGAGCATATTCGATTATGTATACTCAGAAAATGGCGAAAATACAAATTAATTTATTCTCCATAAAGTTGTAATGCTCGCCTTACGTGGGACACGGTGTATATTTGTCATCTTCGTTAGTAATCTTTTGGGTATGAGGAATGATAGCAAAATTTTATACAACTCATATACTGTTTCAGCACCTTCTCAATCATGACCTCTTCTTTTTGTTAGTGCAAATTGCTCCAGCATATTAACATCAAATTAAAGAAAGAATGCAAAATAACTCAATTACTATTTACTTCCCAACCCAAACAATAACTGCAGTGGCCATAACTCACGAATTCTTAATTTTTGGTCATTACTAATGTAAGGTGACCATTTTTTTCTAAACTGAAACCAGGACAATATGAATTTTAAGTAAACCTAAGTAAATAAAAAAACTTAGATATCAAAAAATGTTTATTTAAACAAGAAATATGAAAAATTAAAATATCATTTTACAATATAAAAAAAAATAATTAAAAAACGTAATAAACAACACATCTCATTTAGTTTGGTTTTTCATATATTTTTTTGTAGAATGAATTGCTTTTAACAAATATTCGTTTTCCTGAATATTTCCATAGAATTCCATACAGCTTGCATTTAAATTATTTTTGACTATCAACAAGGATTTCAAAGTTTCTACTTGGGATTTTCTCGCTAGTCCAGATATTGTTTAATAAAGAAAAAACCCGTTCGGTAGGTGTATTATTTCCTGGCATAGAGAGACAATACTCTACCAATTTGCCAATATTATTGTGGGAAGCATCATTTTCATTAAAGGTTTTTAAAATTTCAATCCACCTGTCTGATACCGAAACACAATTTTGATTCCAATGCTCAAGTTTCTCATCTGAGGTGTCGCGTTGAACTAAACAGATTTCATTAAAGAGCTCATTTTCAATTAAATGTATTTCCGGATAATGTCGAAGTAGATAATAACTACATTCTTGAATAATTTTATATGTAGGTTTCATGTTTAGTGTAATCCAATTGAAAATCTTGATTCCCTCAAAATGGCCTTCCCATTCGTCCAGATACTGAAAACATGTCCTGCAAAATTCCAGCACTGTTTCTTTGAAAATATTTGATTTAACAAGGCCTTCTTCTTGGTCCAGCTTTTTTAAATTTTGTCGAACTTGCAGGGGCAGAAACACATTTGCTATACAGTCAGCAATTTTAGTTTTAAGTTCCTTATAAATGATGCTTGTTTTCAACATAGAAATATCCTGTCTTTCTATCTTTAAAACCGTGTTGTGAAACATTGACGATATATTATCACAGCTTATACAAAACATCTAAAACACTCTCTTGGCGGCAACGGTTTGCGTCGATTCCGTCGCGCATTGCTTAAGCTCCTCCTTCGGACGGAAAAGACGGCTTTGGCGTTCAGAATCGTACTTAGGTAAGGATTGAGCCGTGTGTATAATTTCGTTGATTGCATAATTTCGTTGAGCTTATAATTTCGTTGATTTTGTTTGAGCTGCCTGTTGTGTTAAGTTAAAGGTAGTTATTATTTTGGTGACTCTTTAACTGTGAGTAGGATGAATGATTCTGTCTGTGCAGTCAAAAGCTGTTTTAATAAGGGTTATACCTGCAAGAAAACATGTTTTCGTTTTCTCAAACCGGTAAGTACCACATTCTAAGAAATTTTCATTAATAATAATATAATTTATACAGGATGTCCCATATTTGAATTTGTGTTGTAGACACGCAAAAAAAGTTTTAAATAAAAATTATATGGATTTGAAAAATACATATTTTAAAAATAATTTTGAATATTCAATTGGCAAATCAAAATGTATGTTTTTTAAATGGAACACCCTGTATTTTATTTTATTTTTAGAATGGTTTGGTAATACGGTATTTAACCCTAAAATGTATTAAAAAATATTAGTGTTACCAAGCAATTCATTTTTTTTTTAATTAGAGAATGATGCAGACCCCACCTTAAATTATCATAATTTAGGTAGGTTTACATTGATTTCAAAATTGTTTAATATACTAAGCTAACGAATAGTGGTGATAGAACTGGTTTATTTTATACAGAGTGTTTTAAAACATGTCTTAAATATGGCTAATTTTAAGTTCAATTTACTCAATTTTTTCAAACAAAACACCCTGTATATTATTTTGGCCTAAAATTCATTATAAATTTGCTTATTTATCTATACCAAAATATTAGTCAATAACACATAAACTTTGTATCCCATGAGTGCGTAATTGATCGATAGCTGTTTTATTGGTGGAAATACGAAAAAAAATTATATAAATTTGTATGACCATGTTCAATAAATATTCTTAAACATACAGGGTGTTCCATAAACGAGAGGAGTTGATGAAACTTATACATTTTTAAAGCAAAACACCTTGCAGGTAGTCATACATATTTGATAGTTTTCACATCGTCAAACCATTTTAATAGACTTCATTTATTTGCTATAGGGTATATAGGGTGTGTCAAAATGGGGAGTAACGGTTTTCTCACGTTTTTAAATGGAATACCCTATAAATTATACCACCGACTAATTGATACAAGGTAATCCATGTTTTTGTATTTCTAATAATAAAACAGCTATCAATCCATTACGCACTAATGGGACATTCTGTATATGTGTTATTGGCTAACATGTTGGTATCGTTGAGTAGGTAAATGTATTAGGAATTTTATGTCAAAATAATATACATTTAAAAAAAATTGAGTAAATTGAACTTAAAATTAGCCATATTTAAAGCACGTTTCAAAACACTGAATAAAATAAACCAGTTCTATCACCACTATTCGTTAGCTTAGTATCATATAAATATGTATATTTAACAATTTTTAAATCAGTGTAAACCTACCTAAATTATGATAATTTAATTTGGGGTTAGCATCATTCTCTAATTTAAAAAAAATAATTGTTTGCCAAAACTGTAATATTTTTTCAAAACATGTTAGGGTTGAATATAGTGTTAACAAGCCATTCTAAAAATAAAATATAGGGTGTTCTATTAAAAAAAACATAAATTTTAATTTGCCAGGCAAAAAACGTCTATAACACAAATTAAAATATGGAACAATTACGACCTGTATAAACAGATTCGTTTATTGACTTACGTTAGATTTAGGCTGTTTTTATTTTTATTAATTCCTCTTAGGTGCTAAAGTTACCTATTGAGCTAGGAATTCTAAATTTGTTTAATTGTGTAGATGATAGTCTAATAATTAACTTATTTAAACCTAAACACATGATTTTTTTCAGGGCTAGGATATGGGCAATGAAAGCCAATCGAAAAGACCTTTTGGAGAAATTGGACGATCTATATAAAAGTTACAAGCTGTGTGAATGTCATTTAATTACGAGTATTAAAACTAAAATCCTAAAAGTGTCGGTGAAGATGAGGACAGAGCATCTGCCTTCCACGAGAAAACCCCTGATCGAATCTAGGCCGGGAACTAATTAAATTAATTTTTTTTATGTTTATTTTATAAATTAGTAAAATTGGTAAATTATTTTAAAATTAGTTATTTTGTCTAAATAACCTAAAATAATTTATTTTAATTTGTAGATTTTCGTCAGTGGGTCGTAGAAAAAATATACTGTACAACTCGAGTGGATTGTCCATATCCACTCTTGTTGCACAAACTACTATTTATTTATTTTCTTGGTTTAATGTTTACATCAGTAAATAGGAACTAAATTAATTTACTTTTCGAGTTTTCTTGTAAAAATCGATATTACTTTCTCCAAGTACAAATTTAGTACCTACCTAAAATAGGTACTAATTATATAATTTCGCATAATATTGTAATCTAAATTTCACATTACTATCAAGTTTCAAAATTCTCTACTTTGGTACGGTCAGATAAAAATATAATATATAAATAAAAACTGTCAAATTATTACTTCTATAAATCTTTATGAATAAAAATACATCTAAATAAAACCGATATTGTTAAAATAAAAGCACAAGTTACCGATTCTTTATAATAACCCAGAATATCATCGAGTTCCCAGACCTCAGTGAGTCGAAGCAGTCGTTTATCTAGGTATAAACACTATAAACCCTTTGCGCGATGAATGACACTTGCTAGATACACGGGGTACCACTTGATTTGCATCCACGGCCACAATTTGTCGTGAAGTGACTGTTTTAGCTCAAAACATCTGTTAACATACAAATTATTTTATCTCTAATCCGAAAGATGTGCTATTATTCGTAATATTTATATTTAAATAATTTTTTTATTTATATTTGATAGATTTAAAACAAATTTAAAACCTAATTTCTCAAAACTTACTTAATGTGGCATGTAACCAACCTTATTACGCCAAGATCTTCAATTATTTCAATAATAAATATATTTTTTAATCCGGGCCCGACTTTTCCGTCGAATCTAACAGAGATAGCACCATTCCGTCTCGCTTGGTTCTCGACCGCCACATCAAAGACGCCGACACGGAGTTGTGGAGCTGTATTGTATAAGCTGTGATATTATGGAGAAAGAAAAGCCAAGATTCGGTTTCTGGATTCTCAAAATAATTTTTAATAATTATCGGAATTTTTTCATTAGACGCAAAATACGATTTTAATCCAGGAAATATTTCTAAAACGCGCTCTATAACTGGTCGTAACGCTAACCACCGTGTAGCACTGTAACCCAAAAGTTTTTTATATTCTATGTCTACAAAATTCTTTTAATTCACTGACTCGTACAGTATAAATGTAAAAATAGGAGTAAATTTTGGTTATTAAACTTTTGCCGCGTTTGAGAATCCACATCGGATGCATCTGAGATGTAAAAAATCTTTGATCACGTGATTCAGTATACGTAAATGTAATGGGACAGATGTGTCCGATGTGAATAAAAAAACGCTCGAGATGTAAAAAATGCATCCGATGTGGATTCTCAAACGCAGCATTAGTATATCAATTGGAAGGCAGTCCGCCGCGGTTGGTATTGAATTGTTCAAAATATGCGCTGCACAACATATTCCCACAAGCTCCCGTTCGCCCAAAGTAGCTTTTAGCTTGGTAAAAACATTATTTTTCCCAGCTCTTCGCATGCCCCCAAAGTTAGTGTTGGTGTTGTCGGCACAAAACCCTAAGATCTTGCTTTTCAAATTATGCTTTGTTAAAACTTCTACAATACGAGGATATATCAGTATATAACGAGACTGGTGCTATAACTTCTTTCAGAGGTAACATTTTATAACCCAAAAAATGAGACATGAAAGCCTTATATTTAATGTACTACCCCGCAAGTATGCTTTGATTTAACTTTTGACATTTGTTACAAATTAATTATTGAATTGTCAGTGTTTTGCGTACCCATCGAAAAATGAAAGTGGAGCAAAGATACGCGATAAAATTTTGTGTTCGATTGGGTAAAACACCAACTGAAACTTTTGAAATGATTAAAGGTGCATATCTAGATAATAGTTTATCACGATGTAGAGTGTTTGAGTGGCATAAAAAGTTTAAAGACGGTTGTGAATCAGTTGAAGATGAACCTCGTCCCGGTCTACCACAAACTGCGAGAAATGTTAATTTGTCTTACGGTACCACTCAAAAAATTATTCATGAAGATTTAGAGTACCGGAAGATCGCGGCAAGATGGATTCCAAAAGTGATGACCGATGAACAAAAATCGAATCGAGTGACAATTTGTCAGCAGTGGAAAAGGCAATTGCAACGTAACCCACAGTTTTTAAATAATGTGGTTACATGTGGCGAAAGTTGGTTTTATCATTACGATCCTGAATTGAAGTCTCAAAGTATGCAATGGAAGCATAAAGGCAGCCCAAGACCGCAGAAGGCCAAAACTGCTAAAAGCGCTGGTAAAGTGATGCACCTGATTTTTTTTGATAAATTTGGCGTTATTTACGATCACATTGTACCTAGAGGACATACAGTAACAGGGGACTACTATTCTAATGTACTTCGAGGACCCTTAAAGGCAAAATTAAAAAAAAAAAGGCCGCTTTATCAGGACTTTGGCTGGACGCTGCATCACGACAATGCTCCGGCTCATAGATCAATGATTTGTCAACGAACAATTGAAGAATTAGGGGTTGAAATTATGGTTCATCCCCCCTACTCTCCTGACCTTGCTCCATGTGACTTCCATTTGTTTCCTGAAGTCAAAAAAGAATTGAGAGGTAGAAGATTTGAGTCGGATTTAGAGCTCAACAACGCTGTGATGGGTATACTAAACAGACTATCAAAAAACGGTTTCTCAGAAGTTTATGATAAGTGGATAAAGCGATGGAATAAGTGTATTCAACAGAATGGAGAGTACTTCGAAGGATAGTTGTTGAATTTTTTTAAATAAATGTTTCGTTGTTATACTATAGCACCAGTCTCGTTATTTTCTGATACATCCTCGTATATTCAGTAACTATGTCAGATATTTCTCCTTGCAAATCTTTTACTTCAATAATTTTTACCTGTACTCCAATTTTGTATGAAAAATATCTGACAAGTAAAGAAATAAGTTTAATTTCATTGTGATTTGAGGCGTCTGAATACACTGATATGAAACTTGCGTTTCTTAAATCTTCAGCCAATATACAGGGTGTCTGTAAAAGGTCTTTACAAAAACATACCACATATTCCTTAGACCAAAATAAGTCGATTTAAGTAAAATTACCTAAGTACAAAGTTGCTTCGTTTGGGCTCCAGAGGGCCTTGAAGTTACAATTTTTAAATCATTTTTCCCATATAAATTTAAAACGGCATATGCGATTTTGCTGAAAATTCTACGCCAATGGAAGAAAAGGAGTTTGAGTATGAAATTTAGATTGCGCAACTCATTTACTTTAAAAAAAGGTACTCTTGATAAGACTCGATTACTCTCATGGTTTTGACGAAATTTGCATTTTAGTAATTTTAGAACATAAACAATAATTATTAAAATACAAACTTTGTCAATACCATGAGAGTAAATCGAGTGTTATCAAGGGTACTTTTTTGTAGTAAATGAGTACCCAATCCAAATTTCATACTCAAACCCCTTTCCTGCCATTGGCGTAGAATTTTTAAAGGTGCAATTATTTAAAAAATCAAGTTCTACGCCTATGTATTATTATCGGACAAAATTTTATACGATGAAAAACATAAAAATATACTTTTTTCATATCTTCTTCAACACCTCTAATCGAGACTTTTAACAAAAATACTCGATTCTTGCCATGTACGATTTTTTGAGGAATATTAATTATTTGCCTGCAATACGTATACAAAAACATTTATTGTTGGTTTCCATAGTTTCATCTAAATAAAAATATTGTAAAGTTTTACCACCTAATCTCTTGTTAACGATTGAAAGTGTTCTGACTCAATAATTAAAAAAACAAATGCGTGGTTTATTAATATGGCTGTACAATATACCAATGCAGAATATACCGATATGTTACTGACATTAGGATTTTGTGAAGGAAATGCTCGAGAGTGTCAGGGTGTACTCTGAAAGAGTAACAACCAAATGTAACAACCAGTTTGCCTAAAGACCATTTGTAACTACTGATAGGTCTTTAGCTACTGTTGTTAATATACTATTAAGGGATAAAGGCAGCGCTTGTCACCAGCCCTAGGGTCCTGGAGTCCTGAAGGAACATCCATTCGCCAGTGGCAAAATAAAATAATAAAAGAAAATAATAAAAATACAAAAAAAAACATCCCTTATGTCGAGCGGTTTTGGCAACTGACTTAAGACTCTCAAGTCCTTAAGGGTAGGAACGCCGAGGCTTAACATGCTCGGAATATTTCTTACTGGTTTTTGGAAAGAGGTGAGAATAAAATAGGTTAATAAACAATAACACGTATATTTAAATATAAGTAAAAAATGAATAACAAATTTCAATAAATCAAAACAATCTCTATTTTTGAAATAAGACATAGCAAAAATTACTACCCACAATTGTAAATCTTTATTATAATAAACCATGCTAATATAATATAATCTATGATGAAATTTTGATATAATGAAACCTTTTACATCACAAAAACATTTTAATATAAAAAAACTCTTTATATGATAAAACCCTTAAAACTGATAAACATTTAATAAGTAAACTTGGGACGAAAATGAAAGAATTGGCATTTGAGGAAGACTAATGAACTGTTTTAAAATACATAACCCAAACAAGAGATTTAAACATGTTAAAATAAAATAGATATTACCTTTGAAACTATAACACTACACACACACACTTTACTATATATAATAAATACTAATAATTACTAAGTTACATTTTTGGGCATAGGTTTGGCCCAACGGCCGCCCCTTGAGTCTCAAATCGTCGTGTACCTAGCCACTCAACTTTTGCTGCTGTTGAAAGACGTCTTCGGGAGACCGGTTCCTTTGCTCCCAACACTGTTGATAATGGAAGAGAACGTTTTGTAAGGATTCCTGAAGTTGAAGAAGACATTTTAGAACGTGTTGAAGAAGATCCAGAGTTAAGCTACAGACGAATTGGAAGGGAACTAGGAGTAAATAAAGATGTCTTTCATAAAGTGCTTAGAGAACAATTGCTATATCCATAACATAAGAAGCCAGTACAAGAATTATTAGTCCATGATCCTCAAATTCGTTTGGGTTTTTGTGGATTTGTTAATATGCAAAGAGAAAGAGATCCAAACTTTGTCAAGAAGGTTCTCTTTACCGATGAAGCGGGTTTTACAAGAAGAGGTATAACTAATACCCATAATGAACATGTTTATGCCGTTGAAAATCCGCATGCAATAAAGGTAAACCATTTTCAGCACGAATTCAAAATTAATGTGTGGGCTGGAATAATTGGTAATTTCATTGTTGGCCCTGTCATACTTCCACGAAGATTAACTGGAGAAAATTATTTGGATTTTCTACAAAATACGTTGCCAGAATTGTTAGAAGATTTACCTCTCCAACTTCGGAGAGATATGTGGTTTATGCAAGATGGAGCTCCACCACATTTTTCATTAAACGTTAGAAACCACTTGAATGAACAATATCCACACAAATGGATAGGCAGAGGTAATGACGAACCTGTAAACTGGCCACCACGTTCCCCAGACCTAACACCGATGGATTACTTTTTATGGTGACATCTGAAATCCACAGTTTACAGGGAACCTGTAGAAAATGAGGAACAACTCTGGCAACGTATTCAAGATGCAATAAACAATCTTAGAGGTGATGTAGAAGTTATGGAAAGGATACATTTTAATTTTCTTCGACGTATAAATCTTTGTATGCGTGAAAATGGTGAACATTTTGAACAATTTTTGTAAAATCTCTATTTTGATTATGTTGTAAATAAATATTTTTGTGAAACCTATACACTCTAAATTATTAAAACAGAAATTTAGCGAAAACCATAAGAGTAATCGAGTCTTATCAAGAGTACCTTTTTTAAAGTAAATGAGTTGCGCAATCTAAATTTCATACTCAAACTCCTTTTCTGCCATTGGCGTAGAATTTTTAAAGGTGCAATTATTTAAAAAATCAAGTTCTACGCCTATGTATTATTATCGGACAAAATTTTAATACCATTTTTTTGCCACATAAAACTCTACCAATATACCAAATTTCAGCAAAATCGCATATAAAGTTTTAAATTTATATGGGAAAAATGATTTAAAAATTGTAACTTCAAGGCCCTCTGGAGCCCGAACAAAGCAACTTTGTACTAAGGTAATTTTACTTAAATCGACTTATTTTGGTCTAAGGAATATGTGGTATGTTTTTGTAAAGACCTTTTACAGACACCCTGTATTATTTGCATATGGGACAAGTACATCGGTAATTATAGCTTCGCAATTTGGTCCTAGAGCATGTGAATTTAGCATCAAAACATGCCTTAATAAGTTTACAGGTACAGTCCATCGATCGAAAAGATTGATTATGTATAACTGTATGGTATGCCCACAAATCTTCAGCTGTAGCTATTTTTTCTCCGCAGTTTCAAATTCTTTTTTCTTAAAATATGATGTCATACTTGAATTTGCGATTACTGTTAACACTGCTCGTTTGTGTTTAATTGTTTTTATGTGGGTTTCAATGTCGCTTCCGCCACTATTTGCAATAGAAAACGTACATCTACATTTTTCACAATAAACTTCACTAGGATCATTACTACTAGCTTTTAGAAATGTATATTTTAATTTATCATTAAATACGCACTTTCGTCGTTTTGACGCCATTGTACATCAACATTTAACGCCAAATGTTATTGATTATTATCGATCGATTACTGCCGACTTAAAACTAAAACCACTACTCACCACTGACTCCTACGACGCCGACCAGAGATCGGACGGGCCAGCCCTACACACGACTCTATCACATGGAACTATAGGGCAAGGTTGCCAGTTTTAATTTAAAAACATTAAATTTTTTTTTTGTTTAATCACTTTAACGTTTTAAAACCAGTTTTCGTGTACTGGTTTTGTTTAATGACTAACCATGACTTATTCCCTGAAAACAGTACTGTACTGGTAAAATCAGTACGAATGGTCACCTTATACTAATGGCCACCTTGATATTTATTTCTAATTTAAAAAAATATGATGTTGAATAAAAAATACATTGCATATTAATATCTACTTACCTCAGTAAATTGTATATCCAAAAATATCCTTAATAAATCTGATTTTTTTTCCTGATGTGTGCAGGATAAATTCTTAGCCAAAACAACAAGTAATACTTGCATATATTGCACATGTTAACTATGTATTTTACTGATTTACACATACTCATTTACACCCTCTAACCACCACTTAGAATAAATTGTTGACAAACGCTTATTTTTACATATCAAAACAACAAATGGCAATAAGTAGGCTAGTGGCTATAAGTAGTGCCACAACCCTATTTCTATTAGAAATTTTCATTTGACACCTCAATAGCACGGTTTTAGATTATAGTACTGTTAACTTTCTGAAAAATGGGATTTTAGATATGTTTCCAGCAAAACAATGTTTTCTTCCTCGAGAGATGAATTTAAAACGCACTACAAAGCAAACTACAGCTTCTTCTGCCCAGTGATGCCAGGTCATATAACTTGGAAGTTTTTTATAAAAACAACAAACCTTCTTTTCAGTTTACATCACTATTATAAAGTAAAAAAATGGTTGCATTTCAAACTTTCACTCTCTGCAAATTCAAATACAATCTTCAAATTCAGTTGTCAACTCACACAAAATAGAAGTAATAATTGATAAAAACCTTAAATGGCAACACTTACTTGAGAAATAAAGTAAGATATATCATTTTAAAGCTGGATTTATAAACTTTGTTCAGTTGGTCATCTCTCATCTCTCTACGCCAACTCAACTCTAACTGAATGCGGAAGTCAATGACTGAATTTTATAAATGACTATGTACCATCTAGGTACTTGGTTTATGTTGAACTCGAACTCGGCATGAACTGAACACCATCTGAACAAACGTTATAAATCCAGTTTAAGGCCTAAGAATGTAGCCTAGTTCAGCTTTGATAATTATTTAATAGTTACTTACTTTTTTGACAGCGATACTGCTTCCTTCTCTTTTTTATATTTATAACATTTCCATCATTTTTAAATGTATTTGATATCCTTTCATTTTCTTCGCTGCCACACAACTCTGTCAAATTTTCTTGATATTCAGTATTTTCATTTTTCAAAGTCGGTAAATCACAGTGGGTAGTAAAAAGTTCAACTTTAGGCTGAATATATTCATCAATCTCGTTCTTGATATCTCTGATATCAGTCGTACTTTCAACTTCACTAGTGTTCTCGAGTTCTTTTTTAATAGTTGTAGCACAAAATCGCATTTCTTTTCCTGACGTCGAATCACTGTTAATTTTTGGCAGCAAATCCGAAAATTGTTCAATTTTAGGCTGTTCGCACTCCATAATTTCTTCTTTAACGTTTCGTCCCGGCGTATTGGTTTCAAAATCATCAAAAACATAATCACCTTCGTCTTTATACTTTTGTGTTGTTTGTCCATAAATAAGATTGGTTTCACAAGAATCTAAACGTTCTTCTGGTTTGATATTCATCATTAATATAACAATATTAAATAAACGATATCCGTTTTTTGCATGTAAATATTACTTTTCTTTTTAAAAACAAATAACAAACGAAAATGACAATTGACAAAAATAAAACGCCAAACTTCAAAGATCAGCTGCGTTCGTTTCATTATTATTAGGCATTCCAACGACCTGTCAAACAATAGGTACCAGTGGGAAATTCTTGTATATTTACGGGGGTAGCGACATAGTCTTGCAACTTGGACGCTATTTTTATTCGAAGTAGTACTCGCCAAGCCTGCCAATTTATGAAGAAATGTATAGGTGGGTTTTTTAAATATTATTTTTATTGTGTTTGACATAAAATATTTAAATGTAATCCATTATTCATGATTTTACGTAAAGTAGATAGAATGCACCATATGTCGCCACCCTTAGATATACCAAACCTGCCCACTGGTAATTCATTTGTTTGGAATGCCTAATTCTATATTAGCTTTGTTTTGGTTCAATTTCGTAACTGTTCTAGAACTCTTCCCGAACCTTTGGAGCAAGCGCAGTAGATATTCGCTGTTTTGATTTCGCCAGAACTAGTTCCGAACCTGTAAGTTTTGTGTTTTGGTTTTTCTTGAGAATGGTTCCATAACCATTCTCGAACAATAACTTCGGTTCTGGCCAATGAACTGGAGTGGGGTAGAAAGCTAATGTACATATTCTAGGTGAGTTCGGGCTGCGCACTCCAAAGTGGAGTGGAGTAATTAGGCGTAAACGGAGTGCGAATATGATTTTACTCCTTTAACTCTCGGAGTGCAATGTCAGTTGTCAATGTTACATACCAGTACTTAAAATTTAATCGTACTTATCAGTAACGACCGTATAAGTTTCTTCCATATTAATGATATTCACGGGAACCAAAAAAAAACTTATTTACTAAAGAATCAGTCACAATTAACTTATTATCAATTTAAATCACCTTATGCGCATGCCCGATCCACACTCCACTCCACCATCTCCGAACGGTCAAAGAGGAACTTTTATTTCAACTCCTTCCGTACCCGAACGCCTTAGGTACTTTAGGAGTGAATATAGTGAAAAGAGTGCGTAGACCGAACTCACCATAAATCAATAGAGGACTTCTATTCGCTCCGTGCGAAGTCATGGAAAGGGAAGCAAAAGCGATACTAGCGCTAGCTGCGGATAATTCGTGCATTTTAGGGGGATATTTTGTAATTTTGGCATAACAAATACACGTATACATTTTACTTTTTTTCAAAAAAGTAGGTAAAAACAACACAATAAGCAACCGGAGTTGCTGTGTTGAAAATTTTACAAATACTAGCAAAAAAAACAGTGAAACTTATATAACAAATTTCACTAACAAAGTGGAAATTAAATCAAAGAAATAAATGGATAGGTGTACAATAAGAAAAAAAATTACCTTTATTTTTGTGATAATAACAGTAATGCTGGAAATAGTAGACAGCAGAAACTAGAAAGTTTTTAAATAAACAATAAATTATCATTTTACGATGTTATTTAATATCCCTTTATTCTTAAATGTTCATTCAGCAAGGACTAGATTTCAAGATTTCTGCCGTTAATTATAATATTTGGCTGGTATGCAATTTTATGACTTACTGATCGGAAACCAGTTTTAATCATTCATTCTATGTTTTCTTTAGAACAAAAATGAAAATATAAGTAGCGATCCTTTTTATACATTTTATCTTCACGCTATTATAAATGGTTTCTTCAATAACAACTTATTAGACTTAGGCAACTTCTCATACATTTTCCAATAAATACTGTTGCCTGCCTATATTTTATTATTGATTTTTAATGATTATACATAATTTTCTTCAATTTAAGCGTGAAAAATATATAATAATAATAAATTAATGTTTTAATTGTTTTATAAATCCATATACTTTTATTAAAACTAACATATATACTTTTTATTTACGAATTCTATTAAAAATTGTATTTGTCAGTATAGGCAGAAATACTCCTTTAATACCAAAACAAATTGGCGCTGCTGTCGCGCACGGAGCGAATACAAGAGAAGTGCAACCAACAACAAAATAAAATTGACACTAATGACATAAAAAATCGGGTCACATAAAGAGGCTGTTTTTTAGTTTACTTTTTCGTTTTTCTTATAAAATTGTATGCCATTTACATACCATGTTGTACCCGTAGAGTAAAAAAGACTTTTTAGTTTAGGGTATTTTACATCTAAAGGTTGAAAAAATGTGTCAATGTCAGCTGTCAATTATGTTGTTGATAGAACACAGGCAGATGAGTATGGAACTTGTATTTGTAGCAGCAGCATTTTTGCATTTGTCATAAATATATAAAACCAAATGAAAAATATGTTTAAAGAAACCGGGAGAAACACAAATAGACTATTAACAATAAAAATATAAATCACAATGCTACGCTTATGTTTTGACATTATCGACACCTGATATTGATAAAGGTTGGTTTTCAACCTTTAAATATAAAATACCCTAAAATAAAAAGTCCTTTTTACGAAAAGTAGATAAGAAAAACCAAAAATTGAACAAAAAAACAGCCTCTTTATGTGACGAACGATTAATAGCAGGTCTGGCTCCCAGATGCGATGTTGCCATTTTTACGAAAATAGTCTTCTTTTACTGTTGGTCTCTGATAATTAGTTATTTAGCTAGTAAAACATTTTTTGACTAGGGTGTTGTTTAAAAGATTTCAATATACGAGGTAACATTTAAAAACTTATAAAAGATATCAGAAAAGTAAACCTAATAAAAACAATTTATTTTTTACTGCTGGATTATAAATATTTAAATCATAAACATGCCATATTCATTAAAAATTGGCGCAGTTTATATTTTATGAACTATAATGTTCATCTAAAACTTTTTTTTACTCTACTTTTTACATCTTTGAATTTTTTTTTTATTATTCTCGAAATTTTACAATTTATATTTTGGTCTAATAGGAGGTAGTTTTTAAATATTGTATTCTATAATATAGTGTATTAATACGTTATTGTTATTTTTGTTCTTAATTTTTTTTGTGTATATATTATAAAACCTTAACTCTTGCTGTAACTTAGGTTTATAAGCAATAAACAACGTATTATTATTATTATTATATAGTGTATAGTGTATTTTAGATTAGCTTATATTTATTTTGTTATTAAAATTGTAGCAAAAACTGTTTCAGCCTTCCTCAGCTTTATAAAAGACGAACAATAACGGACAGTTTTTTGACTGCCAGGAAAGTTGTTCTTTCTTTCGATATTTAAAAATATTCAACGGATTGTCAAATGACAATTTCAACTTCCTGAATTGCGATACTAAATTAGACCTTTTGTCGTTTTTGAAATTAGCCAGAGCTTCCCCTGACAAAAACATTAAAGTAAATAGAAAAATAAAGTAAACCAAATTCAAATAACGTTTTATTCAGTTTCTCCGTTGTCTTTATGATACAAGATATTCCTAAGCACATTTTAAAAAAAAATGTCTTATGAACAAATGTCCATGGTTACCGAGCTGCTACAAGTGTTCAAAGATCAGAAGATAAATTAACGTAGTATATGCCATGTTTTCCAAATTATTGGTTGTTTATCTACAATTATAAACGTCAGTTGACTAGTCAGTCCTACACTTGTCAACTATGCTTTCTGTTTGTGATCAATTTAAATTTGCAACATGTTTGTGCTGTTTTCGAATGAAAAATATTTAATTTCATAAAACTAAGTAGGTACTTTGCTACTTTTGACTTTGCAAATGTTAGAAAATTTATGTTTCATAAAAGAGAAGTTTAACAAGTTAAAAAGTTAAATTTGAAAAGTAATTTGACAAGTGAAAATGAAAAATTAATAATCTGCAAAGTTAACGATATTATGTTATGAAACACAAATATTCTGCACTTTGCAAATTTTACGATTTTGATGCAAAGTACTTAGTTTTATAAAATAGGCCAGTGGTTACAATGATTATTTCTATCATGCAATTTGTTGAAAATTGTGTGTGGTCAATATATACCTAAGAAAAAGTGACAGTAATCATTTAAAAAATTATTAATAAAAATGTTGAAATATTTACAATAATTATGATCTAAAAGTGGATCATATAATTACCCAATAAATTCTTAATCATTTTAATATCTTTATCATTTGGTTTTGTTATAGGATTATTTTCAATTATGCGTTTTTTTATTTGTTGAAAAAATCATAACTGCTTTGAAATGTTTGAATTTGCTTTAGTTTTATATTAAGGTTTAAATTTTATTTTTGATTGTGGTATGGCATTATTTGCTGTTTTAAGTGATTTTGCAATATGTCAGAACATTAGAACTACTTTGGATCTGTTGCTAGATAGTTATGTAATTTTGTATTTTCATTTGAAATGGTTTTTTGTAATTTATATTTTGTGTAAAACTAAGAGGTTCTTAATTACTTTTTAAATCTGCTATGTTTCGAGTTTAATTTATGGTTATTTAATACCAAGTTACTTTGAGCTACTGAATAAATACCTATTTAGTGATTTATTACTTTGAGCTGCTGAATGTGAATGAACATATTCGCAAATAGTACTGCATGTAAAGAAAAAAATCCGCACATGTTCAACTGTAAGAATGAATACATATGACATTGAGAACGAACCAGAGGACAAGGAATAATTATTACCTGTATTATCTTTGATACCATGTAAGAATGACTATCATGGAATTTCTGAACAATTAGAGTATTGGAAACGGGCACTCTTTAGGACTTAAAGACTAGCTAAAATGCCTATAGTGTTTTGCAATAAGTATTTCTTCCTTTGGTTATTTTTATTACATATTCAACTACTTTATCACTAATTGAGAATACACTGATTTAAAGCATGTACGCCTTTATCCAATCGTTTTACTTTCTGGGCACATTTTTTAATACGTTAGGGTAGGATTCTATTAGTTTAATTTTTATTTACAAACATCAAAATCCCAACCTAAAATAATATGACACTAATGACAGCTAAAAATTAAGAAGATGCATTCGATTTTCGTAAAAATGCAACATCGCATCTGGGAGCCAGACCTGCTATTAATCGTTCGTCTTTATGTGACCCGATTTCTTATGTCATTAGGCATTCCAACGACCTGTCCAAATGGCTACCAGTGGGTAATGACAGTTTAGATATGGCATCCCTGTTGTCATGTTGTCATTAACAGGGTCAATGATACATATATAGTTATATAGATTGCTCAAAGCTGGTCGTTTACGAGTGGCCATATTGCCTGGCAAATATTTATTAATTTGAATCGGTTTAGCAAAAATGTGTTTTAAAACCAATTTTTAGCCTTTAGATATTTAAAAAAAATAATTGCTTACATTTTTACTTCAAGGCATAAGCCTATGTTTATTTTGAAAAATATGGATGATCAATCTATGTAACTATCTATTTCATTGACCTTGTCAAATCACCAGGCCTACAGGGTTGCCATAATTTTGCCATATCATAACCCGTCAGAACCCACTGGTAGCCATTAAGTTTGGAATGCCTAATAGAACAAGATGCGACTCTATGGGCGCTGCCATTTTTATTTCTTATCTCACTCGGGAGTATTTATAATAACCATTTTCTGTTTCACATTGTTATTGTTCAATCCACAAGCTAGTGGATCAGACAATAACAAAGTGAAATAGAAAATGGTCGTTATAAATACTCCCGAGTGAGATGAAAAATAACCTGTCTTCGCCCATAGAGTCGCATCTCAAGCCTACTGACAAGCATTCTACCCCACTCCAGTTCATTGTACAGAAGTCCTCTATTGAACAAGATGCGACTCTATGGGCGCAGCCATTTTTATTTCTCATCTCACTCGGGATTATCTATAATAACCATTTTCTGTTTCACATTGTTATTGTTCAATCCACAGGCTGGTGGATCAGACAATAACAAAGTGAAATAGAAAATGGTAGTTATAAATACTCCCGAGTGAGATGAAAAATAACCTGTCTTCACCCATAGAGTTGCATCTCAAGCCTATTGACAAGCATTCTACCCCACTCCAGTTCATTGGTTCTGGCCCAAAGCGAGAACTGTTTCAGAATTGATGTTTGCGCTTGTGCTTTTTTGCAAGTTGTTTTGTTTTTGGGATCCTTGCCATGTTTTGTGTTCAAATTTTACAAGGAATTTTCCAATATCGAATGAGAATGAAGCAGTTGATTAGTTGATGTTGAGTTATAAATTTTTTTATGAATAGATTATTTATTCTATCTACATTTTACAATATTACTTAGACACAGAATCAGTGTGTTATTTTTCTTTTTTATTTATAATTTACTTTTTGACATTTAACTGTTCTGACAGTGTTTTGGTTTCGAGTACAAATGGAATGGTTACAGAACTGTTCAGAATTAAGGATGATTGCGCAACAGTTCTGCGCATGATTTTGGAACAATTCTGGAACGTGAACCAAAACAAACCTATTTGAGAAAAGACTTGTTCTGGTTTCTTCAAAATATGCTGTAAACCGTCCGAGATCCAGCGGAACAGTTAAATACCAAATTATTCGTCGCGTAAAACTTTTAAACTTTCCACTGGTCAACTAGTACTCGGACTGTTTTCAACATATTTTTGAAGAACCAGAACAGACCTACTTTAATTCCGATCAAGACTTTTTCTCGTTAGTTCAGGTAGTCCGATTAATAAATGTTCAACAGAAACCCCATAAGGGCTGATTTCATCGTACTGTTAAACGAAGTTTAAATTACTGCAAAGAATAAAATGACATTGTTAATATGAAAATGTAATTTTAAACTTCGTTTAACACAACGGTGGAATCTGCCCTAAAAAAATTTTGCTCCTGGGGTAGTATTCTCGAGTCACGAATATAGATTCGCATGCGAGATTTATGATTTGTCTCACTTGGTTTTCGTCATAGAAAAATAAAAAGAGAAGGTTTGAATAAATGGCGGGATTTGTTTCCTTGTTGGTAGTTGAACCGTAAGCGCTTAGCGCGCTGCTATCACTAAATTCAAACCCGTTTTACACCCATAAAAAAATATGTTTTCAAAAATAATGACAAAGAAATCAATAATTTTACTGATTTACCCCTTTAAATTTCACTTTGCTATAATGTGTGATCAAATACAGGGATAATCGTTAATAAATTTAAAGTTAAAGCTAAATTTAAATATTATTAGGTGGTGTAAATCTGGCTTTGAAAATAAATTAGGTTATGTTGCTATAAATATGTGGTGATATTTTTTCAAATGTAGGTGAGTAAATTGTATTAATTAAGTGTTAGTTAGATTTAACTTTAGGCAGGTTCTTAAGAAAATCATTAACTTCTGATTCATTTAAATTTTAATTGCAGAAGTAAGTATTTTTCTCACAAACTAACAAGAAAGTTTATGTTTTTCCTGCTATTATTACTCTAGAGATAAATGGATCCACATTTTAAACATTTGCGGTCAAAAAAATGAAAGGAGCACTGATCTGTACAGATCAGTGGTTGTGAGCGAAATGTGTGAAGCCAATTTACAAATAAATATTGTAGAACCCGAGATAGAACCTCATCTTAGTTTTACTCATAAAGACCATGATGAAAAAAGGCGAATGATGTGTACTCAAAAAGTTATTGTTCAATTTGTGGGTGATATTCATTATTATATTTATCAAATAATACCCAAATATGTTCAATAACTTATATGCTATTTAGGTCAACTTGTTAGTTTTTACATAGTTCACTTATTAAGATCATAAATCAGATGTTTTCAATTATTATTGAAATTTTAATACCTTTTATTGCAAGAAAAATGTAAGAATTTAAAAAGGTTATGACTCGTGTTTATTTTTAATTTTAAGATACACACTGCACCTTTATTTTTGTTTTAGATATTCCCTGGTATGGAGATTTTTGGAATGTGCATAAATGTGTTTCTTAATTAGGGTGAGTTTCAAAGCCCACCTGTATTGAAGCTGGAGGCTTATTGTAACCGAAATAGGCATTACAACTATTCTAGATTGAAATAGATGGGAAAAGGCCTTAAAGGGACAATAAGTATAAGAATATTAGAATTAGAATGATTTGTCCTTGGATTAATAAGGGATATTTAAAACATTAAAACAATTGTGTTTATAAATTAACTACTTTGACTTTTTATAAAAACTATATCCGGTTTTTTTAATAATAAAAACATTGTCATGTGCTATGCTGGTTATCATATTATATTTTTATTTTTCAGTAATTTAGTGTGTGGTATAGTGCTTGTTATGTTCAAAATATGCAGTTAGAAGATAATGAGACACATGTAATTACATGGTAATTCTAAATAAATTAAACTTGTTAAAAATGTGTTTTATTTTTCAACTAATTTTATTTTTCAGTTAATACAAGTGACATTTTCCATTTTTCAACATTTACCTACAACAAAAATTCACTAAACTTATTGTTTGTTTAGTAGTTGTAAGTAAAAGTTGTCAAATAGGAAAATGTTACTTTAAATTGCTTCAAATATCTAAATTATCAAGCCCGCCAATTTTTAAATCGCTCTTATTAGTAGTGTTCTACTTTATCGACTGAAACTGACAGGTGTAGTTCAACCGTAAGCGCTTAGCGCGCTACTGTCGAGGTCAAGCAAACTTGTTACCAACTATTTACATGGAATCCGACCCCCGTGGTTTTCGTTTAACAAAGTGAGACACAATGGCCGTGTTCATCGTCGTCAAACATGTTTTAAAAGCAAAGAAACATGTTTCATAAGCGGTTGGAATGACGCTGAACGATCATTTTTGTTTACGATTTGTTTTCTCAACCTCAAATCTGTCAAAAAATGGAATGACATTTGGTTGGCACAAAGAAGGTTATGTGAATTGTTTACTTTAGTATTTTTTTAAAAAATTTGAGTTGAATTGATTTGTACAGTGAATTAGAGTTTATATAAGTACCCTTCTGAAAGTGGTTTTGACAATTTTACACCGAAAAACCTACAACTTGTATTATTTTGGGTTGTAAAGTCATGTTTTTATTGCCTCTATGGATCTTGAATTCTACATACTTAGACTAATCAAAGAAATTGTAATAGTAATTTTATTAAAGGTAAAATACATTTTTCTGACACACAAATAAAAACATACTGTAACTAGATCATACTTTGAAGAGCAGAATGAGAATGCTATTTATTGTGTATTGTGTTTAATCAACTGTCTGGTCTGCACCAATAAATTAAAGTAAAGGAACTCATGATACTAATAACATACATCTCAAAAAGTGATTATATACATATATCAAGGATACATAAAAGTGTATAATAATAAAGACATCAAGTATGATTTTCTTATTTTTAGGGAAACACAGTTCCTTCGAAGTTAGTAATCATTTAAACTGGACTCCAGCCCAGAACTTGAGACATGTGTCTCAAATCAGTTCAAAACTAACTGATTCGAAAAAGGAGGAAGAGATAAAAATGAAAATCAACCTGAAGTAAACTTTTATTTTTGAGTCATACCTAACATCATAAGTCCCGCTTTAGGCAAGACAACCCCACTTTCAAGTTATGTGTACCATTGTCCCCAAAGAATGCAAGAATATCCCGCTTTAAAAGAAAACGTGATCTGCTTCAAAACATTTTTCAAAAAAGAGTGGTATCTCATATAAATATGCGCTAGTGAAAAAACTTACTTAATTTGAAGTATCAGTATTGAAAGCCAAGCATAACATAAACAAGACACGTCAACAGTTCCACTCCCATTTAAAAACTAAAATATAGAAAATCAGCCCACTAAACAAGTTTTATTTCGCTTTTCTAATTTTTAATAAATAAATATAAAATTATGTTATTTCACTTATTTTTAATACATTTTTTTATTATATTATTGTTTTATTTTTACTACAATCTTACTGTTGTTATTCTACATTAAAAATAATGAAAAATTGCTGTTATGCCTTTTAAAATTTACAGGCTTCTTGCTGTGAGGTAAGAAATGATTATTACAAAAACCGAAAATTGTTAAAATAATCCCTATCTAATGCTTTATTTATTTTTTTACAAAGTATTTTTTATGTAGGTAGATACTTAGGTGTTATACATTTTTGGTCATTGCTAATATTCATTGAGTCTGAATTAATAACATTTGTCTAGTATTATAGAGTTATACATACTTTGTCGACAAACTACATACAGTAATTATTCTTTTATAGGAATGATATATTTTGTATTGGAAATTAATAAATATACAAATTTAATGTTGTCATATACCTAGGTAGAGCGACTTATTAGCAAAAATTATTTGAAATGTATAGAGTAATGAGGTATTTTTTTATAGGTTCAACAAACCAAGGTGGGCCCTTTTTAATATAATTGCTTATATTTAATTTATTTTATAAATAAAATGTCATACTTTTATTATTATTTATTTTTTAATGCCCTATATACATTACATGACAACAAAAAACATCGGTGCAGTTTTAATAACAAAACTCGTCTGTTTTGAATAACTCTGTGCTAAAACTATATAATATGTAGGTATGTTATATTATCCATATTCCTTACTGGTGGAATCCCATTAACGTCCAAATGAAATAATTTAAGCATACGTGTATGTATCTACGTCTGGAATTAATTTTATTTTCTTCAAATAGGTACCTCCATAAATACAATATTATATTAAATGAAATAATTTAAGCATACGTGTATGTATCTACGTCTGGAATTAATTTTATTTTCTTCAAAAAGGTACCTCCATAAATACAATATTATATTAAAATACAACTTAACTAATCAACTCTATTAGGGTATAAAACCTTAAAAATATAAATAAATAAACAAACACATAACCTAACAAAATGCCAAAAGACGGATTTGACAGGGGTTCAAGGTCAATTTTATGCTTTTAAAGCAAACAAGCGAGTTTATTTTCGCTTTTATGCTTCTTCAAAAGCGCTGCAGCGGTTGACAGTTCATCGTCACCGCTTACTCAGCGTTACAACATGTTTGACGACGATGAACACGGCCATTGTAAAACACGTATGCGAATGTCGGTATTCGAGATTCGAGAATACTACCCCTGTCGTTTAATTCTTGACTAACTGAATCCATCTATCGGATACTATAGGGACCGTGCGTGAAATATAGAGGCAGCACTACTGCCGAAGTTAGCCCTCTCTAGTGTTTAATTTTAGAATTAAATGGGGTAAACATTGCAAGTAAATAATATAGAATTTTTTTTAAAATATTAAATATAGTTAAATATAGATACCGGCCCGTACCAAACAATCGGGTACATGGTCAAAATGATATAAAATGTAAAACATTATTAAAATCTGGACATGTATATACATTTTAAGCAAAAAGATTTATATGGCTAATTGACAATAAATTGTAAAGTTGTACCTTAAACAAGTGTATCCAATGTCAAAATATCGTTATTTAGTAACACTGAATTTAAAAGTATTACAATAACATTTCAAAAATATAAATTAATAAAAAAGATTGGGAATAATATATGCCGCGTTTGAGAATCCACATCGGATGCATTTTTTACATCTCGAGCGTTTTTTTATCCACATCGGACACATCTACTACATCTACATCTGCGTTTGTTTATCCCAGATGTACCTGTTCAGATTACATTTTTTACATCTCGATTTGAAATGAGATGTGAATCAGATGTTCGTTCCATGCCAGAAAGTAAGTGTTCTGTGAAGCCTTTTTTGTCAATTTATCCTTTGTTTATGCTAGCATGAATATAAAAGTGATTAGTTTGTTTAATTTTTGTTAATATTTCAAATTTAGGTTGATTTGTAATCTCAAAAGTAAAATTTAATAAGTATAAACTTCTAACTTGTCATTGACATTTTATCACGTGACCAAATAAAGTCTAGAGCGTTTGTTTATTACATCTACATTCAGATCTAATTCTCTATCACGTGATAAAAAATTCACAACATCTCAGATGCATCCGATGTGGATTCTCAAACGCGGCAATAATTCTTTTTAGATTTATGTTAGTCGAAATGTCATTCATCCACTGACGTTTATGAGACGCCCAATGATATACATGTTATAGATTGCTCACCCATCTATAAAAAAATTACGAAAAGCGGGTTGCAATGTGCCTTTCCTAGTGCTCACTAAAATAGAGCCGTTCTAGCCCAAATGTGTTTTAATATAAAATTTCAGTATTTTAATCTTTAGAAAAAGAAAATAATTAAAGTTTTACTTCAAGACACGTTATTATGTATTTGGAAAGTTGAGTTTCCATGTAGTTAAATAATATTAAGAGATCTAAACAATTTTTAAAACAGATGGATATAAATAATTTTAGACTATACTCTCATTTCAGAAATTACACTACATAAAATACATAATTGCAATATGTAATACAATTTTGAAAAGGAAATGTAAACAACTTTGATAAGAGATATAAACAACTTTGGTGAGAGTTGTAATTGGACACATCTATTATTCTGAATAATGTTTAATGGTAATGTCACTAAAAAAATTTACAAAAATCACTGGATTTTTAATATTTTAAAGTTTGTTGCAGTCTCTTTTGATAGTACTTGTAATGTACGTATTATTTATGATTTGTTTATTTTAGTAATAAATGAGACATAGTTAATAAATTGTAAAGAGGGCTATGATATTTTTGTCAAATTGGACATACTTATTTCATAGTAACATTTCTACGTTAGTTTTAATCAACAGAATAAACCATTAATTACCTGTAAAATTATATTTGTATAAAGTAATGTGTTCGTACATCCACGGATGCAACAAGTTTTTTCGATAATGATATTACGAAAATAATTCGACTTTATTTAATTAATAATTATTAAACAATAAATGCCATATAAAATATTAATAAATACCCCCCATAAAGTTCAAATTTTTTTCACCAGTTAGCGTTAAAGTCTTGACGCACGGTCCCTATAAACAGATTTGCCCACATTTAAGAACACTTTAAAGTTTAGAGAACGTCTGGACGCGTTTATTCTACATTTCTGAACGTACCCCTGATGTTTGAAGTTTGCCGTGTGTGTCTTCTGTCAATTGTCATTTTATTTCTCGTTTTTGTCTTTGTTGTTCGTTCTTACTGTGCATAGTTAAAATATATTTTGTACAAAAAAAACATTTACATCCAAAATAATTAAAAAACTGATAACTGGTATCGTTTATTTAATTGCTATATTAATGATGAATATGAAACAAGAACAAGAGGAACATTTAAATACTCGTGAAGGTATTTTCCAAATCAAACCAGATCTTATTACTGAACAAATGTATAAAGACGAAGATGGTGACGATGTTTTTGATGAGTTTAAAATCAACACGCCGGGACAAAATATTGAAATTAAAGAAGAAATCGATTGTGAAGAGCATAAAATTGAACAATGTTCGGATTTACTGTCAAAACTTAACAGTGGTTCAATGCCTGGAGAAAACGTGCGATTTAGTGCTACTACAACTATTAAAAGAGAATTGGAGAACACTAGTGAAGCTAAAGTTACAAATATCATAAATATCAAGGAAGAAGATATTGATGAATATATACAAACTAAAGTTGAACTTTTGACTACACATTGTGATTTACCGACTTTAAAAAATGAAAACACTGAATATCAAGAAAGTTTGACAGAGTTGGAAGTAAATGAAAGGATATCAAATACTTTAAACAATGACGCAAATGTTACAAATATAAAAAAGAGAAAGAAGCAGTACTGTCAAAAAAGTAAGTGTGTATTAATTAATTATCAAGGCTAAATTTTCAGATCTAAAAATTATACTTCTTAAGGTGCGTTTAGTCAGACTGATTTTGTTTTAAATATTAACATAAACATAAATTTAATAATTTTAAAACAACACCATTTATAAAGAAAATTTAATTATAAACATAAGATTTGAAGGTAATCTTGTAGTGACAGGTCTAGAAATGCCCATATTCACACCACTCTGCACTGACATGGAATTTTTAATGGATGTAAAAATTGGTAAATAGATAATTAAAAGTAAAATAGTTTTTTTAGTATGCTTATTTTCTGGTTCCAAATAATTAAATATAACCTGGCAACTATGTGTAATGATTCCATCTGTCAGAACCAGCTGAAACAGGAATAGTGTGGATACATGCATTTCCAGACCCTTCAACTACAACATTACCGATTTGACAAATCATTAAAAATTGAATAAAACATGTGGTAGCTGTTTCTGAAATTGCTCTACTTACTATCTCACAGTTATTATTAATAAAAAGATGTAGTTTAGAAGTTCCAAAGTTTAAAGTTAGGACAATAGCTTAACCTCATTGTTTAAATTCATCTGTGCAATTGTAGTTTGATATTAACTTAAGCATTAAGTTGAATTTTTCTGATATTTACTATGGTAATGTTTATGCTTGGCATTCTATATAAATGGGTACATTGAAATTTTACTTTTATGCAGGAGACAAACCACTTTTTGTAAAAATGTACGTGTATTGCCGAATTCACATGATTTTCCCAATCATATGGTGATTTCTGGATGCCTGTGATGATTTCGATGTGACTTCTACAGATTTTTAGTTACTGGGGTAATTTCTACATGACTTCAATAGATTTCTCATAACTGCGCTGATTTATGTATTGCCTAGTGATTTTTTTATTTTTTTTTTAATTATTTATTTAAGATTTACATATACATTTTATATTAGACAGTTAGTCACTTAATAATAACTTAAACAATGAAAAATAAGCACCTAGGTGTGTCCACCTGTGTGTGCTATAGAATACAAATAAACTAAAATATAAATTTAGAAAATGTGTTGTGACAATAAAACAAAAACAATAACTTTAGTGTCAGCGTCAATGGAGGACAATTTGAACATTTGATTTAAAAACGCAGTTTTGATTTAGAAATGTGAGTCGAAACTTTGAAAAGCGTCTTCAGGTCTGCATAAATATTATGGGAGGCCACTTTGAACAACTGTTCTAATTAAATATAATTTGCAAAAATTACATTTAAATAATAAAGTATGAATTTGTGCTAGCTATTAATATTTTTCCTTTCTTAATGTAAAAATCGATAATAAATTACAGCTGGTTAAATTGTAATAATTTCTAATTATCAAACAGAATGTATTTTTTATCAATTATTTTCTGAATTATCGTTTTTACCACTAAATTTAAAAATCTCTAAAAACTATTACCTTTTGGTATAGGGAATGCTTAAGTCAAATTAAAATTAGGATACTTTTGAACGATGATGTAAAATACAGGGTGAACGATTTAAAAAAAATGAGAAAATTATGTATTTGTATTTTGACTCACCCTGTATAGATTTGATGCGAATTGAAATAAATATAGTTTAAAAAAACTAAAAAACACGCTTTTAGAGCATATCAAACTAAAAAGTTATAAATAATTTTTCAAATAAGCTTAAAAAAATAATAAATGGAAAATACTAGTATTATTGTGAAAAAAACGAGAAATATGGACAAAGCGCCCCACGCGTTTTTCACAATAATACTAGTATTTTTCATTTATTATTGTTTTAAGCTTATTTGAAAAATTATTTTTAACTTTTTAGTTTGATATGCTCTAAAAGCGTGTTTTTTAGTTTTTTAAACTATATTTATTTTTTACTTTTTAGTTCGATTAATTAAAAAAAAAAAATGCTGAAAAAAAAAACAATTCTTTTTTTTCAGCCGTGGACGGGATTAGAACCCACGATCGGTGAGTCTGGCGATCGACAGACCCGCGCCTTAGACCGCTCGGCTAACGAACGAACTTGAGGTAGTGGGATATACTGACAGTAATAAGCCACTTGCTTTTAGTCCAAAGGAGAGTTACAAACATACCTACAGGTGAAGCTAATAAAAGCGTGTTAAAAAGTAGTGTCTCCGGATAAAATTTGACCATGAGCGAAAAATTGTGGCAGAAAAAAAAATTTGGTTGTCAATTATTTCTTTTGCATGATATAGGTCATTGAATTCAATACGATTTTCATACAAAACTGATTATATCCTGCAAAACATCCTGTATAAACCAATAATAATTCATATTTTTAGAATGGGAAAAGCGAGGGTAATTCAAATATAAAATAAAATACAGGGTGATCCATTAAAAAGAACATAAGTTGGTTCTTGAGAGAAGTTATTAAACACCCTGTATATTGTTATGTGAGCCATTTCATTATTCAGTCATGCTCTAACCCTACAAGTCCCTCTCTGTCTTATTTAGCCTTTGAGGCTCAACTTGTCCGATTAATATATATAATTAAACCCCTTAAGACCAAACCTATGGGACGACTATGGTGGAGACACTTTCGCGAACATTCCAGGGTTAACGAGATACTATTTCTAGAACGTGATAACGTTTCTGGTACATACTGGCAATTTTAGTGGGGGAGCATTCTCGACCACCAATTTGTATATAAATTGGTGGAGGAGAGCCATCAAAATCAGTAGTTATATGGACAGTGCAGATAAATAGTAATTAGTAGATAGACAGTGGTGAATATAAATAGTGATCAGTTTAAAGACATTCGAAGTATATATAAATTAAAATAATCGTGTTATAAAATAAAATAAAGTGTTTAAATAAATTATTAATAAATAAACTGTTGTTTTAAAATAAATAAACATCACATTGGTGTCGAGAAGTGGAATAGTGTAAATAAATAGTGGACAATAATGGCTAAAAGACTGTGTGATTTAAAAGTGACCGAGCTACGTCGGGAGTTAGAAGATCGCGAGTTGGAGACGACAGGGAAGAAAGCAGAATTGGCAGAGCGGCTTAAAGAAGCACTAGAAAATGAAGGTTTGGATCCGGAAAAGTATCTATTTTCGGATGACGCTTCTTCTATAATTTCTTCAATTTCTTCCGATATATCGTCTGTGACAAACAAAATTTCCTCTTTAGAAACCAAAGTTTCGTCTGAAATGTCTGCTTTAAAAACCGATATTTCTTCTGATGTTTCCTCTATTAAAAATGACATTTCCTCATTAGAAACTAAAGTTTCTTCAGACATTTCTTCCTTAGAAAGTAAAGTTTCTTCTGACATTTCTTCATTAGAAACTAAAGTTTCTTCCGACATTTCCTCTTTAAAAAATAAAGTTTCGTCTGATATTTCTTCCTTAGAAGAAAAGGTGTCTTCTGATATGTCTTCCGTGAAAAACGAAATATCTTCTTTAGAAATCAAAGTCTCCTCCGATATCTCTTCTATAAGAAATGAAATGTCTTCTGTCGAGGAGAAAATAATGTCTTCCGTAGAGAAGAAAATAAAAGAGATGGAAAAGAAGATAGAAGAACTCTAACATACAGAACCTGCCAAGGACAGTGAAATAAAGTGCCATGAGGTGGAGTCAAAGTTGAAATTGGAAGGAGCTGTAAACTCTCCTCGTGTTAAGGCCCCAACTTTCGACGGAAAGATGTCATGGACGAACTACCTTAAGCAGTTCGAAACAGCTGCCAGAGCAAACGAGTGGTCTGAACGAGAGAAGGCAATAAATTTGACCATCGCCCTTCGAGGAGACGCTTTGGATGTCCTTCAGACTATACCCGTGGAAGAGACAGATAATTTTGAGCTACTCAAAAAGAGACTAAATATGCGATATGGCCACGAACACTTGGAGCAGGTATACAGATTACAGTTGAAGAATCGCAAACAGAAACGTGACGAGAGCCTTTAAGAATTTGAATTAGATATTGCGAAGATGGTGCGATTTGCCTACCCGTCAGCTCCAGAAAACATGATGGAATGTTTGGTTGTTCAAGCATTTGTAGATGGACTTCGTGACCATGAAATGCAAAGAACACTTCGTTTAGCCCGTCACAAAACATTGGTCGGTGTCTTGTCCGCTGCTCTTGAATATGAAGCGGCTACGCTGGCTTCTGGTGGATACAGTGAAGTAAGGACTGTAAAAGAAGAAGAACAGGGAAATAAATTGGACCAATTGTTTCACGTGATAAAAAGCCTTATTGAGAAGCAACCGAAGACTATTAGGTGCTGGAATTGCGGTGAAATGGGAAAAGTAAGCAGTTCGCGCAAACGTCCAAAGAACACTACGAATCGAAAAACCGTGCCGGTGGCTGTACAGGAAGAAACCGTGTTACCTGAAAGTAGTGAAACCATACGAGTAAGGCGGTTTCAAGGAACTGTAGAGAAGGCAACGCCTGTCATGGCGGAACCTTCGAAGCGCAATAAAGGTGTTGGGTGTTGGTCAAGGAACTCTGATTGGAAAGGGGTTGGCCACATCTGTTAAAGAAGCCACAGTACGAAGAACGTCGGTTGTCAGCGATGAGTGGGCCCCTGTCAAACTTAGGGAAGAACAAGAGAATGATCCCGTCTTAAATAAGATACCAGAATGGAAAGAGGAAAATCGTCGACCTACTTGGCAAGAAGTATCGAAATTCTCTCCAGTAGTTAAATCATATTGGGCTCAGTGGAACTCCTTTATCCTGGAAGATGGCTTATTAAAGCGAGTAACTGAAAATGATGATAGTTCAGAGAACAGAAGACAGTTGGTCATTCCAAGAAGTAGAGTAGCTGAAGTACTCCGTCAGTTACACGACAGTCCATCAGGAGGACATCTCGGTGTTAGGAAAACCCTTCAGAGAGTTCGGGAAAGGTTTTACTGGATGAACAGTTCCGATGATGTAAAGGACTGGTGTAAGAAATGTACCACCTGTGCTATGAGTAATGGACCTCAACGAAAAAGGAAGGCACCCATGAAGCAATACAACGTTGGTAGCCCATTTGAGAGGATCGCCTTAGACATTGCTGGACCATTCCACGCGACCGAGGATGGTAATAAATACATTTTGGTGGTTATGGATTATTTTACAAAGTGGGTGGAAGTCTACGCCATTCCAAATCAAGAGGCCGCTACTGTTGCAGATGTATTGATAAAAGAGTTTATCTGTCGATTTGGAGTGCCCTTGGAGATCCACAGTGACCAAGGCAGAAATTTTGAAAGCCAACTCTTCCGTGGAATCTGTGACAGACTAGGCATGAAGAAAACCCGAACCACAGCATTGCACCCACAATCTGATGGAATGGTAGAGCGAATGAATAAGACCATTGGAAAATATTTGTCAAAAGTGGTTTCAAACCATCAGCGAGATTGGGATCAGTATATTTCGCTCTTTGCAATGGCTTATAGATCCGCTGTCAATGAATCAACAGGCCAAACACCAGCAAAGGTCTTGTTTGGGCGTGAGATGAGACTACCATGCGACTTCGAGTTTGGATGCCGACCTGGAGAAGATGTAGCTGGTGAAGATTATGTGATCCAGTTACGAAGAAGAATGGACGACATGCATGAATTAGTTCGCTCGCATCTCCAAATCGCCAGCGACAGGATGAAGAAACGGTACGATACTCAAGCTACGGAGGGATGTTTCAAGGAAGGCGACAAAGTATGGCTCTATAACCCAAAAAGGCAAAAGGGTTATTATTCTCCGAAGCTTCAAAGGTCTTGGGAAGGTCCGTACCTCATCAAGAATAAAATAAATGATGTAATTTACCGTATAAGCAAGATCCCAAACGGTAAGCCGAAGGTAGTGCATCAAAACAGGCTGGCGCCATTTGAGGGTGACCATAAAGAAGAAGTAAACCAACTTCAAGAAACACCAGACCTTGTCTTTGAAGAATTTATGGCCGCATATGGAGGTACTGGAAAAGCCAGATATGGTGTTACGCCCGAGCAACAACAAGATCTGCTCTCGCTTCCGAAAAACTACTCGCCGGTCCATAGTACTTCCGCCAGCATCAACGACGCGCGAGGACTGGCATATGTGTTCCGTAAGAAGTTTGGTCGACTGGTAGAACTTCAATGTCAGTTACCAGCCCCTGGAAAAGCCTTGAAACTTTAAGACGGGTCACGGTATCTTTTTTATTTAATAACGAAGAATACCTTCCAAGACCGATCCACCTATCAGGATGTATGGGAAGCATTACTTAGTCTAAGGGAGCATGTACTGGAGTCCAATGTACAGAAACTAGCCATGCCGAAGATAGAAGGAAATCAGCTGGATTGGAGGATCATTAGGAACATGGTGGAAGTAATCTTTCAAGATACCGGAGTTCAGATATTGGTCTACAGCCATTCGCCCAGTGCCCAGGTTACAGCGAAGACAGTCCCTTGTTACTTCCATGCAACTGGAAACTGTAAGAGAGGATTCAGTTGCAAATACAACCATTCCAGTTTAGTTTCGTAAGAGTTCCAGGAGGAACTTTCTCTTAAGGAGGGGGCAATGTTATGTCTTTGAGGCTCAACTTGTCCGATTAATATACATAATTAAACCCCTTAAGACCAAACCTATGGGACGACTATGGTGGAGACACTTTCGCGAACATTCCAGGGTCAACGAGATACTATTTCTAGAACGTGATAACGTTTCTGGTACATACTGGCAATTTTGGTGGGGGAGCATTCTCGACCATCAATTTGTATATAAATTGGTGGAGGAGAGCCATCAAAATCAGTAGTTATATGGACAGTGCAGATAAATAGTAATTAGTAGATAGACAGTGGTGAATATAAATAGTGATCAGTTTAAAAATTAAAATAGTATTGTTTAAAATAAATAAACATCACAATATTTAAAAATAATTTTAAAATCTGTAGTTTAACGCTGCCTACCGTTCTGTTAAAAAAAAATTTTATATCTTATAATGGCAGAGATATTGGACTTTTTTACACTATTGAATCACCCTGTATAATATGAACAAAGTACTTAATAAATTGTTAGCAATTTATTTTATTTTTTTTTTTAATTGTATAACAGAATTTTTTTATTTACAGATTTCCGTTCTGCTAAATCAAGATCGAAACATATCGACGGATATTTTGGGAAAGACTTTGTGGTTTGTGAATTTTGTGGAAAATTTATGATAAAAATGAATTTTTTTCGGCACCAATTTATTCATGTAGTAAAAAAGAGATCAAGAAAAGTTTCTCTAAAAATCAATGGCGTTTCCAGCATACAGACACATCACAGTAATGAAAAATTATTTAAATGTGACATTTGTTCTAAAGGATTTAATCTAAGATCTAAATTACGAATACATTTAATAATTCACAGTAATGAAAAATCATTTAAATGCGACGTTTGTTTTAAAGGATTTAATAGGAAATCTAATTTACGAAAACATTTTTTAATAATTCACAGTAATGAAAAATTATTTGAATGTGACGTTTGTTCAAAAAGATTTTATTACAAATCTGACTTACAACATCATTTAACAATTCACAGTGATGAAAAATCATTTAAATGTAACATTTGTTCTAAAGAGTTTAGTCATAAATCTTACTTACAACAACATTTATTAAATCACAATAATGAAAAACTATTTAAATGCGACATTTGTTTCAAAGGATTTAATCAAAAATCTAATTTACAAAGACATTTAATAATTCACAGTAATGAAAAATCATTTAAATGTGATATTTGTTTCAAAGGATTTAATCGAAAAACTAATTTACAACAACATTTATTAATTCACAGTAATGAAAAACCATTGGAATGTGATATTTGTTCTAAAAGATTTAGTCATAAATTTAGCTTACATCAGCATTTAATAAATCACAGTAATGAAAAACCATTTAAATGTGATATTTGTTCCAAAGGATTTAAACGAAAATATAATTTACAACAACATTTAATAATTCACAGTAATGAAAAATCATTTAATTGTGACATTTGTTCCAAAGGATTTAATCGAAAATCTAGCTTAGAACAACATTTAATAAATCACAGTAATGAAAAACTATTTAAATGTAACATTTGTTTTAAAGGATTTAATCAAAAACCTATTTTACAACAACATTTATTAATTCACAGTAATGAAAAATCATTTAAATGTGACATTTGTTACAAAGAATTTAATTATAAATCTAATTTACGAAAACATTTAATAATTCACAGTAATGAAAAATCATTTAAATGTGACATTTGTTCCAAAGGATTTAATCGAAAATTTGGCTTACAACAACATTTAGTAATTCACAGGAATGAAAAACTATTTAAATGCGACATTTGTTCCAAAGAATTTAATCGAAAATCTGGCTTACAACAACATTTAATAATTCACACTAATGAAAAATTATTTAAATGCGACATTTGTTCCAAAGAATTTAAACTAAAATTTAATTTACTAAAACATTTAATAATTCACAGTAATGATAAACCATTTAAATGTGACATTTGTTCCAAAGGATTTAATCGAAAATCTAGCTTACAACAACATTTAATAAATCACAGTAATAAAAAATCATTTAAATGTGACATTTGTTTCAAAGAATTTATTTATAAATCTAATTTACAAAAACATTTAATAATTCACAATAATGAAAAACTATTTAAATGCGACATTTGTTCCAAAGGATTTAATCGAAAATCTGGCTTACAACAACATTTAATAATTAACACTAATGAAAAATTATTTAAATGCGACATTTGTTCCAAAGAATTTAATTTAAAATTTTATTTACTAAAACATTTAATAATTCACAGTAATAAAATACCATATAAATGCGACATTTGTTTAAAAGAATTTAATCATAAATCTAGTTTACAACAAGATTTAATAAATCACGTTAAAGAAAAATATAATTAAAAATGTAACTATAATATAAAAAATCTGATGTGTCAACACATGACTTTCCTATCTAGTGACATGCTCCTGGTTCACCTACAGTGAATCAGCGAGTCTGTGGCGCTATGAATGTGATTCCCGAATAAGGGTTGCTCAGGCGCCAGTTTTGATATCGCAGTTTGCTCTGCGACCCTGTGGTACACCAGAGTGTACTCAAGGTGAACTCAGTGGAGGTAAACATAATTCCAGGCGGTCACTGCTAGGTTGCCACTATAGTAGAATAAATAAAAATAAAACACTTATCTCCTTTACACCTCGTACCCTGAAAGAGAACGGTTAAGAACCAGCAATAAGAGAAACACAGGAATAGGTACTAAAATATATATTTACAAAAAAAATAAATACAACTGTAATTATATTTTAACAGCTCCCTGCATTCGGAAAATCTATTCTTTAAAAATAAATTATTTAAATTGAAAAGTACTTAAATATTGACGGATCCCTATATTCGGAAAATTGAATAAAAATTAATTATTAAAGTTGAAAATTATTTAAATATTGACGGATCCCTATATCCGGGAAATTTAATAAAAATAAATTAATATTGAAAATTATTTAAATATTTACGGTTTATTAGCTCAGGAGGCTAATTGGACTGGGAATCGTGAAATGCCCAGTATACGGAAAAATTATGAAAATAAATTATTATTGAAAATAATTTAAATATGACGGTAATCAAATGCAAACAAATAGAAAGTGAACTCAAAATTGTCGGAGACCCCTTGTATCTTAATACCCAAGCGATGGAAACGCGAAACTCTCGCCTATTGATAAATAAGGTTTATTACACGGTGTTTTGGACGGTGACCACGATGATCGTAGAAAATAATATTTTTGAATTTTGCCCAGAGTCTAACGAGAGCGTATGTGTGAATTTAATTTTACAGAAGCCGTCTGACTTCATTCAATAACTAATCGTGGACAGGAGAAACGGAATGATTCAAATACAATTGAATGAATAAATAAAAGAAAATAAATTTTACACGAAGTGAGTCGCGGAAATTAATTTAAACGTTGTTTTTTTCTTTTTGGGAAGTTAGATACGTCGTCAGAAGAGAGCACTCTAGGCTGAGGATAGATCCAACCTCCGAAAAAAAATTAAAACAATAAATAATAAAAAAAAAATGAAACAGGTCGAACCTCTCACTTCGATGTTAACTGGGCAGTTTTTTTACAGGAAATTGGATGTAGTCATTGACTGAGAGAGCACTCGGAGCCTAGTCTATATCCAACCTCAAATAAAAAATTGCCAACGGCTTCCTACTGAGGGATGAAATAATAAATCCTGGGTATGAATCAAAATTCTTGATTTTTAACACGGGTGTCCTAAACTAATTGTAAATAAAAAAATAAGCGGTTTCCTACCTTTAGAAAAATAAACGGGGTTGATCGATGAACTAAATCACGCTACTAGGTACTAACTAAGGGTGAAATGTTTTCGGCTGTCGGCAATCACGAGAGAAACGCTTACAACGGCTGGCAAGCGAGGAGAGAGTTAATTCCTAGATAAGATTTAATTTATGCTTTTTCGGTAAAGCAAGATGGAAGATCAGTAGGCCCGAGTGGGAGGATACCACCACCACAGCCGGCTGTTTACAATTCAGAAATACAAAAAATGTCCTTTTAGTACCTTGGCAATTAAAAGTAGATAATTCATACGAAATCGACTCTAAAAATGCCCATTCGGATTTCGGCAAATAAAAGAATATTTTAACCTACGAGGGTACTCGCAATTGTTGAAAAACGGTAATTCTTGGGAAACAGAAATACGGGGGAACTTCTACATGTTCTCAGGCGGAAATTAATTGAAATATACATTTTTAAGATGAATTAAAAATAAAATTTAGTGACTTCGTCACAAGTTATTATAGGCTTTTTCCGGTTATTTTGTACAACCTATTGCAGCACCTCAGTGATTCACACGAGACCAACGAGACGAGACTTTCATAAAGTCTCGTCTCGCCGATGAAATATGAAGTCTTGTCTCGAGTCTCGCAGTCTCGTCTCGTACGAGAGTCTCGCAAATGTATCGCAATTTCGTCATGCATAATCTTGTTCCAGTCTAGTACGGGATATTTACCTTTGCCTACTTTTTAGGTATAATGTAGAAGTAGGAAGAGAAAATTACAACAAAATAACATTATTGAAAAGTAAGTACCTAATAGGTACATACTTACATCATACATCTAATTTATTTATTTATTATAAAAACTAACCCAAATAAAATAATATTCCCATCTAGAAATTCCCGAGTAATTCAAAAATGCTTTAATATACAGGGAATTCCATTTAAAATAAGGAAGTTGATACTTGTCCACGAAAATACAAACACCCTGTATATAAAAAAATATATTTTAAAAGTTTATGATAAGGATATCAAAAAAACAAAATGTGCGAAAGTTTCACAATGAAGTGCAAAGCATAAAAGGCGATAGGCGATGCAACTGCGGCGTCGGCGGCCCGACAAAACAAAGTTATTCTTTATCTTAAACTATTTAGCACAGAAAGACTTATTTATAGATTTTCAGGTAGTCATTCAATTTGCGATCTGTCGTTATTGCAGTATTGCCTTTATGTTCCGCCGCCGTAAGAGAGAGAATAGTTCTTTTTCGTTTCACGCATTACGTCGTTTTATAACAATCATGGATTGTGTTTTTAAAGTATTTATAAATGAAATGTTTTGTTTATCTGTGCTAAATAGTCTAAATTCTTTCTAAATATGTTGTATTATGAATGAAATTCTTAAGTCTGCAGTCGGCACGCAGAAATATTAACCTGCGTGACTCTCGCACGAGACACGAGAAGTCTTGTACGAGACTCGAGACGAGACCAATAAAAGTCTCGTCTCGAGTCTTGTCTCGAAAACGAGACGAGACCATGCGAGACTCTCGAAAACGAGACTCACGGGCACCACTAACCTCTATAAATGTTTAGAGGATAAACTAAATATATACATTTTCCACATACATCTAACTCGACACATTTTTCTATAATTCCATAAAATATAAAAACGGCTTCCCATAAAGTGCCCCCCCCCCCCCAGATGTTCCGCCTTCGTCCAAAATCTAATCTTTTCACCTCATGCCGAAATAAAACTTAAGTTTAAAATTTAATGTTTTTTCCTTTATCCGTCTTTGAGTTTTATTCAAAATTTACACATTTTCTCAAATATCTCGAAAACGGTCCATTTTAGAGAAATTATGTATAGAATAGAAATTATATAGAATTATATTACAAACAACTTTTGTTTGAACAATTTTTATAAAAAATTATTTTTTTTACATTTTGTCAAATTTCTCGAATACGGACCATTTTAGGAAAATTTTATATAGAACAAAAATTATAGATAATAATATTTTAAGTAACTTTTATTTGAAGAATTTTCTTTATTCCATAAAATATAAAAATCACCATCAATAAAGTACCCCCCCCCCCCAAATGTTCCGACTCTGTCCAAAATCTAATCAGTTCACTGCAGGCCGGAATAAAGCTTAAGTATAAAATTTGGTGTTTTTCTTTGTATCGGTTCATGAGTTATGGTGAATACAGACACACACACACACAGACGACTGACACACACACAGACGACTGACACACACACACAGAGAGACATCATCCCGAAAATAGTCAAAACGGATTCAGGGGACCTCAAAACGTAAAAATCCGTCGAAAACTCGAGGTCGAAAAAAATCATGATTCCTATACTTTCCTTATATCTGTATACAGATAGGAAAGTAATAATAAAAAACATTTAAATGTGTATTGACATCATTCGATCGCAAAAGTAATTTAACGCAACTTTTGTAACGTATTATTTTCCTTTTGTTTTTTATTCAGTCAGTCAGGAACAAATTACAGCTAACGGGCAGCTCTTCCGACATGTGAGCATGAGGTCGTGAGTTCTTAATTTACATACAGTTATTTCATTCCTATCTTTGCAGATTGTAACACAGGCCTGTCACTCCCTATACTTCCCATGCTAAATTCTGGTTAAAATCTCAACAAACCCTATTGGTCTGGGGCACGGTGTACTATAAAGGTGTTTCAACTCCCTGAAAAAAACGTATCAAAACCGGTCGTACTTAGGGCAAAAATCCGCTAGGTTCGCTAGTGTCGTTACGGCGGAAAATTGCGGCAATCTTTTTATCTGTCAGAAAAAGTGCAATCATAAAAATAGTTCTTCTGTGGTGAAAATTCGAGTTTATATGAAATGAAAAATGACAAAACTAGCAGAAGAAGTACAGATAAAAAAATTAATGGTCAACAAATAAGTTTATTGTTATTGATGGTTGCTTATAAGTGTTTTTTTTTTAAACAAGCTACACTGATGTGTGTGTTTATACGATCAAAAAAAGTGTTCAAGATTTAATAAATATGCTCCAATTAAGTTACAAGTTGCTGCCAGAGACTTGCTACTAAATAAGTGAAATGGGAGTGTTTATAAAAAACAGCTGATTTTGTTTTGTGTTCAAATATTACCTTTGGCTTTAGCAAAAACAGCAATACAGTGGGTTACTGATTATAAAATGAAAAAGTGGACCTTAACTATGGTACTCAGATTGAAGCTTATTATTTTTAAAGTGAGTTTTGTGATTTTCATTGCCCAGATTAAAGATATTCAATAAACATTTAGTTTATTACCTACTATAATCAAATCCATACATAGTGATTGGAATTACAAACATTTCTGTGAAATAGCATTATACCAGAATAATGAAGTCTCATTGGACTGGAGTATATATGTTTCCAAAGATCACTAAGTACCTATATCAATTATTATTATTTTTATTAATAAGTATCAGTAATAAATACATCTCAAAGAATAACAAGATTGTAACTGTACTTTTTGGAAAAAATGAGATTGGTATTAATTTTTTTTGTGACCAATATGTTCATCTGTTAATTATCAATGTTGTGTTATCGAAGCACTAAAGTTATTCACATGGATCTATCTGCATGTACATAGAACTTAAACAGTTTTTAGCAAGTGTCATTATAGTAGTTAGATCTTCGTTATTCCCTAATCCCTAGCAAATGTAGTCTCCATCCTCCACAATTATATTAAGATTAAAGGCCAGGTTTTTTACCTCTGAATAAAATTGAAAGTAACTACTTGTTGATTAGCCTATAGATTATACTTATGCCTAACTTTACTCAGAGGTTAAAAAATCTGCCATTAAAAGAACAGAGTTTTAGAGCATAAAACGTATTAAATATAATGGGTATTTTTTTATTAAACTTTTTGTTTTTAAACAGTTTTGATTGAAAATTACAAAAAAAATGATGTAGGATACCTAGATTTATAATATAAAACAACTTTTAAACATTCTGAATTAACAAAAGTATGTATTTTCTGTTCCAAGCGTTGTCTCCGTTACCTAAACTAAATACTGAGGGGCTTTCCACTGTTCAAAATTTGTACACCTATTGCCGTATTTCCTAAACAATACCGGCATTTCTGAAACATTGCCGAAACATTTCCGGCATTTCTCAACTATTGCCAGCATTTCCGAGCCATTGCCGGCATTTCCGAACCATTGCCGGCATTTCCGAACCATTACCGGCATTTCCGAACCACCGCCAGCATTTCCTACACATTGCCGACTATACGTATTGTATTAACGAACTATTTTTTTTTTACTTCAGGAAGCTAAAATTATGAAAATGTATGTTCATTAGGACATTTTTACTTTCCTAACTGTATACAGATAAGGAAAGTATAGGAATCATGATTTTTTTCGACCTCGAGTTTTTGACGGATTTTTACGTTTTGAGGTCCCCTGAATTCGTTGTGACTATTTTCGCAAAGTTATATGTGTGTATGTGTTGTATACTCGATAACTCATGAACGGATTAAGTGAAAATTAAATTTAAGCTTTAATCTCCCTTGTGGTAAGCTGATTAAATTTTAGGAATAGTCGGAACATCTGGGGGAAGCACTTTATACACGGTCATTTTTCTACAAAGTTTTAACTGGCAGTTACTACTATGCTTTATTAAATATTCTAAAAAATGTAGGTCGCTTAGTTCTTTCTGCATTTTGTATCACATAGGATTTTCTCTTAAATTAGAGTTAGAAACACAATGAAAATCAAACAAGTTATTGGCTATACAAACTTTAACTCCAAAAAATAACTGCCTGTCTAGATACAATCTTGTTATCCTAATATGACAGATGTAAAAGATTTATACAAATGTGAAAAACGTTTCACGTTCTGCAATGCTAGATGAAATATTTAATTAGGCATCAAATTTGTAAAATGTTAGATAGTATGTAGGTATATAGGGAAAATAAAAAATATAATTATAATAAAAATTAAGAACTTTTAAATTTTAATATAACTAGAACAAAATATTCAGTAATTAAAAATTTTGATAGGAATTAAAAATTATGCTCGAGTATAAATGTTGTGCTTGTTTTTAAGTGGTTTCGTTTTACTTTAGGTTTGTTCCAACAATGCTCAGAAATGAGTTACTGACATCAGGATTCTACACAGTAGTTTATTGAGACTGCAAAATTGTGTACTACCCAATGATTTGTTTCTGATCCTTGTTGGAACAGACCTTTTATTCAATAAATAATCGAACAAGTTAAATGTGTATTTGGAATTTTTTTAATTTTACAAATCTGGAGCTTGAAAATGGATTTTCAAATGATGCACTTTTTGTAGTTTTTAATAATGCTTATTTTTGTTTTAGTTTCTTGTTCATTTAATAAAGATGCTTTTTTGTATATGGGGTGATAATTTTTAAGCAGAGGTGTGCAGCACCCACAAGATCACTGCCAGAATTAAAGCAAATGGGTAATCTAGAAATATGGAGTAGGTTCCCTGCACAAGATTTACAAGAACTTGTAAATACAATGTTTTAATGAATTATTGCCGTTATCAAAGCTAAAGGTGATGAAACACTCATGAAAATTTGTAAATATTTAACCCTTTCAGTGTATTTGTCCCTCCAGAGGGACACTGTCTTAATTAACCCTGAAGTATACACCTGTTAATTTTGGTAGAAATTTTTTCTTTTTGGTTTATTTACTTTATTTGCATTACTTTTAAGGATTTATGTTATAAAAAAATATTTTCATAGTAAATTTTTGTTTTTGTAATGTCCCTGAACAGGGACGTCATGTCTTGGAGTAATAAAAAATACTATGAAAATATTTTAATTTACTTAAAATAAACAAAGAAAACATAAAATCTACTACAATGGTATTTTTTTTAATGAAAGTGGAAGGGTTAAAAAAAATAAAAGAATTTATCAGATTTATGTATGATTTGTTCTTGTAGTGACAGTCACTATAAATTTGAGAAGTGTGCTAATTGAAACGGGACAGGGCTCCTATAGTTTTATTTAAAAAGTAAACCTTGTCATTAATTAAATATAAATGATTATTATATTACATTATTGAAATATATAATATAAAACAAATTGTTATACTGTTTTTCTGAAATCGGAAGTGTTGTCAGGTTTGTTACTGTCTGCTGATAACTGTGATGTGTACAAGCGAACATAATAAACCTACTTACTGAGTACATTAATATGAAAAACTCCTAATAAAACTGGAAACTATACATTTGAAATTTTCCTACTTATTTTTTTATTACTGCTATTATCTAATAGAACAATTCCTATGCTTTTATTTAATATATCATTTTCCACAAATAAATATAAAAAATAATTAGTAAAATTATAAAATGAGTTCCAATTAAATAATGAACTATATTATTAATTTAAATTGTTAATATAAGAAATTAATAAATTAAGTAAGTAAAAGTATAATAATGGGAGATGTGTAAATTGTATTTATTTCTAATTTTAAATAATTTTGTGTGTATTGTTAATTTTCTTTCTAATGTAAAATTAATAATTTTAACAAAAATTTAATGAGATGTTTTATTTGTGTTAGAATCCGAATACAATAAGAAGAACGCTGCTGTCATAATGATTACTTCGAATTTCAAATACATTATAGGTCTTTTCCTATGCATCGAAAGTGTAGCACTGGGCTACACCAATTCTGAAAATATCGTTCCATATATACAAATTGTAAGGATGGAACGATATTTTCAGAAGTGACGTAGCTCAGTGCTACACTTTCGATGCAAAGGAAAAGACCTAGTATCTATAACTTATCAATAAATAAATATTAAGTTATTAGGTATAAAAAAATATTTGCTATATTCCTAAAAGATTAACACTTCACCCCCAGTGAATAACTTCGGTAACTGTATCAGCAATACTTCTCACATTCTCGTCTTCTTTGAGAAGTAGTCCCATCATAAGTAATGAAAGCAGGAACAGCATTTTTTAGGAAGCTTTTTTATATTTGCGCTGCACATTAAATAATGGTAATCTTATAATTGAAGGATCTGGACCATTCTTGTTCCGGCTAGTTCTGATAGTTGGAATCGTAACATATAGTTGCAAGGTTATATTTAATTATTTGGAACCAGGGAATAAGCATATTGAAATAACTTTTACTTTTTATCATGTATTTACCAATTTTTACTTCGATTAAAAATAAAAAAATCTGTAGATTTTCAAGTAATATGATCGTTATTTTAAACTTCAAATTTTTGTCAAATTCTAGACTTTAGTGCGGAATGGTGTGAATATGCGGATTTCTAGACTCGTCAACTACAAGATAACCTTAAATAATTATTAGGTACATCAGAAAAAACATTGATTAAATTATTAACCAGTGTATGTACAAATTATTCAATACACAAATTACCAACATCTTCGACCCCGAACTACATTTATTTACTTAAAGGGATTAACTCCTATAAAAATACAAAATTGAAAAATCTTAAATATTTCTTACAACTCAAATTTTTATTAATATAAAATCAGTACTTCTATAAAAACATAGTAAATACATTTAAAGAACTGGAACAAAACACATTCGGGGATGATTATTATTAAACAAATGTATATTTAAACACTTAAAAATAAAAAGGCAAAAAGTAAAATAAATTTATCATAGTATCTATTTGATTCATGTTACCAGATACAACTTTCTAGCATTATAATCAGGCTAAAAGGACTAAGTCAAAGATTTTATTTATTCGCAGGGTCAGAAAAATATACCTATGTAGGTATATGAAATTTATATCATGCACACATTATAATAGGGTCCAAGTCATAACATTATTAGTATCAAGGAGACAGGATAAATAATACGAAATATTTATATAGTAAAACTTTATACTAATAATTCTTTATATTACAGAAAAGACAAAGTTGAATAACCTATTTACATAACCTACAATCATTTAAAACGTAGACATTAAACATATTTACTTGAAAAATAACGTTTCCTAGTCATAGAAATTTCCTAGTAGATTTCTTAGCACTTTTTCACGGATAACATAATTTGCATTAAAATGTTTTTCACAAATGGAACTTTTGGGTTTAATGTTTATTTTCATACCACAAATAAATAATTTGCACCATATTCTGTATAACTGTTTTTTGGCATTATAAAACTGCTATTAATATGTTGGTTGAAGACTCTCTCCCATAATCACAATTAAAAACAGCACAACGATTCACCATGATTTATATATTTTAAGATTTTAAAAAATATTTATCTGTCAACACTTTTCAAATTGCAGCTTCTACTTTTATCTTTTATTTACTTTCTCGCCGGATAGACACTAGCAAACCTAACAGATTTTGGCTAGGAAGTACGATTGGTTTTATCGCCGTTTTCATTTGTTTTTAAATAGGAGTTGATGCATTTTATAGTCCACCGTGCACTAGACACTGGTGGAAAATTAAACGTCATTCTATATCGTGAAAATTTGTTTCCATAGATAAGCACTTTATTAATTTAAATCAAAACAAAAGATGCCCTTTATTAGCTATTTATGAAACCAGTTTCGAAATGCCTTATTTTATTAAACGAGTGTTTTTTTGCGGAACGAGCGGAGCAAGGTCCCGCGACATGAACGAGTAACATAAAACGGCATTTCCGTAATGTATTACATACAATACTTTTTCTAATTTTGCGCACCTAGATTATTTATAAAATTGTGTTTTGGTAAAAAATTACTGACATCTACACAACTAATATTACTACTTTCTTGTATTGTTAGGTGCATGTGCATCATTTTATTGACAAATAGAACGAATATTAGTTACCTATTTATTCTTAACGACTTGTAGTGTGTTTATGGCTTAATAAAAATATTTAGCTTTTAAAAGAATGGGTTATTTTGTCGTGTATTGTGTTTACATTATTTTGTGCTAATTTAGAAAGGAAAATAAAGACAAAAGCAACATTATTACTAGGTTGTAAGTTTAACTAAATTCTATTTTTATAAGTCAACCTGCTTTCCTTTAATATGAACTTTTAATAATAATGTATATTATTGATTTTAAAACCAAAAAATGTGATTGGACAAAATTAAACACGTGTGTCCGTAAATACTGCCAAACTATTGGCTAAGGATATCATTAAAAAATTATATAAGTAAATGATACTAAAATATTCTTAATTCGATGAAAGTAAAAATACAAAACCATTAAAAAACATTTAAAACACATTATCGATATTGAGATATATCTAATTTTCTCAAAAATACATTGGATAGATGGCCACAATTCGTAAAATACAATATATAGATTATTCCTACTAAAAAAAATGTTTTTTTAAAGCCATTTTTATAATTAAACTATTAGAAGTGTACTAAAAAGTAAAGAACACTTTTTCGAACAAAAATAAAAACGTGAGCTCCTACGATATTGATACAGAGTTCTGCAGGGTTATTCTACTAAGGAACTATAAAAGAGAATATAAGTTTAGCATACTAAACATGTAGACTCTAAATTATAGTCCAGCCATATTCTACAAGTCTTAGAAATAGTCCGACTATAAATTTAATAGGGCTACAACTACAGTACTAGAAAATTAGTCTGTGAGGTTTGGCAACGTTGTGTTCTAAGAACATCAAGAAGAATAATTATATGATTTTGCTCATAGCACATAGATATTTAGTCTAAATGCTTTTCAAAAAAGAAGAATGAATAATTCCCATTCATTACTTCATTAGACATTAGAGAGATCGGGCAAGCACCAATAGGGTCCTTACGCTAATTACCAACTACGTTATTTTCGAAATACCGAATGCACGCAAACGTGATTTTGTAGAGAGTTCGGGCAGACTAAATTTATTTTAGGTTTAACGTTATATTTTCGGGTATTTTCGATTTGACCATTGTTTTGAGAGCATTGACTTGACACTTTTTGTTCTTTGTTTCTATCATTTCATTTTGATTTGTTTAGATCGTGGCAATCGTAGTTTAGATTTATATATTTGTGTGGATTATTTTTTTTAAAATTAGCAATGTTGGCAAAGGCGGATGATGATATAGAGTTCATTATACTAAATATTATTTTGGAAAATGATAAAGAACCGCATGGTTTAAATAAACTTAAATAAAATAATAAATTCCCATAAAACACTCCTAACAATGATTCAGCAATATTCTGCCTCTTCCCAATGTACTTTAAAAAACTACAATTACAAAAAAATGTTTAAATTGTCACTATATAACATTTTAAAACTACTACGAACACAATAGACGCCAAAACAAACAAATTCAATCCAAACAGAAACAAGAAACCGGGAAATCGTTTCAAAAGACAAATGACAAGCGGCATATCACTATGGATGATATTAAAATCGGATACATTCGGCTTCCCTTATATTTCATAAATCCCTTTCGCAAATTTACGGAATTAGCGTTTTGCGACAACGGTAATAGGGTAATTCTGTAAATATTTTGATATGCGCTTGCGTAGATGTCAAATAATTCCGTACGCAATTAGCGTATCACGGTATTGGTGCTTCCCGATCTCTCTATTGGGTCCTATGATTGAACGTTTACGTTATCCGTAACGTACATGTTAGGCCGAGTTTTAACAGTAATGAGGCAAGTTCGTATGATGGAAAACTTTTTCCAACACGTTACTGTTATTTTCCGCCTGTTATCTTCTAATTTAACAGTGTTTCATCATCCGAACTTGCCTCATTACTGTTAAAACTGGGCCTAACATGTACGTTACGGATAACGTAAACGTTCAATCATAGGACCCCTTGTGTTTACTACCAGTGTTTTCCTTTTTTATTATTAGATTTTTATGATATAAAATGGATCAGCAGGGTTATTCTACTAAGGAACTATAAAAGAGACTATAAGTTTAGCATACTAAACATGTAGACTCTAAATTATAGTCCAGCCATATTCTGCTAGTCTTAGAAATAGTCCGACTATACATTTAATAGGGCTACAACTACAGTACTAGAAAATTAGTCTGTGAGGTTTGGCAACGTTGTGTTCTAAGAACATCAAGAAGAATAATTATATGATTTTGCTCACAGCACATAGATATTTAGTACAAATGCTTTTCAAAAAAGAAGAATGAATAATTCCCATTCATTACTTCATTAGACCTTGTGTTTACTACCAGTGTTTTGCTTTTTTATTATTAGATTTTTATGATATAAAATGGATCAGAAACGACAGAGATGTACAGAAATTTAATTAAACCACTTAGTAGACTACAAAATTAACCCCATTCCAAGGAAAGCCATAATTAACCTGAATAATTATTAATTGTGGTAATGTAGTTTGTGTAGCCAAACATATTTTTTTAATTTTATAAATTAATAGAAAATAAAATATCACACATTTTGTTTATAGTGTTTATACCTATTACGGCGCAAAAAAATACTTTGATAAAAATAGAAAATACATGATAAAAAATTATTTGGCCACACAAACTACAACAATTGTTAAATTTTAAATTACCTATTGTTTTCTGAAGATTTTTCTGTTTAAGTTTGTTGCACTTAACTTTTGCCGTTTTATAATTGTCCGATAAATATTCACAACTCTCACATCAAATTCCAATAAAACAAAAAATCAGGTTATGTGTACACTTCTAGCATACTTTTAATTTTAATAGGCACCTTATTTGGTGCTTATAAGAATAGACTACAGTATAGTCCTCATATGCAGACTATAAGGGGTGCTAGAAGCTTAATAGAATACGAAAAAGCTAGGACTCCACTTTGAAGTTCGGAACATATAAAGTTCAAGCCAAAATCCAACTTGTAGCCGGGCTATAAATTTAGTAGAATAACCCTGCTGTGTTGTTATTTTTGGTCGAAAATTGATCGAGTTACATATTTCTCTCTTGCTCAGGCCCCGCAATGAAGGCGAGACCGACGTAACAAAAAGCTACTAAAAAGTTACAAAAAATGAGCTAGTGCCGCTACCTTCATATATCCACTAAGCTAGCGGATCCAGCTATATCAAGCTAGCGGGCACTCTGTTGCGGCACCATTCAAGACCTGGCGGGTTTTTTGTAGCTTTTTTGTTACACTATTTGCAAATTTGTAGCTTAGCCCAGGTCCGAAAAAACAGCGGATCCGCTAGCTTGAATTTCCATAAATTCCATAATAGCGGCACAGATTCAGACCCAGCTGGTTTTTCGTAAGTTTTTTGTAGCTTTTTTGTTACGCTAGTCTGCCTTTTGTAGCTCGTACTGAACCTGAGAAAAGCGCGGATCCGCTAACTTAGCGGATATTTGTAGCGGCACCAGCCCGGATCCGGCTCATTTTTTGTAGCTTTTTTGTTACGCCTGTCTCGATTTCGTTGCGAGGCCTGAACGTGAGTAATAATCGTTTCTCCATGCGCGTGAGAGAAAAGTGCTTTAATTTAAAATCAAGTTTCGGCCTCTACAAGTAATATGTGCAACTCGATAGTGTGACTATCTGTTGATAGATGGCACCAGTATTGCATTTCACGAAATATGGCCATCTTCCATCCAATATATTTTTGAGAAATTTAGATATAATCTCAAAATCGGACATTTTCAACGGTATGTATATTAATTATTTGTCCGATATTAATGTAAAATACATATTGACAAGATTATTAAAATAGTTGTATGCCGGACGCCACTATTTTCCCGATCGGGTGTTTTCGGTTATTTTTACTACTAAGAACTTACTGCTACCTTCACACCGGTGGTAATAGCTACCAAGCAATTACCTATTCTCACTATATACAGGGTGTTCCATCTCAGACGAGCCACCCCGTATAGTTCTTATCCCATAGTAATTGGAAAAATTTCCCGAAACACGTCTGGGGGTCGATTCTCGACTTTTTTCCTATAGGAATTTGGTTTATTTTCCTATAGGAAAGTAGGTTACGTATTCTGGAGTCAAGTTGTAGGAATATTTTCCTAAGCAGTTATAGGAAATGATTTCCCATGCTCATGAGGCAGGGAATTTAATTTTCCTACAAGAATTTGTAATCGCGCTTGCGCAATAGTAGCTTGTTTAATGTGGTTTATTGATTTATGCTTACTTTTTAGGCGATTCCAAACTCATTTAAAAAAGAAACACTACATAAATTATTAAAAGTTAATTTTAATTTGACGAGTAAAATTATCCTATTTGAAATGTCTTTAAGGGCCGATTCCACCGCCCAGACAACACACCAAATCCCAGAGATATCCACAGAATATATTTTGTGGATATCCAATATATCCACAGGATATCAGAAATATTCCGTGGAACTAATATAGATATCCAAATGTCCGTCTATATCCAGAATATAGAAGATATCCTATGGATATTTAGCAAAATATCTAATGAGTATCTCCAGACAATACAAGAAATCCCAGATATATCCATAGAATATATTTTGTGGATATCCGACCAAATGTCCGTCTATATCCCAGGATATAGAAATTCAGATAAATATTTTATAATTATTTGTAGTAGAGGTTCAAAAGTAACCAATGGTTATTGAATAACGTTGAAAGAAAATAGAGGTAAAAAATATTCCCAACAATCTGCCTTTGATTTTGCCTACTAAGGAGAAAATCATCCTTATTAGGAATCTTCAGCAATAAATGGAACTTCTCGACTTCAGTCTTTAATGAAGTCTGTTTGTGAAACAATGTCGATCAAACTCAATTACGGCGGGTTAAGCATGAGTAGATACGAAAGTGGTATCGCCATCTATACTTAGGAAGCAAAATCAAAAATTACATCTAGTAGATATCCACGATGGTTTGCGTCCGCGCTTAGACTTTGATATATTTATATTTATAGTGGATGTCCATGGGATATTGAATACACCTTAAAAAAAATTAATTTTAAATATCTCAACGGTACTATTAGCCACAATGGCGAGTACAATGGCGTAATTTTTTAATAATTTGCTATATAATTACAATTATTTATGGACATTTGCATGTCTATAAATTACATTTCATGGATATAAAATAGATATCCACCATGGACTGGACATTCAGTGGATATTGGGATGTTCAGTAGATATCCAAAGGATTTGGTGTGCTGTCTGGGCGTTGTGTTAAACGGAGATTAAAATGACATTGTTAATGTAAAAATGTCATTTTAAACTACGTTTAACACAACGGTGGAATCGGTCCTAAGTCAATAAATAAAGTAAACCAAAATCCATAAATTTTTTATGAAAATTTACCAAAGAAACTAGTTACTTTTGAGTCTTTTTTTGCGAAATTCGCACATCAGGATTCCTCGACGGAGCCCAAACCAAGTTATAATGATGTATGATGTGAATTTTACTATAATTTGCTAAATATTGAAAGTATTCCTATATTTTTGTATTTCAAATCAGAAATTAGAGGATACAAGCATTAACCTTTTGGTGTAGGAAAAACATTTGTACTAGTTACTTTCTTTAGTTTCTACTTATAAATATAAATAACGGCAGGGCCGCCGAGAGCCAAGCCGGGCCCCCTGGACAATATTCTCTAGATCGGACCCCGTGACAAAAAAACAGCTCTTCAAACAAAAACTTTTCCTCCTCTACTTGGATTCATTTTCTAAAAAAAAAAAAAGTTTCCGAACCTAAAACTTCCCCCTCTCGTCTTGTGTCGAATTTCTTTTCTCAAACAAAACAAAAATTCCAGTTGTCGGGCCCCCCTTATACCGCTGCCGGGCCCCCATTTGAGTCCGGGCCCCGGGACTTAGGGGCCTATTCAGTAACTCTGAACGACGTCGTTAATAGACGATAATCGTTCACAGACGACTTTTTTTATTCAGTAGACAACGATTGTCGTTGAAAATAGACAAATATGGTTGTAAAATTGTCGTTCATCAACGATAGCCAAAGAGCTGTCGTTAATAATATGAAGTGTCGTTATAGTGATTTTTGCATTCCCTCTCATTTTTCATTGTGAATCAGGATGTGTTCTAAATAATAAAAGCACTTTTTTACAAATTTTACAACTAAATTGCCATCTATACCTAATACAGCAAGTACAATTTGTAAGGAATTTTTTCCAATTTATTTAATTATTTTAAAAATAAATCTGATTCAAAGTTAGGATTGCCCATTCAACCATTTACTATTGGATTCTTATTAACAGTGCTGTTCCTAAAGTAGCACTGCGAAACAGTAACAAAACCTATATTATGGAAGTACCTATAATACTTCTCCGTAACCTACACAAATTTGGTTTGTCTTTCAAATCCAATAAATACAACTTGTACTGTTCTCGAGTTGTTTTTGTATTCTTTTGGAATAGTTCTCAGTTTTTTTTAATATATCCATACTCATTTAAATAAACCCTACATACAATACGACCAGCAAAAATGGCTCGCGAGAAACAGAATTCCTACGAATCGAGAATCGACCCCCTGATCGTGTTGTAGGTTAAGAACAATAATTAATATATTCTGAAAAACTAATGAAAAACTGGTAGAATTTTTATTTTACGTTCCAAAAAAATGTCAAATATACCGGGTGTTCAAATTAAAGTGTTACAGTTACAGCTTTTATAAAAAAACGAAAGTTTTATATTTTTTTGGGGAAAACATTTTGGCTGAAATCGGTTTTTTATAGCTAACCATAATATGGCCAATTTTTTTTTTTCGCGCAGCAAAATTTTCAAGTAGGTATTACTCAATAAGTAGAAGTCCAATTAAAAAATGTTTCCTTTAGAAGTTTCTTATTTTTTTATGAACTCTAATATATGTAAAAAAAATGGGGTTCCAATTTGAAAAAAAAATCCACCTCGATATGGCCATATTATGGTCAGCTATAAAAAAATTAATTTAGCCAAAATGTTTCTCCTAAAAAACTATAAAACTTTTGTCTGATACTTTTTTTTATAAAATGCATATTTTCGGCGATATTTAACTGTAACACTTTAATTTAAACACCGGGTATAATCATCAACATACGTTCTTTTATCACAAAACACTAAATTATAATACCAACTTAATAGAAATTATCGTTCAGATTTGGTAACTAGAAACAACGTAACGACTTTGTTATTGAATAGAGTTTCAAAAATTATCGTTATAAAAGTCGTTGGTTGAACTGTCGTTAGCTTAACGATGTCGTCCATAAACGATAAATTACTGAATAGGGCCCTTAGTCCCGGCTACCCCCCCCCCCCTCTAGTCGGCCCTGAATAACGGTAATCACAATGGTAGTCCTTCTGAAACTTTTTCATTTTCTCTTTTTGCTGCTAATAAAAAATATTAAAAATAAATAACCAGTGTACATCCAGAAAATCAAATATTTTTGACAAATTGTCAAATTGCCTTGTTGCCAACTATTAAACAACTATATTTAACTGAAATAAATACATTCCATTGGCTCGTTTTTGCGTTATCTTGAAATTATCAACGACATACTGAAATTGGAACTCCTACAGGAAATTGGATTGCTATTGTACTCGAGAATACCGACAACTAAAACTGTAGGAATATTATCATAGGAATTCATTTTCCTCGGAATCGAATTCCTGCAAGTCGAGAATTGACCCCCTGATGATTTTCTTTGGGGGACATCTTTTGACGTATATTTGAGGCTTGAACGAGCAAACCCCTTATAAGGGGTCGCTTCAGCCCCTCAAAATTGAATGGGGAAAAGGGGTTGGGTGATATTTCATTTGTAAGGTCCTGGAAGCCTCTTTACAACGGTGTATGAAAAAAATCACATTCTTAAAAAAATCAATTGTTTTATCATGCTTACAATCAAAAAAATCAAAACTTCGTTTTTAAATGAAATGTTCAATTTGTCTTCTATTGACTTCCATGCAATAATAAATTCTCTCGGACTAATAAATAAAAAGAAAATCAGAACATTTTGTTATCTTGCCTTCATTTTTTGCTCTTAGAAGGTGTGTTTATCACACCAAATCCTTTGGATATCTACTGAACATTCCAATATCCACTGAATGTCCAGTCCATGGTAGATATCTATTTTATATCCATGAAATGTAATTTATAGACATGTAAATGTCCATAAATAATAGTAATTATATAGCAAATTATTAAAAAATAACGCCATTCTGCTCGCCATTGTGGCTAATAGTACCGTTCAGATATTTAAAATTATTTTTTTTAAGGTGTATTCAATATCCCATGAACATCCACTAAATATATCAAAGTCTAGGCGCGAACGCAAACCATCGTGGATATCCACTAGATGTTATTTGATTCTGCTTACTAAGTATAGATGGCGATACCATTATCGCATCTACTCATGCTCGACCCGCCGTAATTGAGTTCGATCCAAATTTGTGTCCTAGTCACTCCATTAGAGACTGGAGTCGAGAATTTTCATTTATTGCTGAAGAGTCCTAATAAGGATGACTTTCTCCTTAGTGGGCAAAATTAAATGCAGAGTGTTGAAAATATTTTGAGTGTTGAAAATATTTTTTATCTCTGCTATTTTCTTTCGACGTTACTCAATAATCGTTGGTTACTTATGAACATCTACTAAAGATACCCATAAAATATTTTGCTGAATATCCGAATATCTTCTATATCCTGGGATATAGACGGACATTTGGTTGGATATCCATATTGGATATATTGAATATCCACAAAATATATTCTGTGGATATCTCTGGGATTTCTTGTATTTTCTGAAAGATACCCATTAGATATTTTGCTGAATATCCATTAGGATATCTTCTATATTCTGGATATAGACGGACATTTGGATATCCATATTAGATCCACGGAATATTTCTGATATTCTGTGGATATATTGGATATCCACAAAAGATATTCTGTGGATATCTCTGGGATTTGGTGTGTTGTCTGGGTTGATGCGATAAAACAATTAATTTTTTTAAGAATGTGATTTTTTTCATACACCGTTGTATAGAGGCTTTCAAGACCTTACAAATGATGTATCACTCAACCCATCTCCTATTCCATTTTGAGGGGTTGAAGTGCCCCCTCATAGGGGGTTGCTGGTTCAAGCCTTAAATATACGTCAAAAGATGTCCCCCAAAGAAAATCATCCGACGTGTTTCGGGAAATTTTTCCAATTACTATGGGATAAGAAATATACGGGGTGGCTCGTCTGAGATGGAACACACTGTATAGTTGTGATCCGACACAATTAAACACTGGTCCATAAATACTGCAAAACGATTGGTTAAGGAAATCATTCAAAAAAGATGTAAGAATATTCTTGATTCAACAAAAGTATAAATACATAAACAACACTAAAAAACATTTAAAAACAAATGTCGGATTTTGAGATTATATCTAAATTTCTCAAAAATATATATTGGATGGAAGATGGCCATAATTCGTGAAATCATTGTATTTAGATCAACTAGTAAAACAATACCAATGCAAATTATCTTGGAGGACAATGGACAGTATCAATAGATGGCAGCAAGCTCCGTGGTGTCCGAGTCATGTCTTTGATAATTTTGTCGTCTTCGTAACGAACGTAAGTTCTCTATTTACTAATAGATGGACCGATAATCGATTCAAAATATTTGTTTTAAAAATGAGATATATGAGTTTAATTATGCTTGATGAATATTTATTTACGATTTATCATCATTTTAGAGAATATAAACAATAATAATTTAAATTTGGCACTCTATTCATATGAATTTAAAAATTAAGAAAATTTTATGTATGTAGAATTCTATACTCAATGATCGAGGAAGCGCTAGCGTCCGCGATATTTTAATGAATTTCTAACAGATGCCGCGACAGAATTGCCTCCAATGAAACGTTCATAAGGTTGTTCTACTATCTTCTCTAAATACAATGGTGAAATGCAATACTGGTGCCATCTATCAACAGATAGTCACACTATCGAGTTGCACATATTACTTGTAGAGGCCGAAACTTGATTTTAAATTAAAGCACTTTTCTCTCACGCGCATGGAGAAACGATTATTACTCACGTTCAGGCCTCGCAACGAAATGGAGACAGGCGTAACAAAAAAGTTACAAAAAATGAGCCTGGTCCGAGCTGGTGCCGCTACAAATATCCGCTAAGCTAGCGGATCCGCGCTTTTCTCAGTTTCAGTACAAGCTACAAAAGGGAGACTAGCGTAACAAAAAAGCTACAAAAAGTTACGAAAAACCAGCTGGGTCTGAATCTGTGCCGCTACTATGGAATTTATGGAAATTCAAGCTAGCGGATATGCTGTTTTTTCGGACCTGGACAAAGCTACAAATTCGCAAATAGCGTAACAAAAAAGCTACAAAAAACCCACCAGGTCTTGTATGGTGCCGCCACAGAGTGCCCGCTAGCTTGATAGAGCCAGCGGATCCGCACTTTTTTCAGGCTTAGTACAAGCTACAAAAAGGAGACTGGCGTAACAAAAAAGCTAAAAAAAAAATTACTAAAAACCAGCTGGATATGAATCTGTGCCGCTACTATAGAAATTCAAGCTAGCGGATCCGGGTCAAGCTACAAATTCGCAAATAGCGTAACAAAAAAGCTACAAAAAACCCACCAAGTCTTGTATGGTGTCGTCACAGAGTGCCCGCTAGCTTTATATACCCTTTAACGACTAAATATCCTTCCTCCATGTTAACGACGTTGAACGATGAACAGCCAATAATTTTGACGTATCGTTTGTATTTATTGGACAAAAATAAACGTTCTGACGAATTTTGTCCGGACGATTGAAAATTTAACGCTCTCGATTTATGAACGCACCCCGATGTTTGAAGTTTGCCGTGTCTTCCATCAATTGTCATTTTATTTTTCGATTTTTGTTGTTTGTTTTTAGTGTACTTAGTACCTTCTAATAAAATATATTTTGTACAATAAAATAAACATTTACATCCAAAATAATTAAAATACTGATAACCTGTATCGTTTATTTAATTGCTATATTAATGATGAATATGAAACAAGAAAAGGAAGAACATTTAAATACTCGTGAAGGTAGTATTTTCCAAAACAAACCCGATCTTATTACTGAACAAATGTATAAAGACGAAGATGATGACGATGTTTTCTATGAGTTTGAAACCAATACGCTGGGAGATAATGTTGAAATTAAAGAAGAAATCAATTGTGAAGAGCCTAAAATTGAACAATGTTCGGATTTGCTGCCAAATATTAACAGTGGTTCAATGCCTGGAAAAAACGTGCAATTTAGTGCTACAACTATTAAAAGAGAATTGGAGAACACTAGTGAAGTTAAAGCTACAGACATAAATATCAAGGAAGATATAGATGAATATATTCAGTTTAAAGTTGAACTTTTAACTACACATTGTGATTTACCGACTTTAAAAAATGAAAACATTGAATATCAAGAAAGTTTGACAGAGTTGTGTAACAGGGAAGAAAATGAAAGGATATCAAATACTTTAGACAATGACGCAAATGTTACAAATATAAAAAAGAGGAGGAAACAGTATCACTGTCAAAAAAGTAAGTGCTTATTAAATAATTATCAAAGCTGAACTAGGCTAAATTTTCAGACCCAAAAATTATACTTCCTAAGGTGCGTTTAGTCAGACTGATTTTGTTTTAAATATTAATAGATAAACATAAATTTAAGAATTTTAAAACAGCACCTTTTATACAGAAAATTTATTCAACATAACATTTGACGGTAATCTTGTAGTTAACAGGTCTGGAAATGTGCATATTCACACCACTCTGGACTAACGTCTAGAATTTGAATTTGACATAATTTGAATTTTGTTATCACTATTGAAATGTATTACTGACATTAAAAATAACGATCATATTACTTGAAAATGTTCAGAACATTTTTTTTATTTTTATGGGATTTTTAATCGATCTAAAAATTGATAAATAGATGATTAAAAGTAAAATAGGTATTTCAATATGCTTATTCCCTGATTCCAAATAATTAAATATAACCTGGCAACTATATGTAATGGTTCCAACTGTCAGAATTAGCCGGAACAGGAATGGTGAGGAGACACACATTTCCAGACCCTTCAACTACAAGATTACCAATTTGACAAATCATTAAAAATTGAATAAAACATGTGGTAGCTGTTTATGAAATTGCTCTTCTTACTGTCTCATAGTTATTATTAATAAAAAGATGTAGTAGTTTAACCCTTTTTGTAAATTTTTGTTAATAGTGAGTCTTAAAAAAATATACTGCACAACTTGAGTGGATTGTATGTATTACATATGGCTATTATATCAACTCTTGTTGCACAAACTACTATTTTGGATCACTCGTTATAAACATGAAACTGAAGCTAGCGCTTAAAAATTAATAGCTAATGTGGCGGCCGCCAGGGACGAAATGCGTTAGGGCCCTCAGGGGTGCATAACTGCCAAAGTGTTTGTAAAGACAAAAAAGTGATCGCGAATTCAATATGATATGGAGTGAAATTAATATTTACAGAGCAGAAACGGAAACCGACAGAGAAGAATTCTAAAATCAATTTTTTGTAAGCTGATAATAAGATACGTTTTTTGAATTGTGTATTTTATATACGCGGATTTTGAGCTTCATCTTGTGTAGAAAAAATCATAACTAAGGAGATCACAAAACGTAAATCTAATCAAACGCGTGAATTGTTTGCGAATTTATAGAATTTTCAAAACTTTGAACTTTTGGATTTTCTGCCCGCGAAATGTTTAGAGTTTCATACTGACAAGGAGATATCTATACAGACATAGATATTTATTGACCATCCCGCTAATAAAGTTCGCGAATTATTTGCGAAGTTAGAAAATTTTTAAAACTTTTAATTTTCGTATTTTCTTTCCGCAAAATTTTTAAAGCTTGATCCTGTGAATGAGATGCTTATAGAGACTAATACATTTTTTCACCATTTCGCTGACCAAGTCCGCGAATTATTTGCGAAGTTAGAAACTTTTCGAAACTTTAAATTTTCGTATTTTCTTTCCGCAGAATTTTTAGAGCTTCATCTTTGAAAGGAGTTTTCTACAGGAACTAAGGAATTTTTTCACCATGTCGCTTACCAAGTTCGCGAATTATTTGCGAAGTTACAGAATTTTTAAAACTTTAAATTTTCTTATTTTCTTTCCGCAAAATTTTTAGAGCTTCATTTTTAAAAGGAGTATTCTACAGAGGCTAAGAAATTTTTTCACCATGTCGCTGACCAAGTTCGCGAATTATTTGCGAAGTTACAGAATTTTTAAAACTTTAAATTTTCTTATTTTCTTTCCGCAGAATTTTTAGAGCTTCATTTTTAAAAGGAGTATTCTACAGAGGCTAAGAAATTTGTTCACCATGTCGCTGACCAAGTTCGCGAATTATTGGCGAAGTTAGAAAATTTTTAAAAAATTGGTGAGGTCCTGACGGGACCCCTAACGTAGTTCGTCCCTGGCGGCCGGCCATATTAGCTGTTAATTTTAAGCGCTAGCTTCAGTTTCATGTTATAAACTCTTTATCTAGACATATCTACCTAAATTAAATAAACTCATACTAACACTGTACCTGCGAACTATTATTCTAAAGTTAAAGGGAAATAAACTCATACTAACACTGCACCTGCCAACTATTATCCTAAAGCTAAAGGGATGGATTATGGTATGTTTTTTTATCTCTATAAGTAGTTTTGCTGTAGTATTTTGTAAAAAATAATTATTTCAGCTTTTTTTACATAAAAATCTGATGTGTCCAACACATGACTTTCCTGTCTAGTTATTTTGTACAACCTATAGTATCACCCCTATAAATAATAAATAATAATAACAATACACTTTATTTATAAATGGAATACTATAATATTTGTTTTTTAGAAAAATTCGTGTGTACAAAATATAAATAAAGTAGAGTATCGATATGTACTGATGTACTTGTTTTGAAAATAGAAAATAAATTTGAAATTTAAAAATAATAATAATAATAATAATAGCTAGAATTAGATTTACAATTTAAAATATACATTAAAAAAGTAAAAAGAAAAGTAGAAATATTGAAAAGTACTAAAACGGTAATGGATTCAATTAAAATTATTTATACATCTAGGTATTAAGGAATTAAAAAGGACCTCTGTGTCATCAGTTGTAAATCTAGAGGGTTTTTATATCATTATTTTTAGGATTTGTTTTTGGATAGTTTCAAGAGTATTTATATAGGTACGAGCAGCTGCGCCCCATATTGGTATTCCATACCTAAGGTGGCTTTCAACAAGAATGAAATAAAGGTGTTTTAG
>OV651820.1:57313550-57601213 GCA_927349885.1 Psylliodes chrysocephalus
AGCACTACATATGTTTCGGAAAACTTTTCCATCTTTGGGTGCAGTCAAAGTTTATTAAAACATGGGGACGATTACCAACAATTTAATTTTTTTTAAAAATAACAAAAACCCCTTCTGTTTCAGCGTGTGAAGGGGTATTCGTAAAAATTTTTTCGAAAAAAAAAAGCTTTCTTCTAAACGTGGCTGTATATTGTGAAGTATGTGGTTCGTATCCTATAATATACATGTTTTTCAGTTTCAGAGGTCGGTAAAGTTGTGGATGAATCAGATTTTTGAACACCATGTTCTATTTGATAAGTTATCGTTCTGCAATTAAAAATGTAGTTATTTTACCATAACTTCATGACATAGTTTCAATATTTCTATTATCTACTTGATTAAAAAATTTCATACCTTTTAAAAATTGGAATAACCTGTAGGATACTTGCAGTTGGCGGTTCACTATCTGATTCATTAAACTACTTGTAGTAGTAGTAGTGCTGCATGCCCTGGATAGGATATAATCCGATTAAAATTTTAACTACACATAACAGACAATTATTAAAAAAAAATATATAGGTATACCTGCAGAGCTATTCTACTAATTTTATAGTCAGCTATAAGATATTTTTTAGTAATATAAATTATATATTTAATATTATACCTTGCGAGATGGAATAAATCGTCTATACCAACTTCTTTAGAAACTGATGGAGAGCTACAAAAGGAATAAATATATGATGATATGCAATCACATACTTTGAGGGTACAAAAGAAGATATATTTACATTATGATTACTTTGAGGTGTTAGGAAGATTAACTTGTTTTGAACTAGCATCATTTTTCAAATATTTCAGGCCATTCGATGTAAATAAGAAATTGCTATTCTCAAAATGGCTAGAGCACTCGTTCCAAATTGATTCCCAAAATACCAAACCAAGCTTTTTTCTCTTAAAATTTGCAGGAAACCTGAAACAGTTATTAGTATCAATTTTAAATATAATTTAAAAAGAAAAAATAAATATATGCTTGTTTATAAATGTACAAATATTTTATACACTACAGATACGCCAATGATTAAAAAATATAACCAATAATTTACTTCAATTTAAACTTACTTGTAGAACAATAAATTTGGATTTAGATAATACAATTCTTTGCATACTTCACACTTTCTAACCATATTTGCAGAATAAAATGTTTAATATTGTCCAAAAAGTATAAGAAACAATAAAGACGATTTGACAACTGATACTACTTAACCTTGTACAAAAACGATAGTAAAGCGTCATAAGCAGCGTTGTTCCGAGCAGATTTTTTACTGTGCCATTTTTCATGCGGAATCGTGCAGTTTTACCTACCGAAGGTGCCGCACAGTATTGCTAAACTTTTGTTCATATAGGATTATCAGAATTTCGATGAAAAAATTTGATAACGACAAAAAAACAGGCAACAGGGAACGCATAAATATACATTTATGTTAGACTGACGTTGACGTAATACGTTAGACAAGCAGAACAGAAAATTATGGAACGACTGGCAACGCTGTGCCAAATTCAAGTGACAAATGACGCCTGCTAGATATGGGCTAGATGATGGCTAGCACAGAACATCTACAAAGAGATGCTCAATGAAGTGGAGAGGGGTAGAATGATAACTGTCATTGAAAAAGTCTGGACCATTGATCTGGCAACCTAGGGATACGACATGCGTAAACGAAAAGTGGGACCGGTCCGCCATTACTGTGAGTGCAAATTGTCAAATTTTATAGGTTATATTTTTAGTGTCATTTGTGTAATTAAATTTGAATTTAATTTGTGTTTGAGCAAATTTTGAGTGTTAAAAACTTATAAAGTATATAATGCCTTGCTGTGTTATACGTTCCTGCTCTAGCGATAGACGTTTTTGTGAAAAATCGACTGGAATAACGTTTCATAGGTTAGTATCAAAATTATAAATATTATACAGGACAGTATTATGACAGGTTTGTATAAAATGTGTAAAAGTATGCTTTTAAAAATGCAAAAAAATCATCTATCAACTTTTTCATACGAAATAATATTTATAGATTTCCAAAAAATCCTGAAAAACGTAGTGTGTGAATACAGTTTGTCAAGAAGCATAATTGGGAACCTTCTAAATTCAGCTGTATATGTTCCAAGCATTTTCTTGAGTGCATTAATCGTACGCTATTTCGTTTATCAAATTTATAGGCATTTTATATTCTTATTTCTATTTAAATATAACCTACATTTGCAGTCCTTCCACCAATTTTATTTATTAGTTCTACAGCTGATTGAAAAGTAGAGCTTCATGTTTTGTGTATGCATGAGTATTGTTTGTTTTATTATAGTTAATTTAAAACAATATTAATATACCTTTTTAATTACCTATAATTTGTTTCAGATTAGTGCGTTTAAAGGAATTGGTGAAAATGAAGCGATTCGCCAGCTTTGGGGATGTGCCAGTAAAAGTGACATCGAAGTTATTCAACGTTTCCAGAATAAAGTATTAAGGAACATCGACGATGCACCATGGTACTGCCACAATACTGATCTTCATAGGAACCTTAAAGTGGAGACAGTTGAAAATACAATACAAACATTTGCTTCGAGATTATCCAGCTCCTCAACAAGCGACGATTTCCATACCGACAAGTTCCAAAGCACCAAATATTCAGTGCTGTGTTTCGACATATTCGAACACATGGCATACTGTGTTAATATATCTTTTGATATTTAAACTCTTGCAGCTTGGTAACCATGTAGAATTGGATATTTGTTCATAGGACATTTTATGCTTGAAATGAATTCAGGAATATAATATTTAAGTTTGTACAGTGCATATTATGAACACACTGTATATAAGTTCTAATAATAATAAAAATATTTTCTAATGCCTTGGTACGATTCCCCACTCGACCATTCACTGTTGGGTTCTAATAATTAACAGTGCTGTTCCTGAAGTGGCGCTGGGAAACAGTAACAAAGCCTACACAGAACCCACATTATTGAGAATTTAAACACAAGCTTGAGACTATTAGGTATATACACCTTGGCCATAAATCGAAAAAAAAATAACATTAGTCTTTTTTTAATGAGACTAGCAATAAAATCATAACCGTTTGTCTAGTATTAAAAATAAATATTACTCATAGATATGGATAAGAAAATATTAAAACTTTATTCCCTGTACACTTTTATTTAATCACAGCACACATTATTTGCATTTACAGTATTTGCTTGACGTTCATATGCCCCAGTCCTGTTTTGTTCACCTTTTCTAGTAACTTTTTCTGCTAAACTCTAGTCCCTGTTCTACCTCCACCTAGGTAATGAATTATTCAACCATTTAGTCAACAACGGGGCTTTACTTATTTTACAGTAAGATACTTATCTTTAATGTTCAAGTTTGGATTAGGCCATTTTCGTCAATTTTGTTTTTAGAGCTTTTTTAAAAACACTTGGGAAGTACTGTCACAAATTTATTTCTTATTTTGCCTAGCGAAGAAATTGTGTATTAGGAAATATTCTGGTTTTTACCTTAGTGGTCAAGAAAAGCGCTTACAATGGATACTTTTCCTAACTCGATAAACATTTATTACCTAGATGTTGGCCTCTCTTTATCACCAGCCTATAATTTCAACTCTTTTGCTGTTAACTTTAACTTCATCTGTGACTTTAACTATGATTGAGACTTCAACTTTATCTTCACATTCTTTGTCTGACTTTCAATCATACAGGCATGATTATTGTGCATAGACCAATTAAATTGGACCGGCACGCTTGTGGTGCATGTTGTGTGTTACTACGGTAGGCCTTTACATAAGTAGCCATAATCTCTGCAGATGGTGAGAAGCCCAGCTCAAACCAACTACCATAATATCGTCATTGGATCTATAGGTCTCAAGTAAGATCACTTCATATTTTACATTTGTTAGAAGTGCACCTGCACACCGCTGGTTGTGGCTTCGCTGATTTACTGAATGTCTTGCATGAAGATATACACCTTTTAGTCTGAATCTACAAAAGTACCAAGACCAAGTAAGATTAATCCACATTTTGATTTCCTGAATAGTGCATCTACCTACACAGAGATTGCTTATTAGCCATTTTCCGCGAGCCTTGCATTAAGTTTCGTATCTGATTATCGAGCTTTTAGTGTATGAACATTTGTTCTTAATTTCGAGAAAGCTGTTAATTAAAGTAAGGTTAGATTACTTGACATTTGCGACCTTGTACTTTCCGATTAAAGACAGAAAGCATTGGGCTCATAGAAAAACGAAAAACTAAAGATTGAGCTATTTATGTGCCCTAGTGCAAACGTGTGACGATTAATCCAATAAATCGAACTCTGTTTACTTTTGTCGCTTAGGTGAACCAAAAATGTATTATTTATTTTTTCTGTGAATGATTTCAACGCTTTAGGGTTAATTTTACCATTGTGTTAAAGTTTAAACTATTAATTGAAGATTAAAATTACATTTTATGTAAAAATGTCATTTTAAACTTCATTAAACCCAATGGTGGAATCGGCCCCAAGTTAGTTATATCATGGTCATTGATTAGTTGCAATTTTGCAAATAATATATTCTCCAGCGCTTAATAGCCACTTGAGTGATAATTAAATCAGTTATATTTTATTTCTTTCATTTACTTTATTCAGCACTTCTCGGCTGAAAACCGGGCATATTTAAGCTTTTAAATCCCCTTCTTTTATAACCTCGGCCTTCCACCACCTTTTAAGTCAATGTCAATAAAAAGGAAAATATTTTTTTTATAATTCAAATAATGATACTTAACCAGAAATAGTACAATAAAAACTTGTAAATCCGGTTCTGCTCTTCCGCCATTTTAGTGAGTGCAAAAGCCACGCCTACCGGTCCCACTTTTGTATATCAAAAATAATGCATATGACGTATCCTTACGTTGCCTTATCAATGGTCTGGACACTATAGGGACCGTGCGTGAAATATAGAGGCAGCACTACTGCCGAAGGTAGCCCTCTCTAGGGTTTAATTTTAGAATTAATTGGGGTAAACATTGCAGGTACTTAATACAGGTTATCTTTTAAAATATTAAATATAGTTAAATATAGATACCGGCCCGTAACAAACAATCATATACATGGTCAAAATGATATAAAATGTGAAAAATTATTAAAATCTGGACATGTATATACTTTTTGAGCAAAAGAATTTAAATGGCTAAGTGACAATAAATTGTAAAGTTGTACCTTAAGCTAGTGTATCCAATGTCAAAATATCGGTATTTATTAACACTCAATTTAAAAGTATTACAATAACATTTAAAAAATGTAAATTAATAAAAAAAGATTGAGAATAATAATTCTTTTTAGCTTTATGTCAGTCGAAATGTCATTCAACCACCTTTGATGTTTATGAGACACCCAATGTATGCACAATTATATAGATTCCTCATCCACCTATAAAAAAGATTACGAAAAGCGTATTGATGTATTGCCTTTCCTAGTGCCGTTCTAGCCCAAATGTGTTTTAAAATAAAATTTAGCCTTTTAATATTTAAAAGAAAAAAATAATTAAAGTTTTACTTCAAGACACAAGAGATCTAAACAATTTTTATAACATGAATGTAAATAATTTTAGACCACTCTAATTTCAGAAATAACACTATATGAAACACATCATTTCAATATGTAATACAACTTTTAAATTTAATGTAAACAACTTTGATATGATATAATAAATACTTTTGTTAAGAGTTGTAATTGGACATTTATCTATTATTCTAAGTAATGTTAATGTAATGGTAATGTTACTAAAAAAATTTACAAAAAATCAGTGGATTTTTAATATTTTAAAGTTTGTTGCAATCTCTTTTGACAGTAATTAAAATGTATTAATTATGATTTGTTTATTTTAGTGATAAATGAAAAATAGTTAATAAATTGTATAGAGGGCCATGATATTTTTGTCAAATTAGACATTCTAATTTCACAGTAACATTCTTCATTAATTTTAATTAACAGAATAAACCATTAATTATCTGTAAAATTATATTTTTATAAAATGTTTATTTAAATGTGTAAAAATCTTAATGACAAGAAAACACTAAAGACTCTAATTTCTAAACCGGTTCTGTAAATGATTTGTTTACAATTAAGTGCTCAAAATTGATTGTAGATAAAAAGAAAACTTTGCCCAATGAAATACGCCGTCGTCTGATTTACGTTATGGATAAGCAATATATGTAATTATGTATATCATTGGGTGTGAGACGCAAAGTGTGCTCTGTGGAAATTTAAAAAATTTCTTTACTATCGAATCAAATCCAGGTTTCCAAAGTGATGTGTTTGTACATCCACGAATGCAACAAGTTTTTTCGATAATGATATTACGAAAATAATTCGACTTTATTTAATTAATAATTACTAAACAATTAATGCCGTATAAAACATTAATAAATCCCCCCCATAAAGTTCACATTTTTGTCACCAGTTGGTGTTAAAGTCATGACGCACGGTCCCTATGCACAATTTCGTCATTGCGTTCGGTCTGCCAAGTTCCTTTTACTCCTTTAACACTTTTAACTCCAAACGACCCTTTTAGCATTCGGTTTAGTCCGATTAGTGACAGTTTAACACGCTTAAATGTCATTTAAAAGCACCCTAAAATTTGTCCCGCTCCAGCCCCTCTCTATCCGAACTCGCCTCGTTTTGCACATTTTGTAAACAAGATTCAGGGACGGTTTAACAACATTTTGTGCAACAATTATAAAATAGTGCATCGAAAAATAATTAACAAGTATAATTTAATACTAAATAGGAATAAAAACATAAAAAATTACAAATATAAGCAAGATAACAAAGAATTGACGCCAAAAATGCTTACAACAGCAAAAACAAAAACAGAGCTGAACATGAACATAATCGCTGAATAAAGTCAATCCTGGAATTTGTTTACAGTGCTTTAGGGCAACCTCTCCTTGTCATTTACGTGTGTAAGAGTGGAAGGCTGAATCACGCATAATTTCTACACTCGTGATGGTTGCGCAGACGGTACCTTATCGTTCTACCTTCTCCACTTCTTTGGATTCGTTCCATGTATTTTATGTTATGAGAAAACGCACTGACGCAACAATAACTGGCAGGAATTTTATTTTTTGTTTCAAAGGGAAATTTAAATGATTTATTTATATGTTTGATTTTAGACAAGTTTTATAAATAAAGTTCAAATCTAGGATATTAATATGCTTTGTGGAAGACGCGATGATATTGTAATAAGAACTCAAACCCAATGGCTAGTTATTTATTGAAAACATATTTATTAACTAAATGAAAGCTACAACAAACACAAAATAACTGAAAAGTAAACTCTGTAAGAACGTAAAACAAAAAAGAACAGATAAATTCGACAAAAATAAACAATCGTATACTTAAGAAACTTGAATATTTCAAAATGCATTATTCTTCTTCAATATTTATTTTTTCAATAGCGTGAGAATTATAATTTATTATTGATAATGGTGGCCTCCAACCCAGGGAACCATTTTCGATTTTTCTTAAGTTGTCTTTTGTTATAAGAATAGCTGAACAAGTTGAAATTAACAATCTATTCCTTAATTTGGTTTTAGCTAAAGTAAGGCCTGAAAACGCTCTTTCAGCTGCTGCCGACGAATTAGGTAAAGATAATATTATTTTCACCAGTTTCATTAAATTTGGAAACATATTTTCATTTAAACTGTTCTTTATGTTTTCTATTTTACCCCAAAACTTACATATATTATCTAAATCTGAAGCCAAATCAATAGAATTATTAGCAATGTCGCTAATTAAAAGCCATTCTGTATTTGCCGCTTCAATATCAATGGTAACATTTGGAAATAAATTTACAAATTGGGCAATTGAGAGAATTTCGCCAGATAAGGTTCTTTGTGGTGTGAAATAAGATGCATATTTTAAAATTTCGTCTTCAAAATTAAACCTTTCTTTAATCTGTTTAGCTAATTCTATATAAAATTCCATAGCTTTCAATCTAAAATTATGAACATCGCCTTTGTCTATCGTTTCTGCTTTTAAAATAGTGTCTACTTTGGCACCAAAAAACATTTTATAAATTTCTAAATAATTTTTAGGGTGGCATACATTAATATTTGACAAAGGGACTGTCTCTAATATATGTTTTTTAGTAAAGCCTTTCAATATTATCCTATAAAGCGTGGTCATTCTTTCTAAAAAAATGGGTAATTTTGGTTGTTCTGATTGAAATTCTAAGTTTACCTTAGTAACTAATTCAAGCACGTAACTAAAAAACAGGAGATACATTTTGTAAATGTCATTTTTCAGTGCACCCAGTATTGACTTAGCTGTGGGAAGATTGTCCTCCAGTGCAGCCCTTGTGAAAAATATAATTAATGAGTTCCAATGATCCAATATTCGATTAACGACCGCCTACAAACAAGAATAAGAAATTATTTATTTTGTTATATATTAGTTTAGATAAGCTTACTCTCAAAGATAACCATCTTGTCTGGCTCGGATATAACATTTTTGCAGGATTTTCCTTCGCAAAAACTTGACACTCTTCCAGTTCTTCCTGCCTTTTGCTGCTATGACTAAAGTAAGCATATATATCCCTTGTAAATTGTTCCACATTGTTAGGCAACTTTTTCGCTGCAGCTGATGAGCATAGATGCAAAGAATGTGATGCACATCGTTGGACATGTATATGTGGAGCAATAACCCTTAATTTAGCTTGAACACCATTAAGATGCCCCATCATAGTGCTTGCGTTATCAGCTGCAATGCCTAAAAGATTTGTATAGGGTATTTGATAGAAATCCAGAACATGTTTTAAGGAGTTAAACATTCCTTGTGCAGATGCGTCCCTCACTTCTATTAAATCAAAAACTCTGTCCTGAATCAACCCATTTTTCCAATATCTTACAAGTAAAATTAATAATTTCTTCGTAGATATGTCTGTTGTCTCATCAATAATGATTGAAAACATGTTGCTTTGCAAATCTTTGGCGATTTCATGCTTAAAATATGGAGCAATGACGCCAACAACAAGTTGAGTGGCTTTTTTTCTTTTCATTTTCATTCCTTGTGCAATGGCCACTCGGGGAAAATATTCTGTAGAAATGGGGGCAGTGTATCAGACAAAAGAAAAGCTAATTTATGTTCACATAAATATGCACTCATTCACAATTCTGCTTCTTTAACTAAATTTTCCATTTTTTGTTTTGCCGGATTAGTTAAAATTGTGGTGATCTGTGGAGTAATTTTAGCCGCTTTTGTGCTTCTTTGGTGCGAACCTGACTCCTCATGCCTTTTTAAATGAAATTTTTGTCCTGAAATTTTTAGATTGCATGTTTTGCAAAACAAAAAAGACTTATCTCTGTCCAACCAATTAAATTTATCTTTTAATTTACTTAAATTTATTCTCTGCACATATCTTTTTGAGGTTGTATTGGTAGATGTAGATGGCTCAGCAAGACTTTCATCTAGCATTTCTTCATTATTGATAATATTTATACTACTACTTGATGTTTCACAGATACTAAGACTTCTTTGGGAAGTCCCTGATATACCTGCAACAGGAGACTTTGATATGTGGCCTTCATGGTCTGACTCGGGATTTAGTTCTGTTTTATTTTCTTCATTTAAACTCTCTTTGCTGGTTTTCACCCATCTTAATTAATTAGTAGATAAAGAAATATTTTTGCAAATAAAGTATTGATTAATTACCCAAATAAACTATTATGAGCGCTATCAATAATTTATATCTTCAAATGCCGAATATTAGTCCAGCGCAATAAAATATAAATAATTTATTATGGATGATTTTACAACAGAACAATAACGAATAAAAATAATGAGAACCTGTGCAATAAAATTTCATTAAAAAATGAATCTCAACAGAAATGCTAAGAGCGCTTCGTCTACAACATCCTATACGAAACAGGAAAACTTCTGTTTTTATCCTACTTTTCTAACTACAGCAAAAAAATAACGGTACTTATTACTTACTTTTGCATGACCTGTTCCATCTTATTATTCTTATTGTGTGAGCTAAACACTTTTACCTCTTACCGGCCAACGAAAAACAAAAGAACTGCGCAACCAAGCGTAGATAAAAGAAAAATAATAAAACGACTTATGTAAATCCCCGCCACTCACAACTCACAAGGTCACAAGCAGCTACGCGCAGCAGATAGGATAGGCTGTTGTTATCCAAATTATCGAGTAGGCAGCGTCGCCCGTAAAACGCCGGATAGGCAACTTATAATACAAAATCTTTAAATCCAAAATTTAATACTGAAGGATTTGTGTAGGTATGTTTGTTTTATTGCATTATTTTTTTCTTTAAGCGAATTTCGGCAAGCAGGCAAGATTTTTGGAAAAAAACAAATAGTGCCACTTTATAGGGAGAGGTGCCGCGGTGCATTTTTACGGTAAAGTGTGCAGTGTGCAGCAAGGAACAACACTTCATAGGTCATGAACAATTTATGTATGGGATGCAGCTAAGCGCGGTTGCCACGTTTAGGCTTCAACCCAATCTTACACGTACTTAATAATTCAGTTAATATTAACAATATTTAACAGGAATATTAGAGGTTTCGTATTTGCTGAAAACTATTAGAAAGTAATTTAGATAGACTTGGCAATATGGTAAATCAACTGTAATCTTATCCACCACATTAGCTTAGAATGTGACTGATTGTTGTCGATCACAGTGGTTACATCTTCTGGTTTCTATATCTATGTCCCACAGCGAGTGCCGAGGCATCTACAGTTAATAAGAGTTGAGCGTTTTCCTTATAATGTTAAAGTAAAGTGACATTTGCTAAATCATTTTTGATTTTATTAAAGCTGTTCACAATCTTGAGACCAGTCAGTAAAATTTTTATTTTTTTGTTTTTGCAAATTTGTGATAAAAGCGTGTAATGGAACCAAATAATCTACAATAAGTTTTGACAAAAAGCAATGATAAAAATTTATCATATCTTTAAAACGTTGCAATTGTTTGATATTTTGTGGTGTAGGAAAGTTTCGAATTATTTCAATTCTATCTTCAGGAGGTAAAATTCCATGATGAGTAATATGATGGCTTAAGAAATTAATTTTTGACACGCCAAATTTACATTAATTCTATCTCGATAGTTCCTAATATAACTTTTGTGGGTAAAGACTATGCTTTCTGATACAAAAACTCACTCACACATTCGTATCCCAAACACGAATAAATCATTAAAGGTAAAGTGGCGTTTAATTTTTCCTTATTTTAAACAAGAATAAATCGTTCTGGCCATAAAACATTTTATTATTATTATTATTACAAACTAATTAGGGCTGAGGAATGAATCCTATTAAGCCCAAAATTACAAGTTCAATAACAAAGACAATTATTAAATAAGTAATTAGCAAATAACATAATGCAAACAAAGCACTAAAAATAAACTTTTAGTTTTCGTTAAAAAAGTCATCGAGTCGGTTTTTGAATACATTTACTGACTGTGCGCGAACAACACTCGAGGGTAAATTATTCCAAGTATAAAAAACTCTATTACAAAAAAAGTTTTCTCGGGTACGTGTTTTAAAATATTCTTTGCTCAACTTATATTCATGTCCACGGAGGCGCTCATCTGTATTTCGTGGGAGTATACTATAGAGGTTGGATGAAAAAGTACCATGAAGAATTCTGTATGTCACAATCAAATCACCCCTTAATCTTCTGTGGGCAAATGAACACAAATTCGCCATGTTAAGCCGTTCTTCATACGATGGTCTGATTCTGCCGAAAGGTATTCGAGTAGCGCAACGTTGAACATTTTCCAATCTTTTTTGATCAGAAACCAAATCAGGACACCACGCAGGTCCGACATATTCCATCAACGGTCTAACGTAAGTTGTATAAAGTTTAGAAAATGTTTGAAAGTTCACACGCGTAAAGGACTTTTTTAATAGGTAGATCATTGAGTTCGAACGTTTACATACCGCTGATATGTGTTCTGACCACGTTAATGAAGAGTTTACAATGAGTCCCAGGTCGTTATAGGAGTTCACAGTTGCTAACGCACTACCGTTTAGATAATAGTTCACGCACGGGTTATTTTTTCCTATATGCAGGACGACACATTTTTCCGCGTTTAAAGGAAGCAGCCAGGTGTCACACCAGTTTGAAATAGTTTCAAGGTCTTTTTGTAGCTGGGTAGAATCTGTCACAGGATTACAGTATAGCTTAGTGTCATCAGCGTAACACGAAATATTAGAATTTAAGTCTTTGCCTAGATCTGCAGCGTATACCAGGAATAGTAATGGCCCTATGACAGAGCCTTGAGGGACACCACTTAGAACTGGATACTCTGACGAGAACATCTGTCCAACTTTTACCTTGAAGATGCGATTTGACAAAAAATCACTTATCCAGAGAAGTAAAGAGCCGCGAATGCCAGCTTTTTCCAATTTATAAAGCAATCTCTTTTTGGGAACACGATCAAAGGCTTTAGCGAAATCAAGATATACGACATCGACAGGCTCTTTATTGTCCATAGACGTAGTCCAATCGTTTAAACAGGTCATTAGGTTTGTTAATGTGGATCGGCCTTTAATAAAACCGTGTTGTTCTTTTGGCAAGACGTCATAGCTCTTAAAAAAATCAGACAATCAAAAATATGATTTTATCAGGGCAATTTAAAATACACCTTTATTAAGCAAAATAAAGTCTATCCAAGGAATGCATTAGTTTCTTTTATTTATTTAATTCGAGAAAGGTAATCGGACCACAGGGTGTGGAACTTTAAATATGAATTTGGTCCCGTTCCCGAAATGACGATTTCGGCTATAAAATAAAAAAAATTTATAAAAAAGTATGAATCATATGAATCTTACATTTTATATGCCTGTTAGAATATTTCCGTGGCTATCAAATAGTGTTGGATTTACTATGTCATATTTAATAGTTTTTTGACAATCTCTTAGAACAGGCGATTGTACCATTATAAAAATTTTACCATAATACCCTTTACAGCATTCACATTACTCCAAAAACATTTTTATATACATATATTTTTTTAATATGAGCAATAATTTAAATATGACAATTATATAATATGAACAAAGTACTTAATAAAATGTTGGCAATTTGTTATTTTTTTTTTTTTTTAATTGTATAACAGAATTTTTTTATTTGCAGATTTCCGTTCTGCTAAATCAAGATCGAAACATATCAACGGACATTTTGCGAATGACTTCGTGGTTTGTGAATTTTGTGGAAGATTTATGATAAAAATGAATTTTTTTCGGCACCAATTTATTCATGTAGTAAAAAATAGATCAAGAAAAGTTTCTCTAAAAATCAATGACGTTTCCAGCATACAAACACATCACAGTAATGAAAAATCATTTAAATGTGACATTTGTTCTAAAGGATTTAATTTAAGATCTAAATTACGAAGACATTTAATAATTCATAGTAATAAAAAATCATTTAAATGTGATATTTCTTCCAAAGGATTTAATCGAAAAACTAATTTACAACAACATTTAATAATTCACAGTAATGAAAAACCATTTAAATGTGACATTTGTTCCAAAGGATTTAATCGAAAATTTGGCTTACAACAACATTTAATAATTCACAATAATGAAAAACCATTTAAATGTGACATTTGTTCCAAAGGATTTAACCGAAAATTTGGTTTACAACAACATTTAGTAATTCACAATAATGAAAAACCATTTAAATGTGACATTTGTTCCAAAGGATTTAATCGAAAATTTAGCTTACAACAACATTTAATAATTCACACTAATAAAAAACTATTTAAATGCGACATTTGTTCCAAAGGATTTAATAGCAAATCTAACTTACATCAACATTTAATAATTCACAATAATGTAAAATTTTTTAAATGCGATATTTGTTTCAAAAGATTTAATCAAAAATCTAATTTACGAAAGCATTTAACAATTCACAGTAATGAAAAATTTAATTAAAAATGTAACTTAATTCACTGTAATAAAAAAACATTTAAATGTGTATGTACATCATTCGATCACAAAAATAAATTAACGCAACATTTTGTAACGTATTATTTTCCTTTTGTTTTTTATCCAGTCAGTCACTTTTACTTTAGAAAACTTTTATTTACATTAAAGAAATATATTTACATGTCAAATAATAAATAAAATATATCACACTACCGAACCCGCGCGGGCCTTTAGGGCCAGGGAGGTGTAACCCTCCATTAAATTTATTTTTGACTCATTTTACTGTCAAATATAGCAGCCCTTACTCCTTACCTGAACGGTATTATTAAGGGATTTTATTGGATTTTGGGATCATGAATGGGAATTTATTTGAGGATTTGTCGTGTCTTTGTTCTGGTTTTTGTCCCCTGAAAAAGCTAGAAAAAACAGGGTTGTCCTTGTATGTACGTGGGTCTCTTGTATAGTCTATGTTTTAAATTACAGCCCCCAGGCTTGGTGATCGATGAAACTGCCCCCAGAGCATAAACTGCGGGTGTATATGGCTCGCTGAATTTGCTCTGTGGGTCGTTTCATCGTTCGGTCTGCCGTCCGACTAGTTCGTGTAAATATCTAGTCTTGGAGTGCTGTTATTTAGTATTTCTGTCGATGTTGGGAAGGAAGGATGGTGTAGTCTAGCGTCTTAATCTGTAAATGTCGAGTTTTGCATGTATACAGCCGTGTTTTCTACGCACGCCATCTCCCCGGTGAATGTTTAGGATATTATCCTTGACATCATCGGGAAGACACCGTTTGTAGAAATTTTCGGCTCTTTTTAATATGTAATCTTTAATCATTGGTGTGTCTGTTTGTCTATGCATGTCTATAATCCTGGCATAACGGCCGTAGCCCAGCGCCAGCCGAAGGCATCTGTTCTGTGCAATTTGCAGTTTTAAATAGTGACAGTTTGACATAGAGCAATAAACTGGACAGCCATATGTAAGGATGGGGCGTAGGATAGTATTGTACATAAGTAGTTTATTCGACAGAGTGACTTTGCTTCTTCTATTTAGTATGGGATATAAAGTTTTAATAGCTATGTGGTTTTTAGCCACTCTGTCTTTTATGTGTAGGTCGAATGTTAATCCCCTATCTAACTGAAAGCCGAGGTATTTTAATTTGTTTGTGGTCGGTATTTCTTGTTCACCGACTCTCAGGGCGGTTTGAATGCCCTGGCTTCGCCTTTTAGTGTATAGCATGCTTTCAGTTTTTGCAGCAGTGATTTTCATTTTATTTTGTGTTAGATAGGGGATTAATTTCCTGCTTATATGGTTGTCCAGCTTTCTTACTGCTATCTCTGCCGATCTGTTATTCGCGAAAAGACAGATGTCGTCGGCGTACAATGCCGTTTGTACCCCATTATCACCCATTGGCATGTCATGGGTCATAATGGTGTACAAGTGCTTTTTTTACACTTTCTTTTACCCATGGTATAATTTTTTAAATAAACCGATAAAATAATTTTAACTGATTTTAATATTATCCCACCGCTGCTTTGTAAGAAATAATATAAAATTATAATAAAATACAATAATAACGTAGCAAACTGAGTTTCTTCAAATCGATACAACGAATATGTCTTGACTGACTAAAAAACCAAAGCATCTTAAAAAAGGAACACTCAACAATCAATAGCGTTAAAATAAACAAAACTGCACGTGTGCAGAAATATAGTGGTCCCTTTGTTAAAGAATCCACAATGCTCAAAAGTATTATAACATTTCATCATATTCCTACATTTGCTTCGTCGATGTTATCTGTAACTGCTTCAAAATATGAATATGACAACTATACAGCATGTACGAAAACACGATATTTTCATCAAATTAATCTATTTCCAAAATTAAACACAAAAAAAAAGTAAATTCGACATTTCGTTGAGACTGCCGAACTATAAGTGTTCCCTTATTTCTCAGGCCAGATTGCCCTAGGAACTTAATACATAATACTAAAATAACAAATATGAGGGTAATAAATAACACATTTTAATGCCTTCATCGCCACTCTGTTGAGAGGCAGGTACTTCGTCCGGTCCATATGTTTCGACTTTTTTTTTTCCGCTTTATTGGCAATGGACATTAGTCCTTCAGCCACACACAAATTGAAAGGTATTACGTTTAAATATTAGATATTAATATTATTTTTACTTACATAATCTACCAATAAATCGTACACAGATTGATTTCCAGTCGCGAGCAACACCTTAACACACGTAGGAAACTGAATACCTGCTTTCATAAGACCATCCCACAGGTCATTAAGGTATGTGCAGTGAATATGCCCATATTAAGCAGAATCCTTGATAAAAATTAGAAACGACAAACCTTTTAATTCGATTTTTTATAGAAAGCGTACCTTTAAACTCAAAGAAGTAATGTTTGGACAGAAATCGATGATTTTTTCTTTGAGATTTTTTTTATATCGTTTTTTTAAAAACGCGTCATACTGGGCGTATTACTAACCCTGTCGTTAATATGCCCATAGGGTGATCCTAATATGCCCATGTCATGTTCCTAATATACCCATTATTTTATTTTAACAAAAGCATACAACCTTCGTCGGTTAAGTATATTTTTTCGGAAAAACAATGCATAAGGATAACAAACTAATAAACAAACCCAAAATTAAAATATTTCTGAAAAACTAAACATTACTTTACACTGGTAAGTAGACAGTAAAATTTCTGACAACCTTAGCCACAGTCTGAACAAACAAAAACTGTCTTATCACCTTTGGTGAGCCCGACGCACTCTTCGTGAAAGTAAACTAAACACATCGAGCACAATCGCATATCTTTTTTTATGTCTTCTTGACAAGCTTTGCAGTACCACGATTCTTTGGGTTTTATTTTTTCTCCTTTATCTTCGTCTTTTAAAACGATTTTTTTTTCTTTGGTAAGTTTTTTTGTGGTTTTGGTGGGAAAAACTGCCTTTTTCACAATAAGCGCTTTGCTGTTAATAGCTTTTTTCTTTCTAGTTGTTTTTGGGACATCTTTATATGGTGTCTCCAACATTTCAGTAAAACTCACGTTTAAAACCTTTTCTTCTGCATCGTTTCTTGTCTTTGTGTTATTTTCTTCCTCTTTAGGCGGGTCCTTTGATTTTTGGTCCTCATCTTCTCTCTGGATGTTTTTGATTGACTTCTGGTTTTCTGCGTCCATTTTTAAATTCTTTAACGCCCTTTGTTCTCTGATGTTCGGCCTTTTAGCCTCTTCGTCATCCAATGTTGCCGATTCGTCATCAAGTTTTGCCTCGTCTTCCGAAGAGAACGTTTCTGTTAAGGTCTCGCTGTATAAAGACATATTATCATCTGTTGATGAGGAGCTACTTGATGACGACCGTTTTCTCTTACTCTGGCGTTTTTGTCCAAAATATTCAGGATAATTGGAGATCTTTGACGGAGGAGTTTTTTTCTATGGTGCTTCGGTCATTCCTTTGTTGACATCCAGAGGGTCCAGGTTGGGGTGTGTTTCCCTTCTAAGCTCTTGTCTTTCTTCTAGTCTGTTAATTTCTTCCATGTTATTATCTCGTTCCGTTAAAATGCTAGGAGCAAAAGCTACTTCGGGAATAGCATCTGGATTGTACGGATAGATACCCGTAGCAGAGAAACCTGATGTTATATTTTGGGGTGTTACTGACTTGTCCCAAACGATAGAGAAGAGCTCCCCAAACCTTTGTTTGGTTATAGCTCGGTCTTTGTGGCGAGTCCAGTATAAAAGTACCTTTTCATCCCAATGATGTTCGAAAGATTTAAATACAGCCTTGTCCATTGGCTGCAATTCATGTGTCGTATTACTTGGGAGACATAAAAGGGTGATGCCATAAGAGTCTGCAGTTTCAACAATAGAAGGATCTAAATGGCAAGATGCGTCATCAAAGATTAAAAGGCAGTTGCCTGGAAGTTTATATTTGCCAAAGTGCTTTAGCCATTCGTTAAATGATTCAATTGTCATACTTGCTTTCTTCGTCATGAGGACTAGAGTTCCGGGTGGCAAGTTGTCACTCCATTCGCTTTTCATCCTTATGCCTTTGAATAAAATGGCTGGGGGAATTCTTCCTCCACTGGCGTTACCGCAAGCAACGACAGTAACATTTTCCGCGTGTTCTGGTGCCACTAGGTGAACCCTTTTTATGCCCTTTTTAGCTAGAATAGTCTGCTGATGATGTAATGTTAACCTGCACCCCTTTTCATCCATATTATAAATTCTTTCAGGTTTATCCATTAAGTCCAGTTCGAGAAGCACTGTTTTAAGCTTGTCAAAGTAATCGGAAACAATATATTTGTTAAGCTTTTGTGCTCTCGCCGGGTTCATGTTCTGGGCCCGTCTAGGAGAAATCTCTGGGTGTCTATTTAAAAATGCTTTTAACCAGTGACGGCCAGCTAGACGCTTTTCTTGTGAGAACATGTTAGGTAAACCGTTTTGCTCACAATAATGATACACAGATCTTCGAAGCATTCGTTTTGTAAGTGGGTAACCCACCTGCGCCAGCCTGATAATTCGGGCCGCTAATTCTGTTTCTTGGTCTTTATTCAGAACACTTTTTCTACCAAGTGGCTGTTTTACGTTAGCCTTTTTGTCAATATAACGCTTAAGAGTCCTTCGCGGTATTTTATATTGCTTAGATGCTGAGTTTTTCGACTCTCCGTTTTCTACCGCTCTAAGGGCGCGTTTAAGGTCTTCCTCCGTCCACTGAGACCGAATTCCTTTTGTTTTATAAGGTGACATCTGTAAAACAAAAATTTAAACTAATAATAAACGTTCCACTACGAACCGAAGGTAATATGCCCATATGGGCATATTTGCTTCCGATGACGATGGGCGTATTAGCAACAGAGAAAGGTTATGTATTTTTTGAAGGTTAATTTCAAAGTATTTTTATTAAAATTATATACTAAGAAAATGGTAAATAGACGTACTTTAAAATGCTTTACAACACACACAAAGTTTACACTCTTTTTAAACACGTGTTATTGTTATACTCGACAGCGCTCAAAACGGGTGATTCATTTTCAGCCACTGGGCAAAGACTAGCAGAGACTGATTTGACTTGTACCGCTGTAAGTGCAAAATCTTAACGCGTTGGTCGCCCTCTATTAGCATATAAGCTAAACTTTTTAAAATGGCAGCGGGTGTGCATATTACCTGCATGGGCATATTCACCGCACCTACCTTATTACAAAAACTCTTACAGCCGAAAAATATGTGATCGAGATCTGCGACCTCGTTATCAAGAGAACATAGTGGAGAATCTGTCAGTCCTATTTTATATAAATGAGACGGAAAGCACCCATGGTTAATTTTCAATCTAGTTATAATTGTGCAGTACTTTTTATTAACTTTGTCATTGAATATATGTGATATTTTATTTGGCAACTCCTTGTAGATAGAAAAATATGAACTATTTGAATTTTTTGTTATTTCTCTCCAATATTTATTCCAATCTCTGTAAATACTATCTTTATATTTACCATAAAGATCTTTGTAACACGGATTTTTTAAAAGATTATTGCATACCCTTGCTTCTTTTGCAGCCTTATCAACTAACTCATTTCCATAGATGCCACTATGTCCTTTCGTCCATATAAATATAATTTTAACCTTTTTAACTTCTAACTGATTAAGCAAATTTTTTATCTTACATATAATAAAATTATCAAAATGTCTTGTTGTTATATTTTTTATGCTCTCTAACACCGATTTTGAGTCAGATATTATTATTGCACTTTGTACCTTGTTTTCCGCACACCACTCCAAAGCTTTATGTATAGCGACAGCTTCAGCTGTAAAAATGCTACAAATCTCTGGTAATTGAAATTTTCTTTATTATTTTCTATATAGAAGGCACTACCGACTCCTTTCAGATTTTTACTTCCATCTGTGTAAATTATTGTATTTACTTTATAACTGCTAATTGCAGAAAGTAATGAAGTTTTATTATAGGAGGGTAATTCATTATAGTTCGGAAATATGACGGTGGACTTTGAAAAAATTTATTCGTAGCTATGTTTAAACACAGATAACTTATTTGTTGTTTCAATAAATTGACTAAATTCATTGGTTTCAAGAAAAGCAGTTGGCAATAAAGGTGAGTTTTTTATTCTCCAGTAGCGGTTTGTTAAAATTTGTGTGTTCAAGTTACTGATTTTAAGCATTAAGAACGAATTATATGTGCTCAACTTAGTAATATATTTGTTAGCGATTAATTGTCGCCTAAAACGTAAGGGTGGCTCATTTGCTTCCGCCAGAATTGCATTAGTAGGAGAAGATTTCATTGCTCCGATACAGTCTTATTTGTGTTTGATGATGATCCGTAAAAAACACAGCCGTAGTCAATAATAGCTCTGATAAATGACCTATAAAATAGTAATGCTATTTGTGGGGCAGCGCCCCAAGATTTTTTGGTAACACAACGAAGAATGTTTAACCCTTTTTCACATCTATTTCTTAAATATTCGATATGGCTCGTCCAAAGCAATTTTGGATCTAAAACCATACCGAGATATTTATATTCAGTGACAACAGGTATCTTTAAATCTAATAACTGTATATGTGTACTTGTACATTGACGGTGTCTTGTAAAGCACATAAAAGCAGATTTTTCCGGCGACATTGTGAAACCCATTTCAAATAACCACTCTTTTACTATATGTAATACACTGATAAAATCATTTAAGCATTGCTCATATTTCCTACGACTGGTATATATACAGATATCATCTGCATATTGTGCCAACTTGATATTATTATTATTGTTATTTAATTTGTTATGCAATTCTAACGTATAGATATTAAACAGCATGGGGCTTAGTATTGAACCTTGTGGGAGACCGTTGTATACTAATTTGGGCCCATGTAATTCGTTGAAATTGTTCCTGACATATATTTCTCTGCCATTAAAAATCTCATAAATGTTATAGGCTGTTCTTCCATCAATACCTAAATTAGTCATTTTATTAAATAAAATTCCTAAGTCTACTGAATCATATGCGCCTTTTAAATCCAAAAATAAGCAGAGCAAATAATCGTTTTTGGAATGGGACAGTTGAATATCCGTAATAAGTTCAGCCAAGGCGTTGCGGGTTCCTAATCCTCTCCTGTAACCAAACTGTGTCCTAGGAAATAATGACTTTGATTCAAGGTAATATTCTAATCTCAGTTTGATCATTCTCTCGAATGTTTTTAATATACATGACATCAAAGAAATTGGTCTGAAAGAAGAAGGTAGTCCTGGATCTTTGCCTGTTTTATGAATTAATACAATAACGCACTTTTTTAATTCTGTCATTATTTCACCTTTTAACCACCAATCGTTAAAGATATTTAAAAGTAGAGATTTAGCATTTTCAGGTAGATTATATAACATTTTGTAAGTGAAACCATCCAAGCCAGGCGAAGTATTTTTTGTTTTTTTGAGTGACCTGTCTAATTCTGATAAATTAAAGGGATTATTTAAATCGTTTGGCTCTATGGATAAATATTCGCGTGAGCTTATGGGTGGTTTGCGGCCAACACTAGGAGGAGCATAATTATTTAAAACTTCTGCTAACACTTCATCGTCTATTTGGTTTTTTATGGAAAAATGTTTATTGTTAATTGATTTCACAATGTTCCAAATCTGTGTTATGGAGGTACTTTTATTTAATTTATTAAGATATATTATCCAACTATCTCGTTGTTTTTTCTTACTAAGACGTTTACAAGCAGCTTCAATATTTTTGTAAGATAGATAATTTGTCCAATTAGAAAAAGATTTGTAAGCTTTAAGAGCTTCTTTACGTTTACTTACCATATCTGTACAATCTTTATCCCACCAGTAAGGTTTATTGGTATAGCTAATGAAAGGTTTATTTATTATCATATTTTGATTAGCAGTAGTATTTAAAGTATCCCAGAATTTTTTAAACACTTCTGATGAAGACATTTCTGCACTATTAACGTTGTTCAATGCAGCCTCTATTTTATGTCCAAAGAAGGACCAATCAACTTGCGAATCACACCATTTCGTTGCAGGATAATTTTTTTTACTTTTATTTTCAATAATGGAGTTTATTAATATTGGAAAATGATCTGATCCCCAAGAATCAGGTAATACTTTCCAAAACATCTTATCAATTAAATTATGTGACATTATAGTGAGATCTACAGCTGAGGGATTTTGGTTGGGTCTAGTTACTCTTGTCGGACTGCCGTCATTGATTACAATTAAATCATGGTTATCTAAGGATTCCATTAACCGATTACCTTGTACCGTGTTGTCTACACAGCCCCACAAACGGCTATGACAATTAAAATCACCGGAAAATATTGTATTGTTTGAAAATTGTTTAAAAATATTATCCCAATCTTGAACATTAGCTATAACATTGGGTGGTTGGTAAATTGAAACTACATTAAATTCACCACGATTAATTTGGACAGCGCATACTTCAATACCTTGATTGTATATATTTCTAATTTCTATTTTTTTATATTGAATGCTATCTGCGATGAGTATTGCTACTCCACCGTAGCCGTCGTCTCTACATTGTTTAACAATATTAAAACCTTTCAAATTAAACATATAATTTTCCTTTAACCAAATTTCTGATAGAATTATCAAATTAATATTAAAATCTTTTATTAAGTTTTGTAATTCTGCCTTTCTAACATTTAGAGATTTAACATTCCACTGAAGAATATTAATTTTGTTTATATTATTTTTTGTGGCCATTTTAATATTCAGATTTATCGTCACTATCTGAATTATTAGAATTTCTGGTATCCATATTTTCATCACTGCTATCTAGGATGTTTAGAATTTGAGATATAGAATCTTTAATATTAGTTTCATTAAAACTTTCGTTATTTTGGATTGCATTTTGAACTAATTTGACCATTTCAATAAAAAAAATTTCTTTATATGATTAGGCATAAGGATAAGGATTAGGCAAAACTGAAGAGGATTTTGGTGATGAAGAAGGAGTATGTACTGGTGAAGGCTCTGGTGAAATCATTTTGCGTTTTTTAACTTGGGAAATATTTGATTTTTTTGGTTGACTGGGTATATGTGTATTGATGGTAGTTTGAAAAATTGATTTTCTGGGGGCAGGGGTTTGTAATTGAAAACTAGTTTTAGGTTCTGGTAACTGGGGAAAATTATTTAAATTGCTGAGTAGTGAAAATCTATTATGGGTTGTAATTTTGGCATACGAGGGATTGTCCACAATAAATTCTGCCTCTTTGAAGGTAACATTTTCAGTTGCCATAACTTTCTTAATGCTAGCTTGCTTTTTAAATGAAGGACAATTTCTAGAAACAGAACCATGTTCATTACGATTGCAATGTACACACAAATTACCATTATCGGTACACGGATTTTTGTTGCAGTTTTCCGTTGCACATATTTTACATCTAGCTTTACTTTTACATTGTGCACTAGTATGTCCATACCGGAGACACTTGTAACACTGAATGACGGGGTAGTAATAAGGATCTACTGGAAAATTAACCATGTTGATTTTGACATCTCCCGGAATTTTGTTTCCTAAAAATGTCAGAATCACCATTTGTCTATCAACATAGCTGATTGTGCCTGTTCCATTATCAACGATTTTACGTTTCATGCGTTTGACCTCTGTTACTTGAATATTAGATTCTATTCCTTTCAATATGTAATCTTCTGAAAAAATAGTATCTATCATTTTAATAATACCCTTTTTATGGGTATAATATTTAGGTATATAACTAACTAAATTATTTTTTATTAGAGAGCTATGATTTACAAGAGAATTTGCCGTCTCATAATTTTTACAAATAACTTTCACGCGGTTGACACCTACTGATTTGATGTCTGTAATGTTTTCGCGAAGTCCCTGTTCTTCGAGGAGATAATGCCCTATTCTTATTGGAAACAATCTACCAACTTTATCATCTTTATGTTCTGTCATTACAAAATATGGTCCATTATCCGTGGGTTGATACTTATTATTAAGATCGTAATTAGGTTTAATAGTATTAATATCAGGTGTAATAATATTACTAAGATTATTTTTTTCCCTATCAGGCGGATCATCCCCGCCTGAGTTATCACCCATTTCAAGAATTAAATAATTTTAAAATTCAACTAACAATGCCTATATATTTAATTTACACCGTTTTAAATTGAAACAAATTTTACTTATCTGTAAACTGACCACTTTTTCCAACACTCGCACTGAATGACCGATCGCTACAGGTGTAAGAAACGAACTGATGTTTCGACTTAATACCATCGATTCAACGCTATCGAATTTGAAATTCTTACATGAACAACGTACTTAATAAAATGTTGATCATTTGTTGAATTAATTTTTTTTTATTTTATTGTATTAACCATTTTTTTAATTGCAGATTTCCGTTCTTCTAAATCAAGATTGAATCATATCCACGGACATTTTGGGAAAGACTTCGTGGTTTGTGAATTTTGTGGAAAATTCATAACAAAAATAAATTTTCTTCAGCACCAATTTATTCATTTAGTAAGAAATAGATCAAGAAAAGTTTCTTTGGAAATCAACGACGTTTCCAGCATACAGACACATTTAATAATTCACAATAATGAAATACCATTTAAATGTGACATTTGTTCCAAAGGATTTAATCACAAATCTAACTTACGAAAACATTTAATAATTCACAGTAATGAAAAACTATTTAAATGCGACATTTGTTCCAAAAAAATTAATCAAAAATCTAGTTTACGAAAACATTTAATAATTCATAGTATTGAAAAACCATTTAAATGTGACATTTGTTTAAAACGATTTAATTACAAATCTAACTTAAATCAACATATAAAAGTTCACAGTAATGAAAAATCATTTAAATGTGACATTTGTTCTAAACGATTTAATCGAAAAAGTCACTTACAAGAACATTTAATAATTCACGGTAATGAGAAACCATTTAAATGTGACATTTGTTGCAAAGGATTTAATAACAAATCTAACTTACGAAAACATTTAATAATTCATATTAATGAAAAACCATTTACATGTGACATTTGTTCTAAATTATTTAATCAAAAATCGAACTTACAAAAACATTTAACAATTCACAGTAATGAAAAACCATTTAAATGTGACATTTGTTCCAAAGGATTTAACCAAAAATCTAGCTTAGTACCACATTTAAAAATTCACAATAATGAAAAACCATTTACATGTGACTTTTGTTCTAAATCATTTAATCACAAATCGAACTTACGAAAACATTTAAAAATTCACAATAATGAAAAACCATTTAAATGTAATATTTGTTCCAAAGGATTTAATCGAAAATATAGTTTACAACAACATTTAATAATTCACAGCAATGACAAACCATTTAAATGTGACATTTGTTCCAAAGGATTTAATAGTAACTCTAACTTAAAACAACATTTAATAATTCACAATAAAGAAAAATTATTTAAATGCGACATTTGTTCCAAAAGATTTAGTAGCAAATCTATCTTAAAACAACATTTAAAAATTCACAGTAATAATAAATTATTTAAATGCGACATTTGTTCTAAAATATTTAATCAAAAATCTTATTTACAACAACATTTACTAATTCACAATAATGAAAAACGATTTAATTGTGACATTTGTTCAAAAGGATTTAATCATAAATATAATTTACGGGCACATTTAATAAATCACAGTAATGAAACCCCATTTAAATGTGACATTTGTTCAAAAGGATTTAATAGTAAATCTAACTTAAAACAACATTTAATAATTCACAATAATGAAAGAATTTAATCACAAATCTAACTTACGAAAACATTTAATAATTCACAGTAATGAAAAACTATTTAAATGCGACATTTGTTCCAAAAAATTTAATCAAAAATCTTGTTTACGAAAACATTTAATGATTCACAGTAATAAAAAATAATTTAAATGTAACATTTGTTTCAAAGGATTTAATAGCAAATCTAGCTTAAAACGACATTTAAAAATTCACAGTAATGAAAAACGTTTTAAAAAATTAACTTAATATTGTTAGATTATATTTAAAATATTTGAATTTGGCGCTCTTATAATCATTCGGTTGATCACGCATGTGCGCCAAATAAGCGGTACCTGGTCCAAAAGGAACGAAATCACCGCGGCAGTCACTGCCTGACATTGATCGACAATCGACTTTATTAAAAATCTAACATCAGGTGTGGGGTACACGTTTATTTTTGTAAATTACGTCAACGTTCCTTATGTGAATTGAAGAGTCAACGACTATTTTTCTTAGAAACTGTTATCGCGTATCTTATTTCGTTATTAAGGTTTACAACATTTTTATATGAATCATTCACTTGTTAATTAGATCTCTTGGTAGTTAGATGTATTGTTAGACGAAATAAAACTTGTACAATTTAAAATATTTTTTTAAAAAACAAATTTTGAGATCATAAAATATTTGTCGTAGTTGTTTTGTGTTCCGTGAAATTTTGTGGTAGTTTTGAAAAATCGTCAATTGCATCAATTTTGGAAACTTTACAAAGGCGTGTGGATATGCAGCATTGATAGTCATGTATGGTAACAAAAAGAAGGGTTATAAAACTTAATTTTGATGGTCAGACCGAGAAACTGTAAGTAAAGTTAGACCTTTTTTTGTGGTTTTCCACATGGCAAACCCATTGAAAAACGTAAGATAATTTTATTTGTGTATTGATTTTTCTAGATCTTTTCATAAAAAAAAAAAATAAAATAAAATTTAGGTAAGCTTTTAAGTGATTCATAGCTCAGAGGCACGTACTTAGGTATGTCGAATATGTGAGAGTTAAACTCAAAAAACTGAAGCGCACCCCAGCTAAATGGGTAGATTCGGATTTAATAGAAATTATCGCACATTCGATAAACGATCCTGTTGTAAGAACTGCGGCATATAATTGTGGTGCGTCATCCGTAAGTGATTTGATTGCATTCGTTGCTAACTATATAAAAAATTACCAAATTCAAACGAACAAAAAGATTATTTGAGACAAAAAATTTCTAAACAAGTCAATTGTTTTTCTTGCGGAAAAATAGGTCATATATCCCGAGAATGTAAACAACACACTTCACCTGCTCTAGGTAATAAAGCAGATAAATTTTTTTGTCGATACTGTAAAAAACCCGGCCACGAAATAAATCATTACTTTCGCCGTCAAAACAAACGCGCTCAAGTCGGTGTAATTGAAGAGGCTCCAAAAATTCAAAGGGGAACAATTCTTAATTCTCATAATATCTCAAATTACAATAATAATTATTTAAAGACGTTGCCTATCGTAATTTCTGTTTTTTTTTGTACAAATTGATTGTTTAATTAATGAGACGCTGATTGATAAATTGAAACTTAATAAAATTCCACATATCTGTAAGAAATATGATGGCGGTGCTCTGTAATGCGATATACCCAACGGATTTAAATCTTTATTTATGCGATATTTCGACGGAACCTATTATGATTGTTGATGTTACGAATATGTGCTTAGGATAGAAAAACCGAAGGCATTCAGTAATTTCAGTATAGAGTATTGATTGTTGAATGATATATGAACCAAAACAAAAAGTTCTGTTAAATATAATTCGATTTTTGGTGTTTAATGTAATTCTATTGTTTGTACTATATGTTTAGTATTTTTGTTACGCCATTGAAATTTATATAAAATGTAATTTTTATAAGAAAAAATGTTAGAAACCGTCATTGTAGATTGAAAAATACAATGTCAAATGAAATTTGAAATAAAGATTAAAATAGGAAAATAACTTATAATTTATATTAAATTCAGTCCACAAAATATTAGAGTTTATAGTTGGAACCAGCTAAATGTTTTAACACCGAAACATTGGTCCTTCGAGCCGGATATGCTGGAGTCATAGATTTGGATAGGTTCCAGAATTAGAAAATGGAAGATATGAAGAAGTTGATTAGGAAGCGGGCAATGGTGAAAGCTCGCCTCATTAAGTTGAAGCAATTTATAGATGACATTGTGGGTGCTGGAAATATTGAAGCATTGCAAAGAATAACGTTATTAGATATTGAGGCTAAATTGGATAGAATGGGGTCATTGAAAATTGAATTTGATGAATGTCAACAGGAAATAGAAATATCTGTTACTGATGAGCAATTGGAAGCTCAAATAATGGAAAGGGATACATTTGAGAATTGTTTTGACAAGGTAATGAGTACAGGAAAACATATTTTAAACTTCAAATCATTACAAAATATACTTAATAACAATGAAAAAACTAGTGAAGGTATAAACAGTTCTGGAGTAGCTATTAAACAAAATATTAAGTTACCTAGTATAAATATGCCTACCTTTAATGGTTTACCCGAAAATTGGCTTGAATTTAGAGATACTTATAAGTCTTTAATACATGATAATAGTTCTCTTTCTAATATAGAAAAATTTCATTTCTTAAAAGGTATTGTAGAAGGAGAGGCTAAAGAAATGTTGGAAGAAGTAGATTTTGTAGAGCATAATTATAATATAGCTTGGGATCTGTTGTGTGAGGCATTCAATGATGACTATAATTTAATAAATTCCCAACTACGAGTACAATCCTTAATGACAATTCATGCAGCAATTAAAGGAACTTCTGCAGAATTACGTAACATTCTTATTTCTTATGCAAAAATACTGACTTATTTAGAAAAATTAGGTGTAGATATAAATTCATGGGATATCATAGTTATTTTCAATTTAAAAGAAAAATTGGATAATAAGCCAAAACAAAATTGGGAAGAAGCTAGGTGTAAGAATAAGTTACCCTCTTTACAAGAATTTAGGAATTTTTTGAAGACTAGAATAAGTATCTTAAAAAATTTAGAGGCAAGCAAAGAGGGAAAAGCAGATAAAAAAGAAATTTGTAGCAAATATAAATCAAGCAAGTCCTTCTTGGCTACAAATTCAATTATATGTTCATTTTGCAAAGGTAGTAACTTTATTAATAATTGCGAAAAATTCTTAAAATTAGCATTACCTGCTAAGTATGAAAACGCTAAACAAAAAGGTTTATGTTTAAATTGTTTAAAGGATGCTTCGCATGTAGCTAGAAATTGTAAATTAAGTGGATGTAGGAAATGTAATGGTAAACACCATACTTTGCTGCATAAACCTAAGGAAAATGGACCAGTAGCAGAAACTTCGGAAGTAACTCCTGAATTAGTTGTTGAAGAAGCATCCCAGGTAAATACTTTATTTTCTGAAGATATTGTAGTAGGAGATGTCATTCTCTCAACAGCTTTGGTTCAAGTAACAGATAGAAAAGGTAAAACTTATTTATGTAGGGCTTTATTAGACAATAGTTCACAGTCAAATTTGGTAACCAAAGAGTTTTGTGAAAAATTGGGATTGAAAATGGATCATATAAATATTTCTTTAGTTGGTATTACTCAAACTGTTTCTCATATTAATCAGAAGTGCCTAGTTACAATTCAATCTAATCATTTTGATTTTAATAAAACATTCTCTTGTTTAGTGGTTCCTAAAATTAGTGAGAAAATTTCTGGAAAATGTTTAGATGGCATTCATACTAAAATTCCTAACAATATAGCAGATCCAACTTTTTATCAATGAGGTAAGTCGATTTGTTGATTGGAGTAGATACTTTCTATGAGTTAATGTGTGTAGGTCAAACATCTTTGGGGAAACATTTGCATGTGTTTATGTGTAGGTCAAACATTTGCATGTGTTGCAGAAGAAAAAGTTAGGTTGGGTAGTTGGAGGTTCTGTTCATTTTATTAATCCTTTAACCTCTAAATGTAACTTAAACTTGAAGATTGATATCCAGGAGCAATTGATGAAATTTTGGACAGTTGAAGAATCACCTATATTAACAAGGGTTCTTTCTGAGCAGGATAAGATGTGTGAAAGACTATTTGTAGAAACTGTTGATAGGGCTGAAAATGGACAGTTTATTGTTAGAATTCCTTTATTAGATTCACCTGGTAAATTAGGGGATTCTAAAAGACAGGCCGTAAATAAATTTCTTTCTCTTGAGAAAAGATTTTCCAAAAATGGCGATTTAAAGTCCAAATATGTAGAATTCATGAATGAGTATATAGACTTACGGCACATGTCAATTGTTCAAAGTTAGAAAGAAATTTCTTATTTTTTACCTCATCACTGTCATTGATGAAAATCGTTCAACCACAAAGTTAAAAGTCGTTTTTAATGGTTCAGCACCTAGCGATACTGGAATTTCTGTTAATGATTTACAGTATATTGGCCCTAATGTTCAGGATGATTTATTGGCAATTTTATTTAGATTTAGGAAGTACAAAGTAGTCCTGATATTAAGAAAATGTATAGAATGATATTGGTTGCTAAGGATCAAAGATGTTTACAAAAAATAGTTTGGAGAGAAAATCCAGAGGAAGAACTTTTAGAATATGAAATGAATACGGTTACTTATAGAACTAGGTCAGCTCCATATTTATCTATTAGATGTTTAAAGCAATTAGGGTTAGACAATTTGAGTGAGTATCCAGATGCTTCAAAGATTATTTTACACATGATTTCTATATAGACGATCTGTTATCAGGTACCAATAATGTTGAAAAAAGGAGTTGAACTATTTAGTAGTGTCAGAAATATTGAAATCGGGTGTCTTTGTGTTGAAGAAATGAATGAAAACTATATTTTGGAGACAAGGGTGAAAACAAAACTGGGAATTTTTTGGTCATTTGAATTAAATTTAATAAAATATGATATAAATTTTCCTCATCGTAATAAAATTACAAAAAGATCATTGCTTTCAGACATATCTAGGATTTTTGACCCATTAGGTCTGTTAGGTCCAAGTATCATTAATTCAAAAATCCTGCTGCAAAAACTCTGGACATTAAAATTAGATTGGCATCAAGAACTTCCGCATGATATTTGTAAGGTGTGGTCTAAATTAGAGGATCAATTTGTTTTGTTAAATAAATTAAATATTCCAAGACAGGTGAAAGGTGATAAAGCTCTTAAGGTGGAACTACATGGATTCTCTGATTCTTCCTTGAATGCTTATGGTGGATGCGTTTACTTTAGAAGCATTAATAAATCTGGCCAAATAAATGTGTCTTTGGTATCTGCTAAAGTTAAAGTTTCACCTCTATAAAAATTCCAAAATTAGAATTATGTGGTGCATTGGTACTTGCACAATTGATTGAAAAGATTAGACAGTCAATGGATATGGAATTCTCAGATTTTTATTACTGGTCAGATTCTACAATAGTTTCGGGGTGGTTGTCAATGTCACCTCATTTATTGCAAACATTTGTAAGCAATAGGGTTTCTCAAATTCAGAGTTTAAGTAAATCATCAGAATGGCGTCATGTAAGATCTGAATCAAACCCCGCAGATCTGCTATCTCGAGGGTTAGTTCCAAATGATCTACTTACAAGTAAGATGTGGTGGGAAGGACCTGCATGGCTCTCTTTGGATAAAAAAGATTGGCCTCAATCAATTGGACTAGTAGTGAAAGAATTACCTGAAGTAAAAGGTACTTCAACATTGTGTGTTGTGAGTCAAATATCTCTCGCTTTGTTTGAGAGATTTGCTAGTCTTACAAAATTAAAACGGGTGGTTTCTTATATTTTAAGGTTTGCACATAATCTTAAGAATCCTAGTGTTGGATTTTGAAAATTAAAATCCACCTGCGCGACTTAATTTTAACTCTACCCTGTACAATTATAAAATATTTCCATATCTCTCTGATCGGGTTTCAGAATACCACGTTTTTCTCTGCGTCACCACGGAGCGGTTCCCGATTCCCGACCAGTTACGCTCGAACCCAGTACTCGCGGCAGTAGTACCCCACTACTCAAATATGATTGGTGTTGTTTTGTGCGCTAGCGGTGAAAACGACGAAAATGTCTATTTTACCAACCCCTATGTATTTTGATTCTCTCTTTTTAACTAATGCTAATAAAATCAGTGCTGGAAGTGAAAAATGTCAGTTTTTTGACTATTTTTCTTTTATCTAATTTTAAGGACAATTCGAGTAAACGTGCAGTGTTGCCACATCTAAGACAATACATTTTTACTTTCCTATCTGTATACAGATATAAGGAAAGTATAGGAATCATGATTTTTTTCGACCTCGAGTTTTCGACGGATTTTTACGTTTTGAGGTCCCCTGAATCCGTTTTGACTATTTTCGCGATGATGTCTGTGTGTGTGTGTGTGTGTGTGTGTGTGTGTGTGTGTGTGTGTGTGTGTGTGTGTGTGTGTGTGTGTGTGTGTGTGTGTGTGTGTGTGTGTGTGTGTGTGTGTGTGTGTGTGTGTGTGTGTGTGTGTGTGTGTGTGTGTGTGTGTGTGTGTGTGTGTGTGTGTGTGTGTGTGTGTGTGTGTGTGTGTGTGTGTCTGTGTGTGTGTGTGTCTGTGTGTGTGTGTGTCTGTATAACGCATAACTCATGAACCGATACACGGAAAAACACCAAATTTCAAACTTAAGCTTTGTTCCAACGTCTAATGAGCTGATTAGATTTTGGGCAGAGTCGGAACATCTGGGGGGGTACTTTATAGGTGGTCATTTTTATATTTTATGGAATATATCTGTTATTTACGTTTGGGGAAGAAAATTCTTCAAATGAAAGTTACTTCTTATTTTATTATCTATAATTTTTGTTATATACAAAATTTTCCTAAAATGGTCCGTATTCGAGAAATTTGACAAAATGTAAAAAAATATTTTTTTTTTATAAAAATTATTCAAACAAAAGTTGTTTGTAATATAATTCTCTATAATTTTTATCCTATAGATAATTTCTCTAAAATGGACCGTATTCGAGATATTTGAGAAAATGTGTAAATTTCGAAATTTGAAGAAAACTCAAAAATGGATAAAGAAAAAAACATTAAATTTTAAACTTAAGTTTTATTTCGGCCTGACGTGAAATGATTAGATTTTGGACAAATTCGGAACATCTGGGGGGGTACTTTATGGGAGGCCGTTTATATATTTTATGGAATATATCTGTTATTTATGTTTGAAGAAAAAAATTGTTCAAATAAAAGTTACTTCTAATATTATTATCTATAATTTTTGCTTTATGTAAAAATTTCCTGAAATGGTCCGTATTCGAAAAATTTGACAAAATGTGCAAAATTCTGATTTTTATGAAAATTGTTGAAATAAAAGTTGTTTGCGATATCGATCTCTATAATATTTGTTTATACATGATTTTTTTAAAATGGACCGTAATGGAAAAATTGTAGGAAAAGTGCCAAATTTAAATGTTTCGCGGTAGATGTATGTGGACAATGTATATATTTAGTTTATCCTCTAAACATTTATAGAGATGCTGCAATAGGTTGTACAAAATAACCGGAAAAAGCCTGTAATACCTAGATAGGAAAGTCATGTGTTGGACACATCAGATTTTTATTATAGTTATATTGTGAGAAGTCCTGACTTCTCTGTTTATTTAAATAAACCATTTAGTTTGTGTATGACTTTTATTCGTGTGAAAGTGGTGAGTTCTACACAAACAATTTTACTCTCTTGTATTGGTTAGGGCGGAAACTTTTCGAAGAAGTAACCTCCATCAACTTTAAATATACAGTCCACTTACTTTCCACCCTCTCCAATACACCTAGTAATAGATTGATAGGTCCGTTATCAACAGTAGAATTAGTCAATAGTTTAGAAAAACTTGTGAAATTGTCACAAGACGATGCATTTCCTGAAGTTATACAAAATTTAATAGATGGGAAACTTATCAAAAATAAAAGCATAATGAGATTACATCCATTTATTAATTCTAATGGAGTATTAAGAGTTGGTGGTAGGCTTCAGCTTTCTGAACTTGATTACGCTAAAAAGCATCAGTATTTAATATCTAGTTCCCACAGATTCGCAAAACTTTTATTTGAAAGTGAACATATAAATCTACTACATTGTGGACCGCAGTTGCTCTTGTCTTCTGTTAGGGAAAATTTTTGGACGCTAAGGGGACGGAACTTAGCAAAAAAGGATGTTTTGATTGTATAAGGTGTTTTCGAGTAAAGCCAAAGACTACTAAACAAATTATGGGGGTGTTACCTGAGGAGAGAGTACGGCCAACTCCTCCATTTTGGAATACTGGAGTGGATTACGCAGGTCCAGTATATATTAAAAATAAAATTGGCAGAGGTTATAATCTCATTAAGTGCTACATATCACTTTTTATTTGCTTTTCAACTCTTGCTATACATTTAGAGTTGGTAACAAATTGAACTACTGAGTGTTTTATAGCAGCTCTTAGAAGGTTTGTATCACGTAGAGGTAAACCTCAAACTATATTTTCAGACAATGGGTCTAATTTTGTTAAGACTAATACTGATTTCAAGGAGTTTGGTACTTTTCTAAAATCTCAAAATGTTTCTTTGTTAAAACAATTTACAAATGAAAATATAAATTGGAAATTTATTCCTGCTTATTCACCAAATTTTGGGGGATTATGGGAGGCTGGAGTAAAATCATGTAAATCTCATTTGAAAAGGGTATTAGGGGATACAAAATTAACTTTTGAAGAGTTCTATACATTACTCACGCAAGTGGAGGCAGTCCTAAATTCTCGTTCACTTGTCCAACTTTCTACAAGTCCAGATGACTTTGATGTGCTAACTCCAGCACATTTTCTTATTGGACGAAGACTTGTTTCTGTGGCAGACTCGAATGTGACTGATATCCCAGATAATCGCTTGTCAAAATATCAACACATGCAAAAATTGCAACAACATTTTTGGCAGCGGTGGTACAAAGAATATATTATGGAATTACAAACAAGGACAAAGTGGATCAAGGAAGAAGCCAACCTAGAACTAGGACAGTTAGTTCTTATCAAAGATGATCAACTACCTCCAATGAAGTGGAACCTAGGCCGCATCACCAAGGTTCATCGAGGTCCAGATAACAAGGCCCGAGTGGCAACTATAAAGACACCTCATGGAGAAGTAACAAGAGGTATTTCCAAGCTGTGTCCTCTTCCTAAAGACTAAAACTATTTGGTTAAAGAATGTTTGTTACGGTTTTTCATTTTATAACTTGTTAAGTGTATTAGATAATTATTTTTGAAAGACATTCTTTCAAGGTGGGGGTATGTTTAGTATATTTGTTACGCCATTGAAATTTATATAAAATGTTATTTTTATAAGAAGGCGAGAAAATGTCATTGTAGATTGAAAAATACAATGTCAAATGAAGTTTGAAATAAAGATTAAAATGGAATAATAACTTATAATTTATATTAAATACAGTCCACAAAATATTAAAGTTCATAGTTGGAACCAGTTAAAGGTTTTAACACCGAAACACTATACTCATTTTATTAACGTAAAGAAAGAATATTTTTCATCAGTAAAATAAAAGACAACTAGTGTGACTAATATTTATCACTAAAAAGGTTTATGTAAGTATTAATCATTCCCTGCTCGGAGCGACAAGTTTCTGGGCAGATTTTTGTGTTAAAAAGGATTAGTCTGAAATAAACCTTTGTTATAAGTTCGTTTTATTATTTTGGTTGGGTCGATTACATGTTTTATAAAATAAAGTAGTTTGTTTATGATATTCTTACATATCACACGGATAGTGGTTCGAAGATAGTACTTACAATTTTTATTGTCACAAATGCATTAGTTCAGTTTACCGATATAAAAATTTAAACTTGCTCTCCTTATAGTACCATTAGTAACACATAAGAAATTGTAACAGCGATGTTATTGGTGAAAATATTTATGAAAATGAGGCAACATTAATTTAAAATAAAAATAGGCAGCAAATTGTTTCTGTACCGTTAACTAGTAATGCTACTCGTCATAGCATTGATTCCGAGGACTGATTTGGACTATCATTGTAGAACAGAGCTATCTGATTTACTTAAAAATTATTCAGTTGTTAACCACTTCCGGCAAGTTGCAAGCTACTTAGGACCGATTCCAGCGTTGTGTTAAACGAAGTTTAAAATGACATTTTTACATTACCAAGGTCATTTTAATCTCCGTTTAACACAACGGTGGAATCAACCCTTAATGTTGCAAACACTTGCGAGTTCAGTATCACATTAACTGAAAATAAAACTATCTACTATCCGTGGTTATTGTCTCGGTCCTTTACCTGGAGATCCGAAGTATCTTTGTTCTGGTAGACGATTGTTCAAAATTTTGCCTGCTTCGCCCATAGTCTACTGTTACTACTAAAGAAACTAAGCAAAGCTTTACCAATTTTATCAGTATATTTGGATCCTCAGCAAAACTAATTGTTGATGCTAACACTAATTTCACGGCAAAATGTTTTAAATAATTTACCGAACACTTTGGTATCAAAGTGCACGTGACAACCTCTGGTGTACATCGCTTCAATGCAATATTGATCGATACATGCGAAACGTAACAAACATGCTAAGAGTAGAATAAAATTAATCAGATTGGCCGAGCAAGCTTTGGAATATCTAACTAGTAATTATCACCACAAAACAAAATAACAACGGGCTGTTTAAGTTAGTATTTGGTCAAGGGGAACAGACTCCTCTGTACAGTTTTAACAGGTTCATCTGTATCTGAAACCAATAAAAATCCAATTGACTCCATTACCATTCTTAACAAAATAAAGCAAAACACTAAAAGACAAAATACTTCCCTCAATAAGAAGCGAAAAATAATCAGTCATTCAGAGGTGGTGATGCTGTCTTGTTGAGCCGTAGTAAAAGGTCAGAGAAATTTAAATATTAATTTGTGGGACCCTAGTCATCAATTGACTTTTGGCTAACTACCAATACTCAATTCTGAAATTGGGCGTACAAATGACCCTTAAGTGTTCAATTGATAGAATTAAATAACTTTAAGTAGTTTAATTTAATATTGATTAATCTAGGCCGTGTTAGATTCTGAAGTTGATTGATCCACTTGCAAATAACCCATTGCAAATACGCCATAGTATTTCCACCGTGTTATAGAGTAAATTGTAAGATAGAAAATATAAAATGACCCATCGTAAATATGTGCATGTTGCAATATTTTCATCGTGTCATTCATATAAGTATTACAAATGATATCAAATTCCTTAGAGTACAAATTGACTCTCATCATAACTGGACTAAGCATACAAATAATGCGTTGAATGTACATTTAAAAATAATCTATTTTGCACTCATAGAATCATTACGTTTATAGGATCCTTTCTTAGAAATGTGTTTTACCTGCTTATGCAAAATTGTCCTGCAAAAAATATTACTAATAATATTATGTAATAAAATGATCAGATATTCTTTTCGATATTAAGAAATTTTATATGTACTCCAACAAAAACATCTAAAAAAGAAATATCAAAGCGGTGTTTGACCTAAATATAAGTAATTTAATTTTTTTAACGCATATCTACAAAACATATTTATTTTTCAAACCTTAGTAATTTGTAAAATATAGATTAATAAAGACATTGTCATAATAAAGACGTAAAAAGTCAATTTTTTTTTTTAATACATTATTGCTTTGATTTTTCAAATTAAATCCCTCTATAAATTATCCCAATAATATTTTCCTATATTTATTCCACCCAAGATGCAATTTTAAAGTAAAATTTATTTACATAATGAAAATTAATAAGAAAAATGCAAACTTCTCGCAAGAAAATAGCAATTCGTTGAAATGAGAGAAATCGGTAAATTTAGATAATATGCAAATGAAAATTTATTATTTTCCTTTCTGCGCCCCTTTATGAGTACGTCACTGGTAGACCGGAAATACTTGTCGCCATATTCGTCTAGTTCACTGTCAAAATTAGATACTATCGCGATTCCAAGGTTGTTTAGGATTCCTCCTTCCTGTCCATATATATTCTAAGATAAATACGGACCTTAGGTCCGTAAGCTATATCAAGCTAGCGGGCACTCTGTGGCGGCACCATTCAAGACCTGGCGGGTTTTTTGTAGCTTTTTTGTTACACTATTTGCAAATTTGTAGCTTTGCCCAGGTCCGAAAAAACAGCGGATCCGCTAGCTTGAATTTCCATAAATTCCATAGTAGCGGCACAGCTTATACAATACAGCTCCACAACTCGAGGGAAAAGTCGGGCCCGGATTAAACAATTTTTTTATTATTGAAAAAATTGAAAACCTTGGTGTAATAAGGTTGGTTACATGCCATATTAAGTTTTGGGAAATTAAATTTTTAATTTGTTTTAAATCTGTCAAATATAATTAAAAAAATTATTTAAATATAAATATTACGAAAAATAGCACATCTTTTAGAGGTAAAATAATTTGTATGTGGCTAGTAAAATCCGCGTTAACAAATGTTTTGAGCTAAAACAGTCACTTCACGACAAATTGTGGCTTGGATCCTTTTTACACCAAGGGCTTCAATTGTTAAAGAATTTTGTCACGCTCGTGGATGCAAATCAAGTGGTACCCCGTGTCTCTGGCAAGCGTTACTCTTCGCGCAAAGGGTTTATACCTAGATAAACGAATGCTTCGACTGAGGTCTGGGAACTCTATGGTATTTTGGAATTATAAAGAATTTGTGCTTTTATTTTAACAATATTGGTTATATTTAGATGTATTCTTATTAATTGAAATACAGATTTGTAGAAGTAATACTTTGACAGTTTTTATTAATATAATATATTCAATTTTTATCTGACCATACCGAAGTAGGGAATTTTGAAACTTTATAGTAATGTGAAATTTGAATTACAATATTACACGATATTACATAATTAGTACTTATTTTAGGTAGGTACTAAATTTGTACTTGGAGAAAGTAATATTAATTTTTATAAGAAAACTTGAAAAGTAAATTAATTTAGTTCCTATTTCTGATGTAAAACTTAAGTTTTGGTTTAAACCAAGAAAACAAATAAATTATAGTTTGTTCAACAAGGGTGGATATGATAGCAATATCACACAAAGACGAAGTTTGAGCACGACGTCGTATGCGGAGTACTCAATCGTCTGATTGTGATATAAACAATCCACTCGATATGGTCAGTATATTTTTTCTACGACCCACTAACGAAAATCTACAAATTTAAATTATTTTAGGTTATTTAGACAAAATAACTAATTTTAAAATAATTTACGAAGTTGACTAATTTATAAAATAAAATTAACATGAAAAATTAATTAGTCCTCGGCCTAGATTCGATCCCGGGCTTTTCGCGTGGAAGGCAGATGCTCTGTCCTCATCTTCACCGAAACTTTCAGGACTTTAGTTTTAATACTCGTAATTAAATTAGTATCATGTAGTTTGATTAAAATTTATTTTTTTTTAAATGTGGACACAATAAAAACAAAAATGCTATTATTTATCGAGTCTACACAAAAATTTTAATGTATATTTAATATCAATAACTAAAATATATATTGACAATTAGTTTAACAGAATTGTCACTTATTTAAAAAAATTTAAATAATAGGAGTTGGGTGACCAAAATATGAACTGTGATTTGTAGATTTAATTTTGTTAAAGTGTTCTCACTACCTAAAATGGATATGAAATATATTCGTAGTTGAACGCAATAACATACTTTTTCGTTTTGTAGTATGTGCATAGATTGGCTAATATCCATGCACAGATTACAAAACGAAAAAGTATGCTATTGCCTTCAATTGAACGAATATATTTCATATCCATTCTAGGTAGTGAGAACACTGCAAAAAAAATAAATTCGCCAATCACCGTTCATATTTTGATCAACCGACTGCTATTATTTTTAAAATTTTAAATAAATGACAATTCTTTCAAACTAATTGTCAGTATATTTTTTAGTTATTGAGATTAAACATACAATAAAATAAGTTATTCTTTTGGAAAACGTTAGCATGGATGACTAAAGGGTATTGGGTTAATTAATTCTAAAAGTGTGGTACAAATGTTATTTTTTGTAACCAATTCTTCAAAATTATTTTGAAATATCTTTTCAATATTGAATATTAGTTCTACAAATTCATCATTTGACAGTTGCAGATTTCCAAATGTATCTGGATTGGCGTTATCATATGCCTTTAAAAAGCAATAAAAAGAAAAATCATGTAATTCAACGTGATCTTTGTTATATTTAACCCTTCAACGCGCAAAACTATTTTTTGCCAGGTTTTCAAAAAATAACGATATGTGTGGGTTATATAAGTAAAACTAAGTATATTACTGTGTCTTAAAAAAATTACAAGTTTGAACTTTGAGTTGTAGAAGGTGGTCGATTTTTCGACCAGCGCATGTTCAGGATGGCACACTTTGGGCTCGAATCGTACTCAAAATATCAACCAGTTCAGTTTTTCAAAATAAAAAAAAAATAATGAATATAAACATTTATTTTTAAAATAAAAAAACAGTAAATCAGTACTTCAATACACAACCAAATAAACAAATAATAACTAACTGTATGCGTACAGAGGCAGATATTCGACCACTTGTTAGGGACGAAGCTGGGACGTGCACTAAATAGCGCGCCAAATTTTATTACGGGTTGATATTTCGCCTGAAAACGTTACCGGTAAGTGTAGCAGAGATCTGGTCTAAATTCAGACTGCGCGCTAAATCGTACAAGTAGAAAAATTAAGTGGTTTAAATACCAACCACTGCCCGCTAAAGGGTTAAGACAGGTATCGCAGAGGAGTGGATCCGCAAGGCTTTTATTAAAAGGTAACCACACACATATACCTGATAAAATTTTTCTGTATCAATTCGTCTTTACCATAATTTAGGGTGTTAATAATTTTATCATAAAATAAAATACAAGGTGTTCCATTTAAAAAACATACATTTTAATTTGCCAGGCAAAAACGTGACACCCTGTATATCCAAAGATATTTTTAAAATATGTAGGTATTTTTCAAATCCATATAACTTTTATTTAAAACTTTCTTGCGTGTCTACAACAAAATAATGAACAATAACGCACTAATGGGATACCCTGTATAAATTATATTTTTAACAATGAAAATTTCTTATAATGTGGTACTTATCGGTTTGGGTCCTTGGGAAAACTAAAGAATGTTTTCTTGCAGGTATAACCCTTATTAAAACAGCTTTTGACTGCACAAACAGAATGATGTCTTTTTTTTTCACTCATTCTACTCATAGCTAAAGAGTCACCAAAATAATAACAGTACCTTTAACTCAAACAAAAACAACGAAATTATAGGCTCCACGAAATTATAAAATCAACGACATTATAGGCTCCACGAAATTATACAATCAACGAAATTATACGCACGACTCAACACCTTACCTAAGTACGCTTCTGAACACCAAAACCGTCTTTTCCCTTCGAAGGCGGAGCTTAAGCGATGCGCGACGAAATCGACGCAAACCGTTGCCGCCAAGAGAGTGTTTTAGCCGTATTGTATAAGCTGTGGTAGCGGTACAGATTCAGACCGAGCTGGTTTTTCGTAACTTTTTTGTAGCTTTTTTGTTACGCTAGTCTCCCTTTTGTAGCTTGTACTGAACCTGAGAAAAGCGCAGATCCGCTAGCTTAGCGGATATTTGTAGCGGCACCAGCCCGGACCCAGCTAATTTTTTGTAGCTTTTTTGTTACACCTGTCTCCATTTCGTTGCGAGGCCTGAACGTGAGTAATAATCGTTTCTCCATGAGGTGAGAGAAAAGTTCGTTAATTTAAAATCAAGTTTCGGCCTCTACAAGTAATATGTGCAACTCTATAGTGTGACCAACTGTTGATAGATGGCACCAGTATTGCATTTCACGAATTATGGACATCTTCCATCCAATATATTTTTGAGAAATTTAGATATAATCTCAAAATCGGACATTTTCAACGGTATGTATATTAATTATTTGTCCGATATTAATGTAAAATACATATTGGCAAGATTATTAAAATAGTTGTATGCCGGACGCCACTATTTTGCCGATCGGGTGTTTTCGGTTATTTTTAACCGACTTCAAAAAAAGAGGAGGTTCTCAATTCGTCGCGATATTTTTTTTTGTGTATGTTCAGCGATAATTCTTTAACACGGTGTCCGATTTCAATGATTATTTTTTTGTTAGAAAAGGGGTACTTCAGGGGTGGTCCCATATATATTTGGTCAAAATCTAATAATTGGGTCCATGAGAAAATCCTCAAACTCTTCATTTTTTATGTATGTTTAGCGATAATGCTTTACCACCTTGTCCGATTTATATGATTCTTTTTTTGTTAGTAAGGGGGTACCTCGGGGTGGTCCCATATATAAATTTGGAACGTTTTTGAAGTCGTTTTTTTTAAATTTTTAATTTCTAATACTTGTAAAATAATAACAAACTTACTGCTAACTTCACACCGGTGGTAATAGCCACCAAGCAATTACCTATTCTCACTATATACAGGGTGTTCCATCTCAGACGAGCCACCCCGTATAGTTCTTATCCCATAGTAATTGGAAAAATATCCCGAAACACGTCTGATGATTTTCTTTGGGGTCCCCCAAAGAAAATCATCCGACGTGTTTCGGGAAATTTTTCCAATTACTATGGGATAAGAAATACGGGGTGGCTCGTCTGAGATGGAACACACTGTATAGTTGTGATCCGACAGAATTAATTAAACACTGGTCCATAAATACTGCAGAACGATTGGTTAAGGAAATCATTCAAAAAAGATGTAAGAATATTCTGGATTCAACAAAAGTATAAACACGTACATAAACAACACTAAAAACATTTAAAAACAAATGTCCGATTTTGAGATTATATCTAAATTTTTCAAAAATATATTGGATGGAAGATGGCCATAATTCGTGAAATCATTGTATTTAGATCAACTAGTAGAACAATACCAATGCAAATTATCTTGGAGGACAATGGACAGTATCAATAGATGGCAGCAAGCTCCGTGGTGTCCAAGTCATGTCTTTGATAATTTTTTTGTCTTCTACCAGGTTGTCGAAACTGAATAACGAACGTAATTTCTCTATTTACTAATAGATGGAGCGATAATCGATTTAGAATATTTGTTTTAAAAATGAGATATAAGAGTTTAATTATGCTTGACGAACATTTATTTAGGATTTTCATCATTTTAGAGAATATAAACAATATTAATTTAAATTTGGCAGTCTACCCAAATCAATTTAAAAATTAGGAAAACTTTATGTATATAGAATTCTATACTCAATGATCGAGGCAGCGCCTAGCACACGAGCCATTTTGTTGAAGTTCTGTACAGTTCTAACAGATGTCGCAACAGAATTGCCTCCAATGAAAGGTCCATAAGGTTGTTTTACTATCTTATCTAAATACAATGGTGAAATGCAATACTGGTGCCATCTATCAACAGATAGTCACACTATCGAGTTGCACATATTATTTGTAGAAGCGGAAACTTGATTTTAAATTAACGCACTTTTCTCTCACGCTCATGGAGAAACGATTATTACTCACGTTCAGGCCTCGCAACGAAATGCAGACAGGCGTAACAAAAAAGCTACAAAAAAGTTACAAAAAATGAGCCTGGTCCGAGCTGGTGCCGCTACAAATATCCGCTAAGCTAGCGGATTCGCGCTTTTTTCAGGTTCAGTACAAGCTACAAAAGGGAGACTAGCGTAACAAAAAAGCTACAATAAAGTTACGAAAAACCAGCTGGGTCTGAATCTGTGCCGCTACTATGGAATTTATGGAAATTCAGCTAGCGGATCCGCTGTTTTTCGGACCTGGGCAAAGCTACAAATTCGCAAATAGCGTAACAAAAAAGCTACAAAAAACCCACCAGGGCACCTATCCTCGACTGGTGCTTTAATCAATGCGAATGCGCATTTACTAAATGCGAATGCGCATTTGCTCAAAAGCGTGTTGTAGCTATTCTTGGTCGTTCGAATTTATATTGCGGGTGCGCATTTGACAGCGAGTGGGTTTTTGCTCTTCGCATTCAAATGCGAAGGTCCAAAGAGCTTGCGAAGGTCTAACTGGATGCACGTTTTAATATTGCAGTGTTTTTGTTTTGTTTCATAAATTGATCGTGACCTATAGGTATGATGGCAAATATAATTTTTTAAATATCTTATTACAAATTAGAAGAGGCAAATAATCATCCTCGAAGAGTTTATGATGATAGGAAAGCTCCTTTCAGACTTTCTGATCAAGCGTTTATCAGATTGTTTCGGTTAATTATATGTGTCTTTTTACTAATATTTTCCATTTTATAACGCTGCAAATTATGTATAGCCAAACAGTACATTAAAAAACAACCCAAAACCACGACTTCATGCTCAAAACCATTACTCATATTAATATTGCTCCTTTTTCGCGAATAATTTTCACAAAACAAGCGGTGTGAACTTTGAGTCCCCTTTCTAGCAGACAATTTAACATAAATAATCGTCGATCATACATGGTTGCCAAGTTGCCATTCGCATTTATAAAAGAGGATTACGAAGGCACAGATACGAAGGGTTAAGAATACGGTTTCTAATGCGTCTTCGCATTGAACCACTCGCATCTCTTCAAAGCGAGCGCTTAAACGCACTAGTCGAGGATAGGTGCCCTGGTCTTGTATGGTGCCGCCACAGAGTGCCCGCTAGCTTGATAGAGCCAGGTCCGTATTTATAAACAGAACTCAGCTTAGTCGGACTTGGGTAAGTCGTCCTTGAACGAAAATCTAAGTTCGGTTATATGCGTGAATTTAGAGATGGGTAGTAACAAATCCGTAAATGTACATAACAGTTACAGATTTGCTAATATCCATCTTTAAATTCCAGTTTAACACCAGAACCACCTAGAACTTTAGACGCGTTATAACCGAACTTCGATTTTAGTTCAAGGACGACTTACCCAAGTCCGACTCAGGTAAGTTCTGGATAGCTATTCACTAAGTCATGGGAGCGCTCCCATGGGAGTGCTCCCATATATTTTGCTCTCTTACTCTTAGGTGGGTATATCGTGCCTACTCACTTTTAGCACAGGTACATGCGTAGTAAGGTCAGATTTTATACTATGGGAGGGAGAATTGCGGGCTTGCCAGATTAGGTTCGTATTTATCACTAAGCAAATTTGAACTACTAAGGGCCGATTCCACCGTTGAGTTAAACGGAGATTAAAATGACATTGTTAATGTAAAAATGTCATTTTAAACTTCGTTTAACACAACGGTGGATCGGTCCTTAAATAGTAGATCAAAGTTATTCTGTCGACTTGGCAACGTCGGCATGGGAGTGTGGGAGTGCTCCCATGAGTTAGAGAATAGGTATCCTGTTGGTGTAGTTCATTCCTACACCAGTGTGACGAACGAAAGAACCTAAAGTATGAGGATTTTTCATGAACTAGGTTGGCAACGTTTTATGTCAGATCCATCAGATGTAATGTCATATGTCAGATCCATCAGATGTAATGTCATACGTCAAAATATTTCTTGTTTGTTTTTGTTTTAAATCTCACCTTTTTTCGTAAATGTATTTTTAAGAAGTAACTCTGTTTTAGAAAGTTGATTTTTTGATTACAGTATTTAGTTTGTTATCGTCTATTCAGTTATTAAAACGATGGATGTGAAACAAGAACCTTTTGATCTTGATACGGAGATAATTAAAACGGAACCAGATCTTTTTTTCGATCAAATTGATGGAAAGTGTTCTACAAAAGACAAAACGTTTAAAAACGATCAAGAGTGTGTGCTTGGTGATACTGACAATATTTGTGAAAATCAAGCAACGGGAGACTTCGTAAATTTTGATGGGATCAAACAAGAATGTGTTCTACCTAAAATTGAAGACTCTGATTTTGTGGAAAACATTGAGTACGAATCAGTGCGCGACAACATTAATAATTTTCCTAACACTATTAAGAACGAACCTGAGAACGCTGACGAAGTTAAAGCCGAATATATTCAATTTAAAAATGAAAGTGAACTTTTGACGTCGCATTGTGATTTGCCTACTCTAAAAAGTGAGCTTACTGATTATCTGAATTATTCTGCACAGCCGTGCACCAGCAAACAAACTATAATCAAATCGAAAACATTAAAACATACTGTGAGAAATGTTCCTAAGCAAAAGAAGAGGGGGTATCCAAGGTCTGTTTTCCAAAAAAGTAAGTGCATCTATAAGTTATATTTATTTGCTAAGTGACAGTTGGGGGTCGGCCTTGATTGAGATATTGGGACCAAACTTGGTATATGGTTAGCATGATCATATGGGTTGGGTTTTGGCTCTTGGGGGCAAGTGCAGTTCGAGTCCAGATATTGAGACCAACCTTGAAATATGGCTGCATTATCCCATATTTATGAAAATTACATACAAAAATCTTACTTAACTATTTTTAAATTGCAGCATCTCCCTCATCTGAAAAAAATTTAATTTTGGGTCCAAATGTTGAAAAAATCATAGATTTCAACTGTTTTCTAGAAAAAATCATAACTTAATTTTTTGGATTTATACCCCCTCTATATCAGCTAGGGGGTAGAGGGGCAATTTTCATAAGATATTACATCCATATACCAAGTTTGGTCTCAATATTTCAAACTGAACTGTTCTAGCCCCAAGAGCTGTACCCAAACTGACCATATGTCCTGTTTTTGATCTATTTGTCCCACTGCCCCTGTCCTCAAAGAACACAAAAATTTCCTTCTACTTTACACGAGCTTGAACTTTTTTGCAAGAAATGCCTAAAGGAAATTTTGATTGGTGATTTTAATATTAACATTTTGAATAATACCTCGGTTAATGCGAACAATTACTTATCTATGCCTATGTCTCTCAGTTTTAGTTCCTATATAAACAGTTACACAAGAGTTACATCAGAAACACAAAGTTGCGTAGATTTCATATTTGTGAAAAAACAACAAAATCTAGAAAAAATTGAACTTTACCCATTTGTAATAAACCAGTGATCACTTTCCCATCTAACTGGACATTTGTCAAAACTAGCCAAATAGTACTAAAACAGCTGAAAAATATATAACCAAAATAGATCATAACAAATTTAAACAATTAATTCAAAATTGCCACTGGAATAATGTTTATACAAGTGAAGATCTCTCGAAAAATCCTGATATTGCTTGGGATAATTTTTATAAAAAATTTAATGCCACTCTTGATATATCAAAAAAGATAATTTTAGAAATAACATTAGAGTAAACAAGAAAATAAAACCCTGGATAACAAATGCTTTATAGAGATAAACTTAAAAAAAGAGCAATAAAAGATAAACCCAATCCTGAGCTATTAAATAACTATAAAATATAAAGAAATTAACTTAACAAATTAATCATTGCTGCTAAAACTAATTACTACTATAAACAAATAAATATTAGCATTAGAAATTAAAAAAAAAGTTTATCAAATATTCAACAAAGCATTGCAAATAGCAATATCACAAACTCCACACAATATATTTCTGTAACAGATGAAAATAATAGGCATTTTACAATGGACAAAGAGATGGCTAACTTTTGTAATAGCTTTTTAGCAAAAGTAGGTACTAATATGGCCAAAAAAATAGATGATCCAGTCCAAGAATCAAAAACTTCTTTCCTTTAATTAAAGATTCTATGTTTTTCTCCAACAAATAAGGAGGAAATAATTATGCACATTAACTCATTAAAGAGCAATAGCCCACCAGGATTTGACAATGTAACAAGCAACTTAATAAAGGAGAATCATTTATATATTGCAGAACCTCTAACACATATATTCAACTTAATATTTTTATACGGGATAGTTCCAGGTCACTTTAAAAGATCAATAATAGTACCATTTTTTAAAGCCGGTAATAAAAATAATATTAGTAACTTCAGACCAATAGTTTGATAAGAGTGTTTACTAAATTATTCGAGAAAACTAAAAAAAGAGCTATATGAATATCTAAACAAAAATAATATCATAAATGGCAAACAGTATGGGTTTTAAAGTGGGATTAGCACTAATGATGCTATGTTCGATTTAATAAATGAAATAAAAGAAACTCTAGACTGTAAAAACAAATGCATATGTGTATTTTTAGACTGGCAAAAGCATTTGATACAGTCTCTCACAAAGAGCTCCTTGAAGTGCTTGCGCATTATGGAGTGAGGGGTACTGTGTTAGATGTTACCTGGAGAACAGGACTCAATATGTTAAAATTAGAAATTATATTAGCTTTTAGGAGAAGGTTCACATGGGTATTCCGCAAGGTACAGTTTTAGGGCCAATTCTATTCATATTGTATATAAACACCTTGTTGAATACATTTTTAGGTGGCAACATTTTCTCATATGCCGACGATACTCATATTTAAAAGGAACACATGGAATCAAGTCAAAGAAAAAGCTGAAAGTGGCACACTAATAATAAAAAGATGGCTGGATTGTAATAAACTATCATGCCAAAGAAGGCAGCAAAGCACCTCGGGAATTTTGAGTTGTAACATATGCCACATTTTTAGGCTATTTTTATACCCTATTCAAAAATTTTATGCTCCTCGTTTTTTGCAAAAATCAAGGTACTCTGCTAGCTTCGAACGAAGTCAGCAGAGCACCTCAGTTTTTTAAAGCTTTTTTCCAAAACCAACAACACCATATTTTTAGGCTATTTTTAGGCTTTTAAAATATTATAAAACTTTTCAAAAAATGTTATTATTTTTAAAAATTACAGGGTGCTTTGCTAGCTTCGAAGGAATCTAGTAGAGCACCTCGGTTTTTTAAAGCTTTTTTCTAAAAACAACTACACATTTTTAGGCTATTAAAATATTATAAAACTTTACTAAAAAAATGCTATTTTTAAATAATACAGAGTGCTTTGTTGGAGCAAAGTCAGCAGAGCACCTCGGTTTATTATTCTTTTCAGAAAACTAATTATGCTACGTTTTTAAGCTATTTTAGGCTCTTAAAACAATATAGGTATAACTTTAAAAAAAAAAGTATTTTCCGCCTACCTCTATCCAAAGTATACATTTTCTGGCCTCATTGCAGGGAGCAAAGTCGTACTTTTCATCCCTAGGGAGGAAAAGTACTTTTACTCCCTAGGGAGTAAAAATAGCCTAAAAATGTGGTGTAGTTGTTTTAGAAAAAAGCTTTAAAAAACCTAGGTCCTCTGCTGGATTCGTTCGAAACTAGCAAAGCACTCTGTATTCTTTAAAAATAGCTATTTGTATTACTTGGGAGTAAAGTGCCTTTTCCTCCCTTGGATGTTTACTGCCCTCCGCTTCGCGTCGGGCAGTAAACTTCATCCTGCGGGAGGAAAAGTGGCACTTTCCTCCCTAGTAATACAAATAGCTATTTTTAAAGAATACAGAGTGCTTTGCTAGCTTCGAACGAATCCAGCAGAGGAACTAGGTTTTTTAAAGCTTTTTTCTAAAACAACTACACCACATTTTTAGGCTATTTTTAGGCTCTTGAAATAATATAAATTATTCAAAAAAAGGTTTCTTTTATTTATTTTCTTTTCGCAATCATGAACATATTTATTACATAACCAGTTACATAATGTTCAACTTTATGTGACTTAAAGTAGATAGATCATTTGGACACTCGCTGCGATTACAAAAATGTCACTTTGTAAGTCAAATTATAAGAAAATTTGTATTAAATACTTATTAAGATTAGGATAGGCTCATTACAAAAAACATTTTAATTTCTACGATTAATTATATCAATGTGGAAAAAATAATCGAAATCAATGATGAACGAGATGATGAACAATATACAAATAAGTTGTTTTAGCTGGGATTGATTGATACAAAATTGGTGTAAATACCAATTACAAGGTAGTGTCCGTGTTAAAAATTCCATACCTGTTTATATTAAAATTGCAAAGTAAATGTTCAAATCAGATCTAATTATCAGTCATATCATAATACCTACTCATAGGTATGCAGAGTCTTCAATAATATTCATATCTCACGTGACTAAATTGACTAAAAGTAACTTTAATAACTTCAGTAGTAACCCTAAAACAATGACCTATTTGACATAATTCTATTGTTAAATAAGTTGTTATAAAAATCAGTAAGAACGGCCTTTTTTTCAGTAAATTTCTTGTTTAATATGTAAAAATTACTATAAAATTATTAATCTGTAAATTGAAAGCAAGCGGTTGTATTTTAAGTTTGAGACAATGCAGAACTTTTTATTAAAAATAACTTTTTCCAAAAATAATTAAATAAAAAAGTTCGTAGACAGTTGACAGCTTATGGAAAGCTTTTTATTATTCATTTTAGGAAAATTATGTATTCCTCATAAAAAGTTGCTCATGATCAAAAAAACTTAAGAAACAACCATCTGATATCAAATTTTATTAGTCTTATACGAGGTTGGTCAAAAATAAAGGTTGAGCAAAATTATATTTTTCCAACAAAGCCTCCTGTATTATTTAGAACTGTAATTTTTTTAGTAAATTTTATAATATTTCAAGAGCCTAAAAATGTGGTGTAGTTGCTTTTAGAAAAAACCTTTAAAAAACCGGGGTGCTCTGCTGGATTCGTTCGAAGCTAGCAAAACACCCTCTGTATTCTTTAAAAAATACATTTTTTTGATGCCAACGAAGGCAGCAAAGCACCTCGGGAATTTTGAGTTGAATCATATGCCACATTTTTAGGCTATTTTAAGGCTATTTTTATACCCTATTCAAAAATTTTATGCTCCTCGTTTTTTGCAAAAATCAAGGTGCTCTGCTAGCTTCGAACAAAGTCAGCAGAGCACCTCAGTTTTTTAAAGTTTTTTTCCAAAACCAACGACACCATATTTTTAGGCTCTTAAAATATTATAAAACTTTTCGAAAAATGTTGTTATTTTTATTTAAAAAATACAGGGTGCTTTGTTAGCTTCGAAGGAATCTAGCAGAGCACCTCGGTTTTTTAAAGCTTTTTTCTAAAAACAACTACACCACATTTTTAGGCTCTTAAAATATTATAAAACTTTACTAAAAAAATTGCTATTTTAAAATAATACAGGGTGCTTTGTTGGAGCAAAGTCAGCAGAGCACCTTGGTTTATTATTATTTTTTTCAGAAAACTAGTTATGCTACGTTTTTAAGCTATTTTTAGGCTCTTAAAACAATATATGCCAAAGAAGGCAGCAAAGCACCTCGGGAATTTTGTGTTGAAACATATGCCACATTTTTAGGCTATTTTAAGGATATTTTTATACCCTATTCAAAAATTTTATGCTCCTCGTTTTTTGCAAAAATCAAGGTGCTCTGCTAGCTTCGAACAAAGTCAGCAGAGCACCTCAGTTTTTTAAAGTTTTTTTCCAAAACCAACGACACCATATTTTTAGGCTCTTAAAATATTATAAAACTTTTCGAAAAATGTTGTTATTTTTATTTAAAAAATACAGGGTGCTTTGTTAGCTTCGAAGGAATCTAGCAGAGCACCTCGGTTTTTTAAAGCTTTTTTCTAAAAACAACTACACCACATTTTTAGGCTCTTAAAATATTATAAAACTTTACTAAAAAATTGCTATTTTCAAATAATACAGGGTGCTTTGTTGGAGCAAAGTCAGCAGAGCACCTTGGTTTATTATTATTTTTTTCAGAAAACTAGTTATGCTACGTTTTTAAGCTATTTTTAGGCTCTTAAAACAATATATGTCAAAGAAGGCAGCAAAGCACCTCGGGAATTTTGTGTTGAAACATATGCCACATTTTTAGGCTATTTTAAGGATATTTTTATACCCTATTCAAAAATTTTATGCTCCTCGTTTTTTGCAAAAATCAAGGTGCTCTGCTAGCTTTGATTGAAGTCAGCAGAGCACCTCAGTTTTTAAAGCTTTTTTCCAAAACCAACGACACCATATTTTTAGGCTATTTTTAGGCTCTTAAAATATTATAAAACTTTTCGAAAAATTTTGTTATTTTTAAAAAATACAGGGTGCTTTGCTAGATTCGAAGGAATCCAGCAGAGCACCTCGGTTTTTTAAAACTTTTTCTAAAAACAACTACACCACATTTTTAGGCTATTTTTAGGCTCTTGAAATATAAAATTTACTAAAAAAATTACATTTCTATTTTTTTGCTTTCAATTTACAGATTTATAATTTTATAGTAATTTTTACATATAAAACAAGAAATTTACTGAAAAAAAAGGCCGTTCTTACTGATTTTTATAACAACTTATTTAACAATAGAATAATTATGTCAAATAGGTCATTGTTTTAGGGTTACTACTGAAGTTATTAAAGTTAAATTTAGTCAATTTAGTCACGTGAGATATGAATATTATTGAAGACTCTGCGTATGAGTAGGTATTATGATATGACTGATATTTAGATTTGATTTGAACATTTACTTTAAAATTTTAATATAATCAACAGGTATGGAATTTTTAACACGGAGACTACCTTGTAATTGGTATTTACACCAATTTTGAATCAATCAATTCCAGCTAAAACAACTTATTTGTATATTGTTCATCATTGATTTCCATTATTTTTTCCGCATTGATATAATTAATCGTAGAAATTAAAATGTTTGTTAATCAAGGGTTTTTTGCAATGAGCCTACCCTAATCTTAATAAGTATTTAATACAAATTTTCTATTAATTTGACTTATAAAGTGACATTTTTGTAATCGCAGCGAGTGTCCAAATGATCTATTTACTTTGAGTTACATAAAGTTGAACTGGTTATGTCATAAATATGTTCATGATTGCGAAAAGAAAATAAATAAAAGAAACTTTTTATTGAATAATTTATATTATTTCAAGAGCCTAAAAATGTGGTGTAGTTGTTTTTAGAAAAAAGCAAAAAACTGAGGTGCTCTGCTGACTTCGTTCGAAGCTAGCAGATCACCTTGATTTTTGCAAAAAAACAAGGAGCATAAAATTTTTGAATAGGGTATAAAAATAGCCTAAAAATATGGTGTCGTTGGTTTTGGAAACAAGCTTTAAAAAACTAAGGTGCTCTGCTGACTTCGTTCGAAGCTAGCAGAGCACTTTGATTTTTGCAAGAAACGAGGAGCATAAAATTTTTTAATAGGGTATAAAAACAGCCTTAAAATAGCCTAAAAATGTGGCATATGTTTCGACTCAAAATTCCCGAGGTGCTTTGCTGCCTTCTTTGGCATCAATTACACCGAGTGACAGGATCCATTTTTGTTACCAGATAGACAGTTTATAAAAATATTTTGCTAATTTTAAAGTTTTCTGTTGATTTTCAATATCTATTTCCAAACACCTACTCAAATTAATTTTAATAATGATAGAAACTACTAATTTGACACTTATACAGGTTAATTTTGTTTACATTTTTTTAGCCGATAATGCAGTTTTTGTTATAATGTTCTGAAATTTGATTGGTTGAAAACGATTGAACTGCTGTAATAATTAAAGACTCTTCGTTATATCATGCGACTCGAAACTACCCTAACGAAGGGTAGTCAATAATACAAATTTTCTGTCGCATGCGGTGGCGTCCATGCGTCGCTAACCGAATGCGATGTTCAGCGCACAGTTTCAGGAATTAGGCTCTTAAGCATGTTTCGTTCAGTCGTTTTATTTTTAATCAGTGAATCTTTAGATGTCCCATTCTTAATAGAACACCCTGTATAAGTTATTTTCTTATTTATAGTTGGATGGAGTATAGATGGAGTTTCCGATGGTACACACTGTATGTCCACATGCTCAATGTTTGAACTCAGTGTACTAATAAGCTTTTTGGTGCTTACCGCACAATTTTAAAAGCAGAACTACTACTGGTACATCTTTATTTCGAATGCTGCAAATATGAAATGGTGGGAATATGCGAAAACATCCTTATGACCTCTTCTGCGAGGTTGCCATTTAGCGGAGGCGGGAAAGTAACTTATGTGATACAAAAATAAGATTTATATAGTCTGAGGTGACACCGTACCGGTCGTATACTTTCTTTGCAACACTAGCGCTAGCGGTATATACAGGAACTAAAAAATTTTTTTGGTCATATAAAGGCTACAATATCGCCTCCGAACAAAGTTTCGTTTTTGGGACTAGATGTTGTCTGAGGCTAGAACCGGTGAAAATTCGGCAAAACGTTGACACCTCTAAAATCGGAGGTAATAACGGTATATATGAGGTGATAACGTTTCCTTAGTATATATTTTGGAGGCGACACTGTACCTTTTTATATATATATACAATGTAAGGAAAATGTAATCAAGATACAGTGAAACCGCGACAGACAATAGTCTCATTAAAATTTAAAATATTTATTAAGGCCACAGTGAAGCCAAAATAATAAACAAATCTATTGTTATATTTATTTATTTATTTATTTATTTATTTATTTATTTATTTATTTATTTATTTATTTATTTATTTATTTATTTATTTATTTATTTATTTATTTATTTATTTATTTATCCCAAACAGGCTTCAAGCCTAATTACATGGAATACTTAATTCAAATATTATTATACAATCATATCCAATACACAAGTATTGTTTATTAAACACTAATATAAGTAAAAAAAAATTAATACAATCATAGGTATATTGATAAATTATTTAAAATAGTCATTAACAATTTTCTTAAATTGTCGTAGGGTCAAGGAAAAATCTAATTCTGTTAAGGAACTTACTTCATTTGCAAGTCTAAGCATAGTTGGCAGAGGGGATCGGGCGGTGGATGACAAAGAATAGAAGGGAACTCTGAAAGTTTGAAAATGTCGAGCACCGTATCGAGGCACATTAAAGCTTAATATATTTATACTTAATATATTTGGATCATTAATTTCTGAGTTTATTATTTTATATAAAAACATCAACATATTTACATTCCTTTTTAAACTAAGAGATTTAATTTTAAAGGTGCTCCTCAAATGCGTTGTCTTTGTTATATTATAATCGGGCCATATATTATGTTCCTTAAAATATAAATATCTTAGAAATTTGTTTTGTATTTTCTCAATTTTCCTCAAAAAAGTATACGGCTGTGAATGCCAAATAATAGAAGCAAAATCTAAAATAGGTTGCACTAAAGTAAAATATAATGTTTTTATTGTGTTTATATTAGAAAATTCTCTAGAACTTCTTATAACAAATCCTAAAGATTTATTTGCCTTCTTGCAAATCTTTTCAAAGTGCCCTGCAAATGATAGAGTTGAATCATACCTCACTCCCAAATCTTTAATTTCATTAATTCTATTTAAGTATTCTCCCCCCATAGTATATTCAAAATATACTGAGTTTATTTTATATGTAAATGTCATTATGTTAAACCTTTTTTGATTAAAATATAATTTATTTTTATCACTCCATTCATAAATTCTGTCGATATCCCTTTGGAGTCCTATACAATCTCTAACAGTAGTTATTTCCTTGAAAATTTTGAGATCGTCTGCAAATAGTAAACATTTAGATTCTTTTAGAATAGAAGGCAAATCATTTATAAATAATACGAAGAGTAACGGTCCAAGATTGGATCCTTGAGGAACTCCAGAGGTAATATCACAAAAACTAGAAATTTTCCCCTTAAACTTAACGAAAAATTGCCTATCTTGCAGATAACTTCTTAAAATGCCATGATTTATACCAAAATATTCTAATTTGCTCAATAGTATTTTATGATTAACTCTATCAAACGCCTTCGCGAAGTCTGCATAAAGTGTATCCAGTTGGATCTTATTCTCAAATGAGTTATTGACTTCATAAGTGAACCGAAACAAATTAGTGTTGATAGATCTTTTATTAACAAATCCGTGTTGTAAAAGACTTATGCTATTCTCTACGTGCCTATAAATCCTTTGAAATAGAATATGTTCTAATAATTTTGCTGGAGCACACAAAATTGAGACACATCGGTAATTTGATACATCAGTTGGATCACCTGATTTGAAAATTGGCACACAGGTCGCAGTTTTCCACTTCTTTGGGAAAATTTCATGCTTTAATGATAAGTTAAAAATATGTATTAATGGAGTTTCTAACCAGTCAGCGCATGCTTTCAATATATATGGAGGAAGCTCATCAGTTCCAGTTGATTTTTTTGGTTTTAACTTTTTTTACCGCTAGTTTATATTCTTCTGAGGTCACTTTACTAAAACTAAGTATATCGTGATTACTGATACCCACATTTACTTCTTCATGATTACTATGGTCTTTATTATACATAGTTTCGAAATAATTAGCAAAATTCTGAGCATGTTGATTCATCGGTAAAACAGTATCGTTAAGATGAAACTTTTCCGTTTCTAAAAAACAACTTCCTCGTTTTTTATTAATATATGACCAAAAGCTATTGATATTTTCCGTAATATTTTGCTCTGTCTCCATTATGTATTTTTTATGTTCTAACCGTGTTAGATCTTTTAATTTCTTTCTAAGCTGAATAAATTTTTTATTATATTCATCAGATATCGTTCTTAACTTCCCTAATTTAAATTTTTCTTTTGCCATAACTTTAATTTCGTTTGTGAACCAAATGGGAAATTGCTTTTTGTTAAAATTTTTTTAGTCAAACTAAATACCGTTGGAAAAGTCGCAAAATTTCCAACACGAAAATACCCGGCTGTCGCGCGAAAGCGTTTGCATAACTTAGGCTGCCGCGATATTGTGCGCGCGTAAGATTCGATCACGTATGAAATTCGCGCTTTAGATAAGGAGTTTGGGAGTGTGCGCACAGCTGACATTTATTTGACATCGAATAAATATATAGTTTATGTGTTGTTTTTTTATTGTTTTTATTTTTAGTTATGCTTAAAACGTCCCTATATATCTAAAGCAGAAAAGTAATTAATGTTCAAGATAGGTAAATAAATAGAGAAGTCTTAATTTTGTTTTGTTTTTTGCAATTTATAAAATTATACATCGTTAAAGTTAACAAAATGTGAAAAAATAAGTTTAAGAATATACACTAAATTCCTCAGAATAATCGCTTTCTGAGTACCTAATTGATATCGGAATGGACACCGCTGTCACCCAGATAGCACAGGACGTCCCATGGACGTCCTGATTTGGTCCCTTGTTGGTCCGGTTGGTCCCGGACCTAAATAGGACGTCTAGTGGACTTCCGATTGAACACTGGAACGTCCTTTGACAGACGTCCCATTTCGTCAAAGCGTTTAGTTTTCGGTCCGAGTCCAGGACGTTAATGGGACGTCTATGGGACTTTCTATGTACTTACATCGTTGGTATCTAAATCGATAACTTGAAATTCAACATTTTGTTTTTGTAAGAGTATGAGGACAGAAAACCTAACCTATCATTTATTTTCAAATGAACAACAGTTACAAATTTCAGAATTAAATAATTAACTTATATAAGTGAGTTAGATTAACGAAAAAAAAAAGGTAATATAGTGTTATTTGTTATTTTTTTTGATGGTTGTAAAGAGGTTATAAGTGAGTGTTTTTTGTTGAGGTGAGAATAAGTGATGTGTATTGGCGGTAGCCGCTGGCGAAAAGAAAAGACCTTAATGGCGGAAAGTTGAAACAAAACAAATTTTGACAAAATTATAAAACTTAGTTATATCGACACAAGCTATAAGTAGGACCCAACGATTCATCTTACCAGCCCTGTGTGTTAAATTTAATTCATTCCTGTTTTTTTTTGTAAACTGAAACTTTTACTCTAGCTAGTTATTTCAGGATAAAAGTTGTTAAATAAAGCCCTTTTGATGTTAACATTTTTGTTATTATTACCCTTTATGGATTATGGTCAAATATCGTCCCTCGGACGTCTGATTTACGTCCCTAGGATGTCTCTCAATATTCCCTATGACGTCCTTTTGGGATGTCCCAGGGACGTCCCTAAGATGGACGGAAACGGGACATTAGGACGTCCATTGGACGTCCGATTGACGTCCGTGTGCTATGTGGACATATTGCTCGATAATTTCGTTCGCGTTGATAAATAATCATTTCTTTCGAAATACAATTATTTTCTTACGGGCAATTCCACAACTACTTAATTTTTATTTGTTTTATTTAATCTGCATTTAATGCAGTAGATAGGTTTATAATCACATAAAAAGTCAATACGTACAGTTGTTTGCAAATTAATATTTTCAAGTTTAGGTTCATCTCGGTATTTTGGGTTCAAAGTTGATATTTTCTTTAAACATTTCGAATGATATTCGGCGTCATATTGGTTCAGCAACAACAAATTTCCGTATTTAAATTTTTTTTTTTTTATTTGCTAAATTCTAGTACACTGGTTTTTTTTTAAGTTTCGTTGCTGCATTTCAAGAAGTTACCGTCATTTTTGCATACAAAAAACCAGGGTGGCTGTCCTCGACAATCCCTAAAAAACGAACCGTTTTCGAAAGTGTGTGGTTGAGAAGCGAGTAGTTTTTGAAATCAAGATTAATTTATCCTTTTTTTATTATAGCGTGAATATAAAAGTGATTAGTGTGTTTAATTTTTGTTTAGATTTCAAATTTTTAGTCTCAAAAGTCAAATTTAAAAAATATAAACTTCTACCTTATTATTGTCATTTTGTCACGTGACCAATAAGGTCTAGAGCGTTTGTTCATTACATCTACGTTTAAATTTATTCCACTATCACGAGATAAAAATTCACAACATTTCAGATGCATCCGATGTAGATATTCAAATGCAGCATATGTAATTTAATTACAACAAACCATTTGTAAATTTATTGAATGATGATTTTTTCTAATCACATAATAAATAAATGTTCAAGAAAACCTGAACCTTTTTTTGCGGAAAAATAGTTATACGGGTGCAGTTAATACAACCTAAAATTCTAGGAAAATCGTACGTCATAAAAAACTTAGTTTTTAAAGTACCTACAAAATTAATTTAAATTATAACTTGACATATCTCATTTAGTTTTTATTTTGTGCCCAAATTTTTAAAATTTCTAATCACAATGTGTGATACAGAAGAGCTTTGAACTACCACTTGCAAGAAACCGCAAGCAAATTAATTTCTGTAAATAAAACAGACATGAATTACATAATAATTAAATTCTTGCACTGTAAGATATAAAAAAATATTCCTTAAATTCAAAAAATAAATTCTGCCTTTGCGTGTCTAAATCTTTAAGGATTCTTATCTTCCAAGTTTTCTAATTGAATAATTAATAAAAATTGAAAGAAATTCTCAGTTTTAGTACTACAAACCATATTTGTAAGAAATTAGATACTTTCATAGATATAAATAAAAAATAGTTTACCTAGAATTTGTTAAAATCAATCAATATTATTATTCATCCTAAAAGTGACATTAGCTAAATCCTTGAAAACATGCACGTTTTATCAAAAACGTGTGAAAAATCCGCTGGCTGTAAAATACCCGTTTTAGAAACGTACACGCTTTTAAAACGAATGTCGAGAATAGCAAATATCTCGCATGTTGCTAAAGCGTATACGTTTTTTAGAAAACGAGCCCATCGTTAGGGGGCGTCCATTAATTACGTGAGGTATTTTTGAGGATTTTTTGTCCCCCTTTCCCCCCCGGTGAGATTTTTTAACAAAATTTATGTTTTGGGTGTAAAAGCGTTGGATTATTAAAAATAAGAAACAAAAACACAATATCGCTGTTCCGGTAAAACAATGACGCAAGTGCAAAATTATGACATTTTGATTTTAACATGTAATTTATCTAAAGCGCTGATTTCATACGTGATCGAATCTTGCGCGCGCACAAAATCGCGGCAGCCTAAGTTATGCAAACGCTTTCGCGCGGCAGCCGAGTATTTTCTTGTTGGAAATTTTGCGACTTTTCCAACGGTATTTTGTTAGACTATAAAAGCGATGAGTGTATAAAAGCAACATCGATAGAGTACTTTTCGGCCCCATCAGCCACCCTTGACGCAAAGGATGATGTCGGCAGCTGTGTATTGAAAATTATATTTAACTACTATCTATCGATTAAGTAGAAAATTTAACAAAAAAGCGATGGGTGGAGGGTGGCACATATTTTTAATTGTTAATATTTTTTTATAACGTAAAACGCAAACGATATTGGGACGGCTGCCGACGGATTTCTATTGTACAAATATATTACCAGACGTTTTCATGAAAATTTAGCCATACTAGTGATCGACCCAACATTTTGCAGTGGGCTCCTAAACTATAATTTCCTCTGTCAACCATGTTTCCGATGCCAATAAAATATCATAGTGACAATCCATTGTGTTATAATAAAAGTCCATTACCTTTCCTTTAAGCCCACGGCAATTTTGGTAATAACATTGTAAGGTACCCATTTATAAAACTATAAATAGATCAAAAAATATAATATACTAGTATAATGAAAGTAAAGTAAATATGTACTTGTTTGATATAAGCCCCGGTTCATTAATTAAACCATTTTACAGCTTCAGGGGAATCTTATTTTAAAAAATTTCATTGAGAAATGAAATATCCGATAAACTAAGAATCGATTATTTAAAAAGAATAAATCAATGATTAAAAATATCCTAATATTACCATTTAACCTAAAAAAGAAAAAAAAGGAACAAAAACTATGTAGATAAATTAATAAATGTTCTAATTGTATTTAGTCGAGGATCCCATCCGAAACAGTTGTACCTTCCTCAAATATTGAATAGTAGGTATTTATCTTATAACTTGCACACCTTCATCCGTTCTTGCCATAATTTTACCATTTTGTGTCCAAACCCTTGAATTTCCATATTTCTGACGAGCTTCTTTGAAGTCATTATATTGTTGTTGAGTGAGATCTTCATTAACATATATCCCTGTTTTGTTTAGATTTTTCTTAGATTTATAGACCTCCTTTATTTTTATGTATGTAACAAACTTTACAATAATAGATCTTGGTTTTTCGTTTTTCTTTGATTTACCCAGCCTGTATATCTCATTAATATCTCTTTGTTCACATTTTACTTTCATACCTTGATTAATTAGTTTTAAAATTTTATCAAGTAAATATTCATCTTCGTCGTATGCTACCCCTTCGAATTTTAACGTATTTTTCCTTTGCATATATATATGTAAAGAAAAGGGAAACTGACCTTATATTCTAAACAACATTTCAGTAATCCATGGCACAATCTAAAAATGTAATTATTATAAATAAAAAGAGATGTAACACAAAATAAAATTAGATGGTAAAATATTAGATGGCAAAATATATACATCAAAAAAGTTGTATTTCTTTAACACCCACCCCTGAGGTAAAACTTTCGTTCAAGGGTAGATAGTGATATAATTATAGATCATATAATCACGTTTCTTTTTTCCCTTGACGATAAAATTATAACAGTAAACCGGGAAGAAAAATTCTTATAGGGTATATGCTCATTTAAATAAATAAATAGACAACTGAATTTGGTTGTCTAAAAAAGTTGGAGGGGGTCAAAGGAGTGCGAAAACCCTCTAGAAACCTAGGGAATTAAAACAATTTTTAACGCCACCAACTCCATTTTATTGGTCATTGTATATTAGAGCCGGGCCAAGATGAGTTTGGTACACAACATGGCGACGACAAAAGTTGCGCACTGGCTGTTGCCTAGCAACGACGCTCGGTGAAGCCAAACTTAGTCATTCAGTGGCGTAACTAGGGTCGAGTATATTCAAAGTGAATAGAGTGCGAAAAGTGACAATTTTATATAATTATAGTGCCTTGTGATTTATATTTACATATAAGTATTGTGTTTTTGTTGTTGTAATGGCTCCAAAGAGAATCGGATTAAAAGGGAGGTTCCTTAATAGTCAAACAAGAGAAATTAAATATAATATTACTAAATTTATGGAAAAAGAAGCAAATGAAGGATTTCAAATTCATCTAAAAAAGTATCGGTGAGTATGATAATATAGCATTTATTTTATAACAGTCGTATACATTACAAGTAGTAAGAAGCGTTAGAAGCGTTGGCGGCTAGTGCAATAATTCCACGAGCATATAATTATCTACAATCAGAATTATACATTCATAATAACGAGAAGGTTTTCATAATTTATAACATTTAATACAAAAATTGCAAATGCAAATACTGAATTAACTGAAGAACAATTGTTTTAGAAACAAACATTTATTAATAGTATTGCGAATCAACAGTTTCTTTTAAAATTAATATTTAAAATATTTACCTATTTCATCAAAAAAAATTTTGCTTTTAAAACCATCTGATTACCGTTTAACATATAACAGATTGCCCATAATTATGAAGGTTGAATAATTGTTCCATAAGTTCCCCAAAATAAATATGCCGATTTTTCTATTTCTAAAACGTCGAAACTATCGTAACCATAGCGATCACCTAGATTGAAAAATAAGCTTTTACCAATGATACTAAAATTTCAAATATTCAAGTTGAATCCATTGCGTAGACAAGAGCTTGGCAATCAATTACATTAATAAATATTTATTATGTATTTAATATATGTAATTTAATAATAATATTGGTAAATTGGTACTTAAATAAGTCCTCTATTTCTTAATAGGTATTATTGTATACCTGTTAATACGCAATTCCCAGAATTTGGAAATAGGAAGTCAAATATTCAAATTGATCTATTATGTAGACAATACATAATTAATATCAAATCAAGGGTAATCATGGCCAAAACGGGCGTACAAAATAGGGACTGACACAGGTAGCTTCACCTCTATATATACAAGGTGTCCCGAAATTAGACGGTCATATTTTAACAGCGTAATCTACATCATAAAATAGGAATAAAAGTTCATATAAACATGTCCGAAAACGTTTCTTTTCCGAGATACAGGGTGTTAAAAGTGAAGTCCTGATGACACACTTTTGTAAATATTTTCTAAACGTTTAAAGATAACTACGTGAAATTTGGTAAAAATGCTTAACTTTTTACGCTCTATTTAATGGACTAAACCCCAGTTTTTGATCATCTTCATAGGTGGGTAAATTAGGGGGGGGGGGGGGCTAGGGTAAAATTGCCCTAAATTTTTTTTGTTGGCAGTTTTTGACTATAAAATTTGAAAAACCCATGATTTCTTTACAATAAAGTTACTTTTGTTGCATCTCGCTAGGACGCACCATTTTCAAGAAAAAAACATTTGACAGTTTCATGATAAGTTATTCGAAAATGTAAATAATTAGTATGCCTGTGAAATCAGAAATTTTATTTTTTTTTACTTTGGAAAAACCGGTGACTAAAGAAATTTTAAAAAATATTTACAAAAATAGGCCATCAGGACTTCACTTGTAACACCCTGTATCTCGAAAACGAAACGTTTCCGGACCTATGTTTATATGAACTTTTACTCCTATTTTAGGATGTAGATTACGCTGTTAAAATATGACCGTCTAATTTCGGGACACCCTGTATTATATTAACTAATTAATAAACTTATTTTCGGTTTAATTAATCTTAATAAATAAAACAAAGTAGGGTTAGTTGCACCATTTATAACTGAAGAACGGCTAGAACGAGTTAAATGCGATCTTTTATTTATAGAATTTGTCTCCACCCTGAATAGCAAAATAACTATTAAAATATCAAAAAATTCTGTAAAAAATTGGGTAGCAGCTAGAAATACCACATTCACTTTAATTAATGTAGAATCGTTAACACGAAAAAGGTTTGCAACATTGCAAGTAGAAGAGTGGATCAACATTTGTCGACATGTCAAGGAATATGAAGCTACACAAATTAAAAATGAACATTTGTTGGACTCCACAATGGACCATTTAAGGTTTACAGTAAATACTGGATCATCGGATAAAAGTTGGTCAGATGATGAAGACAGTGATGTAAGTTTAGGAGTACAACAGCTCTCTGATTTAGAATCGGACGAAAATTAGATTTGTGTCTCTATTTATATGTATTTTTGTAATATATAAGTATTTTAATATTATCTTATTTTATTATCACATATACACACATATATAAAAGAAAATATTTAGAATAAAATTCACTTCATAGTACCTAGTTAGTAATTAATCATAATACATAATTTAAAATAAAAAAGGTAATACAAATTACTAAACGTCCGCCTCTGCCTCTGACGTCACACCTTCGCGCAGGGTCGAGCACGTGGCTGTACCAATCTCATCTTGGCCGGCCTCTACCTTTGATGTACATTTTCATACAACTATGATAAGTCGTTTAGTAAGGCAAAAACACTTTTAAAATTTTTACTTCAACACCCTGTAACCGCCCACCCCCCGGTCTTGTAGCTAATTATTAAAAGCCCGTATTTTAATTTAACTACCTCCCTCCCCTTGGGAAATTCAAAGTAATTCATACTTTCTGTATTTGGCCTTTTCCTCTAGTAGTGTAGTGATCGTCTAGTTAATTGATAATTTATATACCTACGTTGTGTTAATGTTAATTAAGATAAACCAGGATTCGATGCAAAGTTTGGTACTTTGTAAATGAAATAATACTCAAAATATATTTAACTTAATTTATTTTTGTTCTCAAATAAGCTCAGTATGTACAAAATTTCTTTTAATATTGGGTAATGAGAAATTGTATCTCATGTAGACCTCACATGTGTCCCGCCCATACAAACAGGCCACAGGCCACTTGCCATCAATATATGTAATAAAAACAATTCTTGAGAATAGACAGCAGACGTTCTTAGAATTGCACTATCTTTAATAATTCTTTTGTTTCGTCGTCTTCTTTTTTAAATAGGTGCGCTTACTGAGATACAGTCGTTGCAGTATCATACGGATATCCCTTATGTTTTAGTCTCACCTAGAGGGGTTTTATGTAGTGTAGTCCTACTAGAATAGTGCTAGTTCAATACCAACGAACTACCCCTTATTTTCAGATCTACTTACGGTGCGAAGATTGAGAGATAATTATCTAAGATAGTCAAACCCTGTAGTAACATCATATTCGGATAAATGTGAGTCTAGTCGTCCGATGTGTCATTTACCCCAATCAGCTGAGCTATTATTTAGTAGATATTTGCGAGGGTTCATTGACAGTTCGGTAGCCAGACTCTTGTTATCTTTTACGGTGATATATTAATTTGAAGGCAATATGTCCCATAGCAAACACATCTGGACGAGCTAAATGCGATGTCGGCGAGCAACAAATTCCTCAAATCTAAAGGTTGACTATTATTGAATAATAATGAGTTACACAATAATACGTAATAATAAATTCCCATTTTACAAAGTTAATTTCGTTAAGTTATTAACTCACCATCTGATATGCAGACCGTTGGGTGTATATTATCGTCTGTTTCTATTTCAGACATTTTATATTTTTGTATTCGGTACGGAAGCGTTATCTTGTGTCGGGATAGTTAGCAGGAACGTTGAAATGTTGGCGTCGGAATTTAGAGCGGCGTGATGGAGATAGAGCGTCGTGACTCAGAACTCCAAACGTCGAAAGGTAGTGAAGTAAGGACGTAGGACGTCAGTTGAGATATTGGGCATCAGATGGAGGGCGTCGGATAAAAGAGATGACGTCGTGACGTCGAGCGTCGAGACGTGGGAACGTTCGGGAGGTAGGTCGTCGGGTTGAAGAGCGTCGGATAAAGGTAGGATATGAACTGCGTGGGTTTAGGAAAGGTACTGAACTTGAATTATACTAGATTTGAAGAATAATACGACTGGAGCTCGAAATCAACTGAACTCGATTTAATTAATTTTTGTGACGTCAGTTTCTTGTGTGAACGAATTTGGGCGGATAGGGGGTGGCTGATTTATTACTTGCCTTGAAAAGTTTGTGTATCGAAAACAACGTTCCTATTCAAACTGACTTAAGATAAGTGCGTTAACAGTTTTAATAATTATTACTTTGTGACAACTTATGTTATATGGTAAGTTTAGATCGAGTTCCCAGGCACTTGTAAGAAATTGGATCTCTTACGGCAGGGTTATAGCTATTATTTATTAGGTGTCGTAAATAAGATTTAATTATCTGGGAGATTTTTCGTTAAATGAAGGATTTTGAATTTAATAAGAATGCAACTTTTCTTTAATAAAATGGAATTAATAAATTATCAAGGTACCTGGGTGCGGTAGGTTACAACCATGTAAGTTTTTTACTGTCCTTTTTTTATGTATGCAAGTTAGCTTAAATCGACTTATTTTCTATCCCATCAATAAATGGTGGTTAAATTTACTGTACTATATTTTTGTCACACCCTGTATTGACTGGCATCGCCTTGCATTGGGGGAGATGTAGGTTTTAGGTTTAAAATTCTTTATTTACAACTTAAGTAATATCTACAATTCTCACACAATAAAAACAATTCGACACTAGGCCTAAGCTTCGTGCGGGCCCGAGGACCATGGCAGACATATCTGCCTGTTAATACCGTAGTGGGATTTCTATTATGTTGTGCGGTTCTCACTCCTTACCGTTTCGGTATTATTGAAAATTTTTGATTAAAATTGAAATCGACAATTGAGAAGTATTTTTAGTTGTGTCTTGTCTTAGTTTTGGTTATTGTCCCCTGGAAAAAGCTAGTAAAAAACAGGGTTGTCCTTGTATGTGCGTTGGTCTTTTGTAGTCTTTGGTTGTTGTCACAATCCACTGGCTTGTTGCGCGATGAAACTTCCGCCCGGGCACCGATCGAAAGTGTATAAGGCTTTCGGTCTGTGTCCCAGCAGCCGATTCACCGCGCAGTCCGCCTTTCGACCAGATTTGAGTATCTAATCGGTGTGAATTGTTGTTAGTTTATTTGTCGCTGTGGTGGGTTCTGTTACTGTCTTCGTCTGAAAATGTTTAGTCTTGCGTGGATGCACCCGTGTTTTCTACGCACGTTGTCTCCTCTGTAAATGTTAGTGATGCTCTCCTTTACAGGATCAGGGAGGCATCGCGCGTAGAAATTGTCTGCTGTCGTCAGTATGAATTGTTTTATGTACGGTATGTCTGTCTCTGTGTGCATGTCTGCAATTCGTGCATAACGATCATAGCCCAGGGCTAGCCTAATACACCTGTTCTGAGCGACCTGTAACTTATTGTAATGAACGTTGGCCATCGAGCAGAACACTGGACACCCATATGTGAGGATTGGTCTGTGGATGGTTTTGAAAAGGAGAAGTTTATTTTGCAGTGAAAGTCTGCTTCTACGGTTTAGAATGAGGTAGAGCATGCGGGTGGCTGCAATGCTCTTACCTACCCTATCCTGTATGTGTGCTCTGAACGTTAATCCCTTATCTAGTTGAAATCCCAGATATTTAAGGGTAGTTTTAGTTTCTATTATGTCTTCACCGACTCTTAGGGGTGTGATAATTCCCTGGGTCCTACGTTTTGATAAAAGGAGACATTCTGTCTTCGTAGGGTTAATTTTCATTTTATTTTCAACCAGGTAAGGGATTAACGTTTCATTTATATGGGCGTCCAGGTCCCTGACCGCTGATTCTGCCGATCTGTCACTTTTGAAGACGCAGGTGTCGTCGGCGTATAGCGCCGTCTGTACCCCATTATGTCCCATTGGCATGTCATGGGTCATGATGGTGTACAGATGCGGCGATAATACCGAGCCCTGTGGTACTCCCGCTTGCACTGTATATGGTCCTGTGATTGTTGAGTTAAGTTTTATGTTGAATTGTCTGTCCTGTAAGTAAGACAGAATTATTTTTACAATATACACTGGAAAATCATTCACCAGCATCTTGTGAATTAACCCGCAGGCCCATACGGTATCGAATGCTTTTTCGCTGTCAAGTGCGACTAGCACCGTTTGTAGGTCATTATTAAACGCCTCTTTGGCGTGATGCACAATTCTAATGACCTGGGCCACGGTGCTATGTCCGCTTCGAAAACCGTACTGTTCCTGCGGGACAATTTGTCGTTGTTCTTCTACCTGTTTTAGTCTTTTAAGTATAATTTTGTCTGTAATTTTGGCTATAGTGTTGAGTAGCGAGATGGGTCGGTAACTTTCGATGTTATTTGGGTTTTTGCCCTGTTTGAGAATTGGGATTATATTTGCCATTTTCAGGTTACTAGGGTAGTGTTGTAACCTGAAAATGGCATTTATTAGGTAATGAAGTTGAACAATTGCCTTAATAGGGATGTTTTTGAGCATGATGTTGCTTATGTCGTCCGGTCCTGGAGCTTTTCTGTTTTTGAGGCCCTTAATTACTTCCCCTACCTCTTTAGGAGAGGTCATGAAAGTTTGTGGGACTGGTTGTGGGGGGGTTAACTTTAATTCATTAATCATGTTTTCGATGATCTGCTGATTTCTGTTGTTTTGAGTGTTGTTTGTGAAGTTTGACTGAAAGTAGCTGCCGAGGGCGTGGCTTTTGTCTGTGTCTGAGGTGTACGTGTTCTGTCCTTGTATCAGTGGGGGGAGTAGTGATTGAGGTTTCTTTAAACCCTTCACTACTCTCCACAGTGAGTTGTCCATAGGATTGATTTCGGACAGGGTTTTCTGCCATTTTGAGTTTCTGTGTGTATTAATCTCTGAGTTAATGTAGTCTAAGCCTGTCTTCTTCTCTCCTATGCGTCTGCCACCGCTTTCTGATGTGGTTTTTAGTAGTTATGAGTTCCGTGAGTGCGGGTGGCAGGTCGTCGGTATGTTGAGTTCTTGTTTTGATTTTAGTAGTGTCGTTTCTAGCTTTTTGTACGACATTAATAAATTCATTTGTGTGTTGTTCAAGTTGTTGTATGTTGTGTATGTTTTTATTGATTGTGAGATTTGTCTCTATAATCCGTCTGTAAGTGTTCCAATTAGTAGTTTTGTAGTCGTAATATTGCGTTTGAAGTCTGTTAATTTTGTTAGTAGTTTTGATTTCCAAGTACACTGGGTCGTGGTCAGAGTTTAGTGTGGATATAGTCCTGATGTTCTGTACGTCTTGTATGTTTTTCGTAACTGCGATGTCCAGTGTACTTGGATTGAAATTGTTAAATGGTGTGTACGTCGGTTCTTCCGTGTAGTGTATTATATAACCGTTGTCCTCGGTAGCTTCCCTCAGTAAAGTTCCCGCTGTATTTGGTCTAGTGCAGTTAGCATCCCATTCGGGGTGCTTGCAATTAAGGTCCCCTGCGAGAATAACTCTATTACCTTTCGACATGAGCGTATGTAAATCAATAGTTCGAATGAGTAAGGGAGGCGGGTTGTATACTCCTATTATAGTGAATTTATCTACTTTGATTATGACGTGTTCAATGTGAGGCGCTACGTTCGCGTTTGCTAATTGTTCAAACTGGGGGGAGATGTAGCTCTAAAGCCCATTTCAGACAAGCCGCCACTTAGTCGTAGATAATTTCTAAAGGGACATTTTTTTAATTTAATGTTAACTTTGAGGTTAACCATACTCAATAATGCTGCATTGAAATTAATATACTTTTCGTTTTAGTTTTCAGGTCGCTTAGAAAAAACCTCTTCAATACCCAATTTGGAAGATGTTATGAAACCTGTTCCTATTGCGGTCAATTTTTTCTTACTAAGTTACAGTTCCTGTACCATTTTATTATTGTTCATTATGTAAAGAAAGTAACAAAAGTTTGTAAGCAAACATTTGGACAATATAAGGATTGTCGATGTAATAATTGTTTGGATACTATATTCAGACATGCAGCTACACCAAATATTAATGAAAACCCGTTAAGATGTAAAGTATGTTTGAAACAGTTTACACATAAAGGTAATTTAAAATTACACTTAAAAATTCACACTGGAGAAAAATCATTTAAGTGTGAAATATGTTCGAAACCATTTACACAAAAAGGCAATTTAGAAAAGCACTTACAAATTCACAGTGGAGAAAAACCATTTAAGTGTGAAATATGTTCGAAACTGTTTATATACAAAAGCAATTTGAAAAGTCACTTGAGAGTTCACACTGGAGAAAAACCTTTCAAGTGTAAAATATGTTTCAAACAGTTTGCTCGCAATAATCAGTTTAAAGTTCACTTAAAAAATCACACTGGTGATAAACCGTTTAAATGTGAAATATGTTTGAAACAGTTTATCCACAAAACTAGTTTAAATTATCATTTAAAAATTCACACTGGGGAAAAACCATTTCAGTGTGAAATATGTTTGAAACAGTTTATCGAGAAAAGCAATTTAACAAGGCACTTACTAGTTCACACAGGAGAGAAACCGTTCAAGTGTAAATTATGTTCGAAACAGGTTTCCCGCAAAGACATATTTGAAGCGCACTTAAAAGTGCACACAGGAGAAAAACCGTTCCAATGTGAAATATGTTCGAAACAATTTATCCAGAAAAACGATTTAAAAAAGCATTCGCATACTCACACTGCAGAAAAACCATTTATATGTGAAATATGTTCGAAACTGTTTATATACAAAAGCAATTTGAAAAGTCACTTGAGAGTTCACACTGGAGAAAAACCTTTCAAGTGTAAAATATGTTTCAAACAGTTTGCTCGCAATAATCAGTTTAAAGTTCACTTAAAAAATCACACTGGTGATAAACCGTTTAAATGTGAAATATGTTTGAAACAGTTTATCCACAAAACTAGTTTAAATTATCATTTAAAAATTCACACTGGGGAAAAACCATTTCAGTGTGAAATATGTTTGAAACAGTTTATCGAGAAAAGCAATTTAACAAGGCACTTACTAGTTCACACAGGAGAGAAACCGTTCAAGTGTAAATTATGTTCGAAACAGGTTTCCCGCAAAGACCAATTTGAAGCGCACTTAAAAGTGCACACAGGAGAAAAACCGTTCCAATGTGAAATATGTTCGAAACAATTTATCCAGAAAAACGATTTAAAAAAGCATTCGCATACTCACACTGCAGAAAAACCATTTATATGTGAAATATGTTCGAAACAGTTTCGCCGAAAATGTCATTTGGATGCACACCTATTCATTCACTCCGAAGAAAAACCGTTCAAATGTGAAATATGTTCGAAACAGTTTACACGGAAAGACAAATTGGAAATGCACTCACAAATTCACACTGGAGAAAAACCGTTCCAATGTGAAACATGTTCTAAACAGTTTAATCAGAGAAGCAATTTAAATACGCATTTAAAAACTCACATTAAAGAAGAACGGTACAATTGTGAAATATGTTCAAAAAAGTTTATCTGGAAAGGGGATTTAAAAAAGCACTCAAAAACTCACACCGGAGAAAAATCGCATCTAAAAATAAGGAAAAAGTGATTTTTATTATTATTTATAGTCCAATCAAATAGACCTTTCAATCAAAATTTTGGAGGAAATACAGGAATTTTTGATATAAGTCACTTTAGAGTAAAAACGATATGTAAAAAAAAATTGTTTTGCAGGCACCGGCAAATGTCAAAAAAACAAGAAAATAAAGTGTTTTTTAAGGTTATTTAAAAACGGTAGATGCTATAAAACAAGTACTTAATGAAATTGTAAAGCATAAAGTTTTACATAAAAACGATATTTGACATTTTTTGCTATTATTAAAACTGACAGAGTTAGGGTGGTTAGAAATTAAGAGGAGATATATATGGATGATAACGGACTTCTTCCTCTATCATCGCATTCTCGCTCGATATATGAGTTTAGCTTTTTGACCTTTAGTGGAATAATAGAATTTGTGCTATATTTAAATTTATTTACCTTTCCGTACACTAAAATAACTGCCACAAATACAGAGGGGAAACTGACTGTTCTAAACACTTCACTTAGAAATTAAAATTGACATTTATCATTAATAATATTGATTAGATTTTTAATCGATGTTGCAAGAAGCCTTCTTCTAGAAACGAAGTGGCGAACGAACTTGACCGAGATCGTTGCGTCATTTCATCCCTATGCGCAGTGATCTAATGCACATCAGTGGATCAAAAAATAGATCTTTAAAATAAGATAATACTTTACAGAGACATTGCTAAATTAGATTATATTAATTTTTTTTTAACTTAGTTAAAAAAAAATTAATGTAGATAGAAATTAAATGTTAAATAAATGCATTTTTTAGGTGAATATAACTAATTGTTTAAAAAAGGTAGGTATGCAACATACAATACGCTGTTCGACATAATTGGTTGTCTAACAGTCAATTAATTTAAATAACGTACAAAAAACATTATACGAGGCCATTACAAATAGTTCATTTTCCAACAATATATGACTTGGAAAAATCGTAGAGAGCTGAAAATTCAATGATTTGTAGTTTCTTTTTATTATTTGCTCAAAAAATTATAAATTTCTTTTAAGAAAGAGTTATAACAATTTTAATTTAGAAAATTTCTATACATTATACGAATTTATATGGTAAAATAAATTTTGAAGTAAATTATTAGCTTGACTGACATGAAAAATATGAGAAGTAAACTAATAAAAACGACACCCCGACAGTTTGGTCCCCACTTGAAATTCCATTAAATAAATAAAAATAAAAACAAATAAAAAAGAACTAGATAAAAATTAACTAAATAAAAATATATAAAAAAATGAAAAAAATAAAAAAAATTAAAAAAAAGATAATAAAAAATTAATAAATAAAAATAAGTAAACTAAAAAATATATAAACAAAAATAAATAAAAAGATAAAAGTAAAAGAAAATAAATAAAAAATTAAAATTAAAAAGAAATAAACAAAATTAAAAACAAATAAAAAAAGAACTAGGTAAATAAAAATATAAAAAAAAAATAAAAATGAAACTAAAAATAAAAATTAATAAATTAAATTAGGTAAATTAAAAAATATATAAAAATAAGTAAATAAAAATAAATATAAATAAAATTAAACAAAAATAAATAAAAAAATAAAAGTAAAAGAAAATAATTAAAAATAAATAAAATATAAATGAAAATATAAATGAAAATAAATAAAAAAAATATAAATAAATTTTTTGTTTATTTTTTAATTAGTTTTTTATTTTTATTAATTTTTATTTATTTTTATTTAGTTCTATTTTTTTTTACTTATTTTTATTTTCTTTTCATTTATTTTTGTTTAATTTTATTTATTTTTTATTTTTAAATTTAACTATTATTTTTATTTATTTAAATTTTATTTATTTTTTTAATTATTTTAATATTTTTTTATTTATTTTTATTTATTTTTATTTATTTTAATATTTTTTTATTTATTTTTATTTATTTATTTACTTTTCATTATTTTTATTTATATTTTATTTATTTTTATTTATTTTCTTTTCTTTTATTTTTTTATTTAATTTTATTTGTATAATTATTTATATTTATTTATTTTTTTATTTATTTCTATTTATTTTTATTTATTTTTATTTTTAATAATTTATCTATTTTATTTAAATTTTGTTTATTTTTTATTTTAATTTTTTTTATTTATTTTTTTAGTTTTAATTATTTTTGAAAAATAAATTCAACTCAAATGTAAAAATAAAATGAGTAAAACTCAAAGCCAATATCACATAAATACCAACGACCGTTTCCCTTCAGAAAACAACTACTCCTTTGACCAAGAATGATGCTCTGCTTAGTGAGCAAAATGAAAGGTAGAGAGTGTTGAAATTTAATTTCTATCTCTGCTGTCTTTCCTTCGGATATAATTCAATACCTGTTGCGGTATTAGCCAAAGGAGTAGTTGTTTTCTGAAGGGGAACGGTCGTTGGTATTTATGTGATATTGGCTTTGAGTTTTACTCATTTCATTTTAATTATTTTTATTTATATTTATTTGTTTATTTATTTTTATTTCTTTTTGTTTATTTTTTTAATTAGTTTTTTATTTTTTTATTTTAATTTTAATTTTTTTTAATATTTTTATTTAGTTCTTTTTTATTTATTTTTATTTATTTAATGGAACTTCAAGTGGGGACCAAACTGTTGGAATGTCATTTTTATTAGTTCTCTCCTCTTATTTTTCATGTCAGTCAAGCTAATAAGTTTACTTCAAAATTTATTTTACCATATAAATTTCGTATAATATATTGAAAACTTAAAAAAACAAAAAAAAAATGTTCTTAAAAGAAATTTATAATTTTCTGAGTAAATAATAAAAATAAACTACAAAATCATTGAATTTTTAGCTCGCTATGATTTTTCCAAGTCATATATATCTCCTATTAATTTCTAACCACCCTAACTCTGTCAGTTTTAATAATAGCAAAAAATGTCAAATATCATTTTTATGTAAAACTGCTTTACAATTTTTATTAGGAACTTTTTTCTATAACACTTACCGTTTTTAAATAAGCTTAAAAAACACTTTATTTTCTTGTTTTTTGACATTTACCGGTGCCTGAAAAACAAAATTTTTTTACATATCGTTTTCAAATACTCTAAAGTGACTTATATCAAAAATTCCTGTATTTCCTCCAAAATTTTGATTTAAAGGTCTATACAGGGTGTTAAAAAAAAAGTGTCACAAAATGAAATGGTGAATAGTATGACCCAAAATAAGCAGAAAAGTCTTAATAAATATATGACAGCAAATTAACGGTTTCGGAGATACGGACCATTTTGTGTTTATAACAATTTTTTATTATTATAAAAAAACAATGATATTTATAAACAATCAATAAGAACATAGAGTTAAATGAGATGTTCAAATACTGACGTAGCGCTTCCCTCGCATTGCCATTTGCACGACCGTACATAAAATGCATGTCAGCTAATTCAATATTAGTGTAAACAGGCATAACGAAAATTTATAAAATTATTCACCCACAACAAAATAATAACTGCAAATAGTATCTATGAAAAAACATCGGTAGACTCCGATAAGAAAAGCAAGTTTTTGAGAATGAAAAAAGATAATCAAAAAATGATACAAAACACAAAACACTCCCTATCTCTGAAACCATTCATTTGCGGACATATGTTTATTAAGACTTTTCTGCATATTTTGGCCCATACTACCCCCCGTTTTATTTTGTGACACTTTTTTTTTAACACCCTGTATGATTGGACTATTATTTTTCTCTATTTTTCTTCTACAACGGGCAATGCTAAATTATACACTCATGGACAAAATTATCGACTAATTTTTATTACCACCTTTATTTCAAAATAATTTTGAATTATCTTTGTAAATTTTTACGTGTTATTGTTATTCATCTAGTAGGCGAATAAAATCATAAATATGTTGACGTTTATTTAATATTAATGGCGTTTTTTGATTCTCGCGCCATCTGTTATACATTCAAATCAATATATTTATTATTTTCAATAAAAGCTAATGTGTGAAACAACCCTATTTTATTTCATCCCAAATGTGCCTTTTAAAATTGTTTAAAATTAAAATTAATAGTAAGTTGCACCTTTTTCTGCAATTTGGTTTGTTCAGGATATTTAAATATTGTATATTTTCCGAAATCAGTCGATTTGAAATTTGTAAGTCACTTTCTTTGTCAATTTAAATAAAATCACTATTTTTAGTAAAAATAATAGTGGTTAATCCATCCCTTTTATCTAAGAAACCAACCTGCTCGTTCAATAAATTAGTAGTAAAGATGGTGCTTTAATTTTAGGACGAGTTCTACTAGTTCCACTAGAACAGCCATACTCAACCTGCGGCCCTCCAAGCTTTTTTGTGCAACCCCAAACACTATTATTAGGAAGGTACTTTTTAAAACTATTGCATATCAAACAGATTTATATAGCCCGAAATAGAATGTTCAGTAAAAAACACTATTAACATTATTTATTGGATACTAGTTGACCCAGCCACGCGTTGCTGTGGCTCAGTAATTATAATACATTGAATCAATGTTTTACTAATTCTTTGGCACAATTAAATTAATATTTTCTAAAAAAATTTAAAATAGATTCATTTATATGAGATTGAAAATAAAACGTTTCGCCAAAAGGACCACGCACTTTTCTTATGCAAACGGGAATACCGTCAAAATGTCAGAATTTTTGATATGTTAAATTACTTGATGTCCCCATCAAAAGTGCCCATGGGGCCCAATCGTATCCTATGACTAGAATTTGAGATACAGGGTGTTGAAGTTAGAAATCCCTAATTCGTTAAAATGGACACCATAAATCACTCTTAAATATTTTTGGAAGTTTTTTGCTCATTCTGTGTAGTCAAAATACATACTTAACTACTATAATTAAAATATTGTACCTTACAGGGTGAATAATGATTCGGCAAATCTTTTTTGGTCAAAGTAGGTATTCCCACCGAACAAAAATAGCTAAAATACCGAAAAAAAAAAAAATATATCAGCGTCAAAGTCTCTCAATATTTGATATCGTATTGTACTCGTTTAAAATTTTTATTGGTAAAATTAGATTCTATGACTAGTTTTCCAAATATAACTTAATATGTACCAAATATATAAATTTTAAACAATAAATATACAGGGTGGCCACTTTTTTAATGGGATTGTATTAGTAATTTCCAAACCATACTAGTTAGAAAGTCGGTTAAATGAAGAAAAAGTTGCGTATCTCAAAGCATAATCTAGCGGTGAAAATTAATCGAAAATAGCAGGCACGGTTCTTGAGATATTTCGATAAAAGGAAATTCGATCATTTTGGTTTTTTGGTTATCGTTCATTTATTTTCAGAACTACTAAAAAATATTTTAAAGGTTTTTTATTTGATAGTAAATTTTCTTTGATTTGACGTTTTCATATTTTGCATCCAACGTTTCGTATTCTCCAGACCACCATCAACTTTTTTTTTTAAATATGGGCCTGGGTATTTTATAACATTATTTGAAATAACTTTTTATCCTGCATCCAGCGGTGTATTACACAATGGCATTCACTGACAGTTTTTGGGTAATATGGACCGTAATCCAAATTTTATTGGTACGGATCATCTGTATTGAATTTATAATCAGCGTTAATTTTTTCAGTGTATAATACTTCGAAGATAAAGTGATTATAATTAGGAAAAAATAAATGAGAATTAATAATTATTCAATTATTCGACTATTAAAAAGTATGTTTTGATAAGGTAAATGATTAAAAGATATTCTCGATTCTATTTTTGACAATACCCAAATTTGAAGGCAAAATATTATTTTATTATTGGCACAGCAATTGATATGATTTTAAACTAATATCATCTTACTTGTTATAAAATATAGTAGGCCGTGAAAACAATCCATATTACAAGAACTGTCACATTATTATTATGTTGTTCTTTATTGCTTTACGAAAATTTCTCATTGTTCAAAAGTTTTTTGTGTGTTTCTTGGTACCTAGTCTAACTTCAATATGGTAAGATACACTGCAGAAGAAAGACGAGATATGTACGAATTATACATCAAACTGAACAGAAATTCGTTCAGAGCAAAACAAAGGTACGAGGATTTATATCCCAACAGAATGCAACCAAATATAAAAAAATTTTGGCGTTTGTCTACAACTCTTCTCGAACATAATACATTCGATAAAGCTAGAGTTCCGTATGTTTGAAGAAAGGAGCCAGTCAACGATATTAATGTCTTAGCTCAAATTCGAATAAATCCAGGAGTTGGGTCGAGGACTATTGCAGGTGAATGTAACTTATCAAAAAGTGCTGTTAATAAGATATTCAAGAGACACGGATACCATGATTACAAATACCAAGCTGTACAAAAACTATATCGTAATGATCCTGAAAGAAGATTGCGATTTTGTAATTGGTTTAAACAAAAGGTAAGAATTAATAACAACTTTGCACACAATATCATTTGGGGAGACGAAACAACATTTACAAATTCTGGTATGTTCAATCGAAGAAATAAACATTTTTATGCCACGGAAAATCCTCACCTAATCCAAGAAGTGAGACATCAATATCGTTTCTCTTTGAATATGTGGTGCGGTTTGTTAAATAATAAATTACTGGGACCATACTTTATTGACGGAAATCTTACTGCAGAAAAATATTTAGATATACTGCAGGATATGTTAGATGATCTTCCTTTAGAGTATCGTCTTAACGAAATCTGGTTCCAACAAGATGGATGTGGTCCACACAATTCAAGAATGGTCACGGATTATTTGAATCAGACTTTTCCCAATTCATGGATTGGAACAAGAGGTCCAGTGGCGTGGCCTGCCAGATCGCCAGATCTGAATCCATTAGATTTTTATTTGTGAGGACGTCTCAAAAATAAAGTGTATAATACACCAAATGCAACAATTGAGATTCTCCGCGAAAAGATTGAAGATGCATTGGAAGATATCCAAGAAGAAGAAATAAGCAATAGCATAAGAAATATAAATATCAGAATTGCTAAATGTATTGAAGAAGATGGCAGGCATTTTGAACAATTACTAAATTAATTTTATTGATATTTTCAAATAATTTGATTATGACTAACAAAAACTGAATTTCTTTTTGTTATTATCATTAATTGCGTTTTAAAATTTCTACATTACTATTGTTGTTGTTGATGAATTGTTTAATTTTCGAAAAATTACATAAATTTTGTAAGAATTGATTTTATTTTTTTATCGAGGAGCATGACATGTTGATTCAACTAAAGATGGCTGAAACCAAGCGTAAATTAAATAAAATTTGGATTACGGTCCATATTACCCAAAAACCGTCATTGAATGCCATTGTGTAATACACCGCTGGATGCAGGACAAAAAGTTATTTCAAATAATGTTATAAAATATCCAGGTCCATATTTAAAAAAAATAAGTTGAGGGTGGTCTGGAGAATACGAAACGTTGGATGCAAAATATGAAAACGTCAAATCAAAGAAAATTTACTATCAAATAAAAAACCTTTAAAATATTTTTTAGTAGTTCTGAAAATAAATGAACGATAACCAAAAAACCGAAAAGATCGAATTTCCTTTTATCGAAATATCTCAAGAGCCGGGCCTGCTATTTTCGATTAATTTTCACCGCTAGATTATGCTTCGAGATAGGCAACTTTTTCTCCATTTAACCGACTTTCTAACTAGTATGGTTTGGAAATTACTAATACAATCCCATTAAAAAAGTGGCCATCCTGTATACTGACAAAATAGATATTTTCTTGAGAAATATCTTATATTAAATATTTTGATATACTGTTTTAGATTAAGAATATAGCCCTTGTACTATTTTCAAAGAGACAAAAAAATCGTACTTACTTGCGGTTGAATATGTAAAATGAAAAAATCAACAAAATGCTGAAATTGTTGGCAAAAAATAGAAAATAATTGCCTTTTAACTTGCGAGTTGTTTATTAAAAAAATCTTATTAGTTTACATACAGGGTCATACATTATTGCATTACAAAAAAAGTTCATTATACGGTAGGTATAAGTAGGATCTAGGGAAATGAATAATGATCGGATTAAATGTTTATTTTGATTGGAGCATTGCCTCTTTATATTGTATATTTATATCAGATTGGGATCTCCTTTTCGCGTAAAGTGTTAGCCCCTGTAGGAATAGTGCACTGCTTGTATAATAGGGCAAGTCAAAAATTACCAAAAAAACATTAATTTAGGCTAGTGTGAAAAAAATGGAATTTTATGTGGTTTACACCCTATATAAAAATTAGTGAAAAAATAAAATATTTAGCTGGGACCTTAGGGGTGAGAAATTAAAGAACTAAAAAAATTCAGCTTTGTGCAGCTCTTCGCTTGATTTAAAACTCAAGGGGTTTAGGGCAGCTACAAGATAATAAAACCGGTTTTGAATGTTAAATCAACCCAGAACTCACCACGAGGAGGTGGCCGCACTTCGAGTTTCACCCACCCACCCATTTCTCCATTAATCTCAATATATCTTACTTATTTATATAAAGAGATCATTACATTTTTGGCAAGTCTTTTTTGGCATCAAATTTAGCACGTATGTACGTAGAATTTTCACAACACCCAATTCGCTTTTCTCTTTTTTGGCATTGTTATTAATGTTCTCATAAATTGGAAAAATATAACAATAATAGCAATTACAAAGGACAACTAAATTTATTACAAACACTAAAGATATAAATTCAGATACTTTGTAAGGTATATAAGAAAACAAAAGTCAAATATTAAATTAAAAGAACAGCCTGAACTAAAGATAAACGACCAAATGACTGACGTAACTGAACCAAGACGTTAACGTTAAGTATTAGGTGCAAATACGAGATGGTAATACCAATTAATTTTCTTCTATGGGACCGAGATCGATATTTACTGGAAATAATCGGTCTGCTGCATCATCGATGCTATTTAGTAAACGTGTTGTTGGAAATCTTATATTATTCTGGGGGGCTATTTTCAAAGTCGAGAGAATTCATTTCTCTCGAGAGAAATGTCATACGTCAACGTAAAACAGTATTTTTAGGGTCCTAAGGGCCAGTGTGAACTCATTGATTGTTTCTCACGGTTTATTTAGAGATAATTAATATCCTCATAAGAATTTTAATCCTCGAGGCCTTTAAAAACAGCGTTTCCACATTGACGTATGACATTTCTGATGAGAATCTTGAGAGAAATGAGTACTCACACGGTTTGAAAATAGGTCCCCTGGTGCCTTGCATAACCAAGAAACCATAACACTGATGCAACATGTGCGCAAGTACTTAAAGTTCTCGAACCGCATGGACATGTACAATAATAGTAGAAAATTGGATCAATATTTTCATTAAATTCCAATGCCAACCACAGCATATATTTAGTTGCGTTTCTGAACCTAGAATAAATTCTAAAACGTAAAAAATTATTCTCTTCTCTAAACTCTTCTATTTCTAAAACATTATTTTCCACTCTTTGCAGTATATCTTGAATATATGATGGACTTAAATAAATATGGTAAGAACCTACCAAGTCTTTTAGGAAATTGATCTCTACGCGAGGAAATTCAGGAATATGCATGTGGGCTTCGACGCATGCTTGTATAATATTAACGTCATCTAGTTTATTTAAAATTTCAACTGCTATGTCCATTGTACCTGGTAGGTTTATAAGAGGATGAAACTTATTTAACAACGCACCTGCAATCTGATAAAATAAAATATGGCCTTTGGAATATTTGCTATAGGGTTGTAAAGCGCGTCTACGAATTCAGGGACATGATTTATGATATAGTTTTCTCTAGTTATTGATCTAAATCCAATATTACTAGGTACAAATCTTTGAAGCAGGGACATACGGACATTAGATATGACTATACTAGTGACTTGGGATGAATATTTAAAAAGTAATTTTATGAACTCATCTGACAATCCATGTCTTAGTTTAACAAGGAAAGCAAGTAAATCTTTTTAAGCAATGCTTCTTAAGTTACCATATTGTTCTATTGGTTCACAACAATCATATAATTCTTGAAAATTATCTTTAGAAATTGAAGTTAAATATTTAAATTCTTCTAAACTAAAAGTATTTATGTCTTCCCAATTTTTAAAATTATTATTAGCAAGCAGCCGCTCTTAAACTAGACAAAAATTGCTGAATATTAACGTGGAGGAATGGTCTATAAACAAAACGCAAACCAGCATGTAAATTAATCATTAGTAAACCCGAATGATTTAGATGAATGTCACAAATCTTCAGATATTCGGGTACATAAATATTTGAGACCAAAAAAAATATTTGTCTGCATTTTTTTTACATTTACTTGTGCGTTACAAATTATACAACCACGAACTGAGTGGGGTGTTAAAACATTAAGTCTTAGGCAATTTGGATCATTTTTAATATTTCTAAGTTCCTGTGTAATTGCGTGATAATCTTACTTCTTGTAGATTATCGACTGCAGGATGTCCGGCAGCTTGTCTTCTAAAATTAGCAATGTTAAGCACATCTATATTATTGTCCTCGTCTAAACGAATAGTGAGTCGAAGTTGAAAGTGTCTATTGCAAACATAACAGCTAATCCTATTTGGAAACGCCATATTTGCAACAATATTTATTTAAAACACTAATACAGAACGGTCTAATGCTCGCTTAAAGTAATACAAACGTCATTTATTATAAAAGTCAACAATATGTTCAATTATTCGGAAAATATTTAATCATAGCCTTCTAGATCAATATATATATAAATCAAGTGTAAGCATGTTTATATATCCTATAAGGTTGTTGGCATATTCACCACTATTTAGAATTTACTAATAAAATCTATCAATCGTCTAAAACTCATAGGTTACAAAATATACAGAGTAATCAATTTTTGTGAAAATCTTCGGAAAAATTATGTATTATCATAATATATATAAAAAAGCAAAACTTCAGGCATGCAGACAGTCTTTAGCTTTATATTTTATCATTACGAGTATACAGGGTGATTCTTAACACGGTATCAGACCCAAGTCGATTTAAAATGCCTTGGTTGTGTCGATTACAACAAGCTTAACGTCTGAAGTGAAAAATTACGGAGTTACAGGATGTTAAAGATTATCTATATTTCCAAGTTTAAATCATTAAATACTTAACAAAACGACTTGCATGCCTTTGCATAACGAAAATATAAAAACAGGCAGGTTATTCGAAAATTACGAATATTTTATTATCCTATATTCATATCATATTGTTTTGAGAAGCCCTTGAAAAATCAAGAGAGGAACAGGTAAGCTATAAACTATAAAATATCAACAAATGTTTCGTGAAAATTAAATTACAATAATATGTCTGCTCGACTTATGTTAAATATTTGAAACCAATAACATGAAAATACTATTTCTTATATGAATGAGTACCAATAAGTAGATGTGACATTTATACTTCATTGTGTGCATAACTATTACTCAATGGATTTCCTAGAAGAAAACTCTCAATGAAACAGTAGTTAAGAAATGGATAATTTCCCAGATTTTTCTACTCATTGACTACTTCATTCTGAGGCTCCATTAAATGTTTTTAATTTCTAGTTATTCCAGAAACTATGTCAGTTTGACAAAGTTTGGTATTGGCTATTTAAAATATTAATGTATGTATATTTATAATCTTTTTCAATAAAGAACTCACAAGCAATTTATTTTCTAATATTTGGCAATAATTTTATATATTGTTGATTTTTCCACCTTGCAAGTTCAACTGTAACCATCCTTCAAGGGATGCGACTTAAAACAAAATGTATTGGGGGCTTTACCTCATTGGTGGCGTGAATGGAGCTCATAATCTTATTTAAATATACAATACAAAGAGGCACTTATGACAATACTCGAGCCAAATAAACCTGTAATCCGATCATAAATCATTTCTGCACATCCTACTGAGACCTACCATATAATCAACTTTTTGTACCGAAATAAAGTATGACCCTGTATATGGACTTATACTATTTTTTTGATGAACAACAATTATTTTCTATTTTTTGGCAACAATTTCAACATTTTGTTGATTTAACTTACATATTCAACCGCGATCACCCTGTAAGTACGAATTTTTTTTCCCTTTGCAAATAGTACAAGGGGTATATTCTTAATCTAAAACAGTATGTCAAAATATTTAATATACTTATGTCAGTATATATTTATTGTTTAAAATTCATATATTTGGTACTTATTAAGTTATATTTGGAAAACTGGTCATAGGATCTAATTTTAAAAATAAGAATTTTGAACGAGTACAATACGATATCAAATATTGAGAGACTTTGACGGTGATATATTTTTTTTCCGGTATTTTAGCTATTTTTGTTCGGTGGGAATACCTACTTTGACCAAAAAAGATTTGCCGAATCATTAATCACCCTGTAAGGTACAATATTTTAATTATAGTAGTTAAGTATGTATTTTGACTAAACAGACTGAGCAAAAAACTTCCAAAAATATTTAAGGGTGATTTATGGTGTCCATTTTAAAGAACTAGGGATTTCTAACTTCAACACCCTGTATCTCAAAATCTAGTCATAGGATACGATTGGGCCCATGGACACTTTTGATGGGGGACCAAGTTATTTAACATCAAAAATTCAGACATTTTGACGGTACTCCCGTTTGCATAAGAAAAGTGCGTGGTCCTTTAAACATCTAAGGGATATTTCAGCATTGTTTTAAAAATATATCAAGAAAAGTCTTTATGAGAAACGTTACAAAAAAGACTGGTAATGTTTCATGTTTAGTGGGCAGTTTTATTATTTAATTATAATAAATCTAATTATAATAAATCTAATTATAATAAATATAACAATTATTTAAAATTTATAAAAATTATATTGTTAAGTTTGTCAAAACTTCCAACGCTGAAATGGCCAACATCGAAATGGCCGGCGCCGAAATGGCCGACGTCCAAACGGCCACGCCAAAACAGCCACGCCGAAACTTCCCACTCCCCTAAACGCAGATAATCGTAAAAGAGAATAATTCTTTGAAGACATGAGAAGAGATCCTTATAATAATTGAATTGGTGAGTGAAAGAACAATACATATCCAAAATGACCATTTTGAGAAAAACAAAAAAAAACTGTTTTATAGGAGAACTATGAGTTATTCGGCCTAATTATGTATTGTGAAGTTATAGAATTTTTGTTAACCGATAATAATACGTACATAAATTTAAAAATAAAATTATGGAAAAAATGACATTTGAAAAAATGACTTGCAGTTATACTGTTCTTTCACTCAGTTTAAAAAAAGTGCTTTACATTTTTTTGTAGCTTTATTGATTATTATTTAACAAACTTATTTGTAAATTTTTAATCAGAATCTTCATTTTTTACTTTCCAAGAAATAATATATGGTAGTAAAACTCGGTGTCTTCTCAACTCGGGACTTTTCAACTGGGGACTTGCTTAAGGCTGTTTCACCGGTTTTCGTTTTGGCAAAGTTGAGAGAGCCCTCATCCATTTCATAAAGTAAGTCTACACGTAGGCACTTTCTTTATTTCTGAACAACAATTACGTGTAATAACTTCTCTCTTGTTTCCTCCCGCAGTCAAATTGAACGTCTCTCTCTATCGGCATTTACTACACCGGAGACGCGGACTGGCCGAATTGGTCTGTGTATTGCATATATTTGCAGAATATAATAATTTGTTACTTTCCCTAATATTTGCATTACACGACTTGGCAACAAAACTGCCTTCGCCCAGCTCAACGATCACGGCGCTAGCCGTGTCTTGCCAGTCCAAAGGGAAGCAGCATTGCCGGATTGTAATATTTATCGGTGGTTCTGTCGGTTCCGTAATTCGCGAACTTAAATCACAAATAAAATTATTTTTGAGAAACAGTAAAAAGTATTTAAATAATAATTTTGTTGAATTTAGAAAAATAAAATGACTTTCTTTGTTATTCAATACATATGGAAATCAATAAAGTACACAAGACTGTTGATGTGAATTTATGCTATGTAGATAATAAAATGCGCTGTTTACGAATTGAGGCAAGGACTTGTGTAAATTATTTAGCAGATTTTTTTATAGTATTAAATGAATCTTACAGTTGGTATTTATTTTTTAAATTAATGATATAGAGGGTAATTAACTTGGAAATGCCATAGGTTAGAGTAGATAGCGGACACTAAGTTGGTTTTAAAAAACCTATAATTTCTTAAGAGCCACAATAAAGTGATCAGTATATCATGCAAAATTGTCAGTATATTATTCCTAATACCTGGTTGGATGAACAAATTTTTTTTTCTGAATTTTGCTCAGTATTAATTTTGCTGATCATTTATTAATTTCCCCCTTCATTTTATCACAATACTGACTGTTTACTGGCTATAAAATAAAACAAAAATATTTAATTTGTACAATTTATTTAATCGGCCTTCGATTTTTTTATAAATAAAAAAACAGAAAAGTAATTAGGAATAATTTTTTTAAATTGCTTCTAAAATATATTTATGATAAAAATCCTTTAATTTTGGTTTGATCGCTTCCCAAAATTTATCATCCCGTGGAATTTTTTCTGTGAGCATTCCTAATGGAGTCCATACATTAAAAAAACAGTACTGTGCTCCCGTTATTGCCAGTTGTCCTTGAACCTGATAAAAATAATTATGGTTTCTCTTTAAACTGTATGTACCATTTTTTTCTTCCAAATATTTAATCTTTCCTTCTGCAACTCCCATTTCGGGTGTCATTGTGGCACATGAGAAAGGACATTTTATTTCGATTATTTCTGACGTGTTTATTACTCCATCCGGACTTGCCCCCAGAAAAGGAAGTTTATCGTAGATATATAAACCACAATCTTTAACCTCTTTCTGAAAATGTTTTTCAAATGCTTCTTTGGCATGGCTTTCATGTTCTTTGCCCCAATTAGTTGCTTTGGAATTTGTGAATGAAGAAAACAAAATGTTATGAACAGTTTTTTTCGGGTCCGTGGTTTTCTTTAATTTGCATATTGTGCCGAAATTTGAAGCAGTAAGCATATTACTTCTATATTCTCTCCAACAGGTGTTCCTGGCTTGCCCTCTTGTTTTAATTTCAATTTCTAGTATTTCGGCTCTTGAATTTGGTAAACTGTCCAAAAACTTTTGTTTTCTATCTTCTAAATCTAGAATATCATTATCCGGCATTCCATACTCCTTATCGGCAGGTGCGGTTGTTTTCTTTATTTTTATCTGGGGTCCTCTGAGAGATCTTTTGCTTCTCTTATTCTTTAACTTGGCGATGAACGACTGTGAGTGTATTCCAAGTTCTCGAATGCTTGTGGTTTGATGTAAAGTGGCAATGTAATTTTCTCTTTTGTTATACGATACGGCTGCTGCTTTGCATCTTACACCATAGCCTCCTTTAATAGCAAAATTTATCCTCTTTCCCCCAACAAATTTAGCCACTACCGAATTATAAGTTTCTGTTGCATTATTATTCATATTTAGTATCAAACTTTGAGTATTTTGGAGCAATCTATTGGCAGCAGAAACTATATCCTCCATTAATCCAGAGCTTTCCATCTCTGTTACATAATCCTTATCTGCTTTTTCCTTTTTACAAAAATAATCTGCACATTTATTATGTCTTCCAAAAACATGGTATGGACAATTTTTGATGTCAGCCGATAACTGTTGAACCTGCTGATTAAAATTAATAGTATTTTTTCGGTGGTACAAGATTGCTGATTTTACGGCAATCCGTAATTGTAATATCCTCGATGATAAAATTTTCCTCAATTCGGGCTTTACATACATATCCTTAGTACTTTTTTTTTTACTGGCAAGTTCTCGCAAATGCGTACAGTAATTTCGCAGAAGGTGATTGGTACACTCAACTTTTGTAACAGCCATTGGTCCATATGGTCTTGTTTCACAAATTTTTTTGTATACGCTGCTATCTCCATCGCCGATAAGACGTATGTACTTTAACTTATGCATCACAACACTGTTTTTAAAGCCCTGTAAAATAATTGCGGACTCCATGGCAGTAGACGAGCCACTCCAGTTTTTTGAGCAATTGTGTTGATAAGGTTCTTCATTTTTTGAAGATGCTCGAGTGCAAATGGTACAGTATTTGTCCTTGGAAGCAACGTACAGAATTTTGCCTGTCTTAGCACCAATTATGCAAGCCTGAAAATATTTATATTCATTTTTAAAAAGTTAGGAAACAATGTACTTGAAGAACGGAACGTTCAACTGACCGAAATTATTTCAATTTAATTCAGTTATTATAAATTAGTGAAATATGAGTCTTGCAATTATTTATTGATATTAAAAAGAATCTATATCGTATTGTTTTTATAATGTACTTAGAGTAAATACCTTATGTACAAAACTCGTTTTTCAACCCTCAAAATAGTCAAAGTATTCTAAAAGAACCCGTATTTTTTACTAATGTCCGGATGAAAACACCCCGCTAAATATTATTGAATGAATCATTATAACCTATATTCATAAGATTAAAAAAGATTCAACCTCAAAAGTGTATCGGAAACCACCCCAACACCACAACCCCTAGAATTAAATATTTTCCTGTTGCTTATAGATAGAAGAAACCCCGCCAGATTTGATTGATTAAATCATTATATAATTTATTCGTTTGTTTTAAAAAGATTTAGTATTTGAAATGCATCGGAAACCACCCCTGCTACGACCCTTAGAATCATATATTATTCTGTTACTGATTGAAAAAAGAAACCCCGCTAGATTTTACTGATTAATTTTAAAAAAGATTCAGCATTAAAAGTGCATGGGAAAGCACCCCTAATGAAACCCATAGAATCGTATAATTTCTTGTTACTTATAGAAAAAAAAAACCTAACCTCTCCTAGACTATCTAGGTACCTTACAATGATGTAGCATTTTAGTTTCTGTTTACTTCCTTCCATAAAAGGGAAGTATTGTAATCGTGAAAAAATCACCCTCCGAGATTATTTCAGATTTTCACGTTTTAGAATCCCCAGATTACGAAAAACATGTTTTCCCCATTCCGTCGGTCTGTCTGTTGGCGCGATAGCAAAAAATATGTATGCAGGTAAGGAAAATATTTAATTCTAGGGGTTGTGGTGGTTTCCGATGCACTTTTGAGGTTGATTTTTTTAATCTTATGAATATATGTTATAATGATTTATTCAATAATATTTAACGGGGTGTTTTCATCCGGACATTAGTAAAAAATACGTAATTTAAAGGGTTCTTTTAGAATACTTTCTTTTACTATTTTGAGGGTTAAAAAACGAGTTTTGTTCAGAAGGTATTTACTCTAAGTACATTATAAAAAAGAATATATTACAGTTTTCTTTTTATTATCATTAAATAATTGCAAGACATATATTTAACTAATTTATGATAACCGAATTAAATTGAAATAATTTCGTTCATTTGAAAGTTCCGTTCTTCAAGTACATATGAAACAAGAAGATAGTGTAAAATAAAACAAATTATTAACGTATTTTTTAAACCAATAATACGCTTCGGAAGTATATTAAAAACAATGAGGTTAAAATTAATTCCAATAATAAATCGGAAGTACCTACATAAATTAAATTGTGGTAAAATTGTATATTGGTCAAAAAACTATTCAGAATATATTACAATAGTTATAATAAAAATAAACGCATTAAATTAAACTGTTTAGAAACGCTTGAAATAAATAGAATTAAAAATTCAAATAACCTCTTAAGTGATCAATTAGATATTATTAACTAACCTTTATTAAATCTCTTTACCTGTTCTTAGTTTTCTGTGAGATAATCCTGGTAATGATAATACCTTCTTAGAATTTTATTAATATATTTTCTTGAGTAGGTACTTTAACTAATTAGTTTATTTTGTATATATATTAAAAATGTAAATTAGTCACATTTGAAGAATAAGTTGTGCTTCGAAACAATTGTCGCGCAATTTTTAATTTTAATTTTTTAAATAAAAAAGTGAAAATCTACCATGTTTGGTTTTTGTCATTTTAATAATATGGATTTTCATCAAGTAAAGGCCAAAACTATCAATAATTTAAAATGAAATAGCATTAAATACTTACCACTCCTGATAAAGCATTGTAGTTAACTTTATATGAACGTTTCGACCACACTCCATCAACAATAACTGTAATCAGTCCATTGCCTTCTCTATCCACTTCACCAATATCTCGAGCTAATTGCAGTTCTTCTTTTCCAGCCTCTTGCATCGCTTCCCTAGCTGCCTTATACACATTATGGGAAATGCTTTCATTATGATCAGCATACTGGCGATATGACATTTGAGGAATGTTCATAATTGCCTGCTGTTCAACCATTTGCGAATGTCCACATCCTGTTGAAAGTGTCGCCAAGACCGCGGCGGAGTTCACATTCATTTCTGTGCTTTCAGATTCTGTTGAAAGTTTTTTACTCCATCCACACATCCTACACTTCCATTCGAAAGTACTTATTAATCCTTTTTTGGTTTCGTTAATTATGTCCATGTCCTTAAAACCACAACCAAAAGGAGAGTGATTGTCAAAAGAACATAGTTCCTTAAAGAAGTAAGACATGTCAACAATCCTTCTACCAATATTATGCATGTCAAATAATGGAGTCTTATCTTCAATTTTTTCTTCCATTTCCACTTCTAATTCTGAACCATATTCATGCTCGGGTTGATCTTTGATTCTGAAACAAATTAGTTTCCGTTATTGACCTCTTTCATTAAATAAAAAATGGGTAAATAAAAAATTAACTTGTCAATTATACTTACGGATTATTTTCAATACTTTGTAGAATAGATCGTCTAGAAGTACATGTTTTCGACAATTTGAACTTATTAGGTAGGTTCCTGCAAATAAAAAATAAATATTATTTTTATATCTACAATAAATTAAAAATTAATATAATTTTATATTATGAATATTCCGAAACTAAATGTTATTTCTTTAGTAAAAACATAATTATATGAAAATGTGTAATAAAATATAATCTTACCTTTTACTGGTAACTGCACGACTTTTTCTTTTATAACTCACTTCCCTTTTCCCATATTTGTACAATACAACAATCCAAAAAACAGTAAAAATAAACGACACTAACATATCACGCTCACGCTTAAAACGGATAATGGGCTAATTAGACTCTGGCCAATTCACTTTACATTTTCCATCCCCGACTGAGATGATTCAGCGGAGGAGGTAGGGAGACGCGAGAGAGCGATATTGTTTTCACCGGTTCCAAATAAAAATATTATTGAGAAACGGCTTACCTCAAAATCCAATTAATTTTTGATTTTAGCAAAAACTTGTAAATAGAAAAAGGATAGGAAAAAAAATCAGCTACAATATGTAGGTTTTAAAAAATTGATATTTGTAAATTGACAAAATTTTATTCTAGTTCCAATTTTTTATTTAAAAAACTAGGCTGTAATAAAAACATTTAAAACCTACAGATTGGTAGGGTTTTCCTTCTGAATACCTCATTAAAAAATGAAATGATTCTGATCATAAATGAGCAAGATATGTGGTAAGAGGTAAAATAGTGTATCGCGAGAACAGCCTTAATGCGGCTTTAGCAAATGGATATTTAAGCATAGGATTAGAAAGTAACCAAAGCTATTTTGGTTGCAAATAAGATAATAATCCTTCATTTATTTACAATTATGAAGAAGGCTTTAAATAGTCATTTTTTAATCCTTCATTTATTTACAATTATTATAAAGATGTCTTTAAATAGTCATTATGGAAAACACCTTAAATTGGTATTTATACCAATTTTTTTGCAGTTTAACATTAATTGTGTTTTTATTTCGAAAGTATTAACGGTGTTGTGATAAGAAAATTATACCCACAGCTTTTGAAAATGAATTTTCAAATAATTGAGAGCCAACGTGGCAAAAACATTCTCCTCGATTCAAGATACCAATATTATTTTAAAAGAAAAAACAAGGACTCGTCTCTTTTTTGGATGTGCAAAAACAGAAAAATATGTTCTGGAAGTATTACGATTACACAAAACAAATAAGTCTTTTTTATCTAAAACTATACCAAAAGGTTGGGGACATGTTTCTTCCCAACCTACATAATTTTGAAAATACAGAATCATTTTAATGTATTGTCTCTTCTGCAAAAGCCATTATATTGTATAAAATTCGTCACAGTTATTGTTTAGTCTTCACAGCCAAATTAGCTTATCAATTGTATCTAAGAATATTCTTACAGCTATAGGTAACTATAAAACTTTTATAAATTAAAATTTTCTTCGTTTTATAAATATTTATTCAGCAATTTTTAAAGAACGTTTGTTTATATAATTTTTGTGTAACTGTTAGCAAAGTATCAATAAAACAGATTTATGGAGCAATATTTTTATGTGTGTCCATGTATGAGGTGTCCCAGAGGAGAAATATTTGTTATTTTTAATTTTAGCGAAAAATGTCACCCTTGATAAAAAGTTTTGCTTGTCCAAAAAACATATAAAATGAAATAAAATTCAAGTTTTTCAAAACTTGCTTCATTTTATATTATAGAAATAAGTAATCTTTACGACAATAATCTAGTGTGTATTATTACTGTATTATTAGTTATTTTTGTTATTGATTTTAATTAAAATTTACTGTTGTATGATAATTTGAAATATTATTGCTTAAATGACAAAAACGTCAAACACTATATTATTGTCGTAAAGATCACTTGATTATTTTATGGGGTTTTTGAACAAGCGAAACTGTTTATCAAGAAGAACATTTTCCGCTAAAACTAAAAATAACAAATATTTCTCCTCTTGGGTACCTCATCCGTGAACACACTGTATATATGTACCTACCCATCTTGTGTTTATAAGAAATGTTTACTCAATAATCTGATTTTATGAAAATTGCAACAAATTGTTTTATTCATCCTATGAAGAAAGTTAAAAAAGTATTATCAATTTTGATAATTAGACATCTTATATATAAATATTCTGTTTTTATTCCAGTAAAACAATTATTAGACGATCTGATCACGAATGTATACCAAATATAGCAAAAAATGAAGTTGAGGTGAGCATCAATAAAGCCAAAAAAGATCTCATGAAGAAACTACGTCAATCCACAAGATTTTTGATGAGGAAATGTTACCTGTAATGGAGCCTGGAATGGAAATTGTAACCGAAATTCCAAGCTTTAAATCCAAAAAGGGCAGCCTGTACAGGGCGAGACACAAGACTTTAGGTGTTGTTAAATTTAAAATCCGGGAAGACATTTTATTGGCAGATAAAATAACTAACAACTTTTTGTTATTTGAAAATGGTGATGAGGACAAAATATTAGCGTTTGCTTCTGAAAACGCTGGAAGTACAATGATTCATTGTCGCAATTTTTTTGGAGATGGCACCTTCAAAAGTTGCTGTCCACAATTTAAGCAGCTTTGCTTTACACCATCCATGCAGACATTGGTAGTACACCAACCCAAACCGACATTATTCCTCTCGTATACGTACTTCTTCCCGATAAAAAAGAGACAACATACATTCGTTTGTTTTCTCTAATAAAACAACATTTACCAGTGTGGAATCCTGTGAGTTTCAAAATAGATTACGAAGATGCAGCTATTTTGGCCCTACGAAAATGTTTTCCAAATATAAAAATAAGTGGATGCAACTTCCATTTTAATCAATGCTTGTGGCGCAAAGTTCAAGAAATTGGTCTAACTAAAGCATACAAGGAAGATGAGGAAATCCGAATGCACATAAGAAGATGCGCTGCGTTGTCACACATTCCATATGAAAGCGTAGACGATGGATGGTTGAGCATAATGGAAAACTGTGTTAATGATCCACTTGTACAAAAATTTAACGATTATTTTGTTGATCAATGGTTGTGCAATTCCATTGTGCAAAAAATGTGGATATGCTACGGCTAAAGGCATAGAACAACAAACTCGCTTGAAGGTTGGCATAGCCGCCTAAACAAAAAATTTTCAAAAATACATCCAAACATATTTGAACTTATAGAGGCACTAAAAGAGGAATCCCATCACTATGATAATATAAAAAAACAAGTGGAATTGTACATGACACCAAAAAGAAGGAAATTGCGTTATACTGTACTCGATGAGAGAATCGAAAACACGGTCAGTGACTACGTCCAGGAAAAAACAAGCATTAGTGAATGTTTGTTAAGGTTGGCGTATATTGTAAAAATGCAGTGACCTTTTATTTTAATTTTCTATATTCTATACCTAATAAAAAAAAAATTTAATCTATTTTTCTTATCTTATTTATAATTAAATATAAAAATATAAATTAATATTTAATTGAGTAGGTATAACTGTAAATAAATGAAGGATTATTATCTTATTTATTCCAACCAAAATAGTTACTTTCTAATCCTATGCTTACCCATTTGCTAAAGCCGCATTAAGCAAGTCCCCAGTTGCGAATTCTAAAGCCGGGATCCAACGGCGCGTGGAACGGCACTCCACGCGCCAAACTTGCCAGTTCCCGCTCCGTTGGATAGGGCAAGCTTGCCAATCTTCGGTCGGCGCGATGAGTCCCGTCGTCTGTCGGTAAATCAACACGGTTCAAAGGGGCGCGGACGTTGGCGCGCCACACGTGCTTACAGCTCCAACGGCCCGGCTAGGAGCGTGGTACTGCCAGTGCCGTGGTAACTTTTAGCATGGAGTGGTCTAACGAAGTGGTGTTAGAATTTTTATCATTTTATGAAGCCGAGCCGATTATTTGGAACCCACGGGATCCAAACCATAAAAACAGGAACTTAGTTCATGATGCCTGGAGGCGAATTGAAGAGCAATTGAGCGTAAAATGTTCAATCGCAGATTTAAAAAAAAAGATACATTAATGGGAATCTTTCGGAAACTTTTCGACAAAAGTTTTTAAAAGAGCCTGAGGGTTCTTGGCGTAAATCTTCTAACATGTCTGAGGCACTGTACCTACAAATGATTAAAAGAAAACTATATTATTTGCAGCAAAAACATTAAAATTACAAATTATTCCAAAGTTTATTTTTTATGACTGTCAGACTATGTCTATTATTCGCAGCCTTTTCCAAATGTGTGTAAAATAAGACTCCCATTTTTTTGGTTTCTAAACCAAATTGCAGTCGTAGAAAAATTATAGTATATAACGCTTGTGAACATCAGTTTTAAACACTTGTTGCAAAATATTCTATAATGTACTTACCTATCTCGATTTCTATACAAAGACACTCTCCACCATCTTCTTTGTTTTCGTTTTATTTTTTGTTCTCTTGCCATCCTGTAAACCCCTAACATAAAATAAAAGGCTGAGGCAGCAACGATACGCGTCAGCTCACGGTTCATCTTTTCATGCAATTAATCAAAATTATGAATTTTTTTATCGCCAACACTGCCTTCGTAAAACAGACTGCAATAGGCGCGTGTCCACATCTGCGCGATCCTCATGCGCCGTGGGAACGGTCCGACCGTTGAGACTCAACTCACAACCCAGGATTGCCATTCCACGCGCCGAGGAGTGCCGCTCCACGCGCCGTTGGATCCCGACTTAACAAGGTAAAAATTTCCGGCGTCCCGAGATGCGAAATTTTTACTTCGAGTCCCCAGTTGCGAATGAACCGTAAAACTCTAGGATTTCATCACTAAAGTAGAATCAGGGCCGCCGAGAGCCAGGCCGGGCCCCGGGACAATTGTCTACAAAAAATATTAACCAAAAACTTCGTTTAAATAAAAAAAATGTCACCTCGAAAATTAATTTTCTCCTTACCTCAATTGCTTCTCCTTCTAAAAAAAAAAAAAATATTTTCTCCCTACTTCAGTTACCTCAGCCAAACCAAAAACACCTCTAACCTAATAAGTTAAAACTTTTCCTGTAACTTTAAATCACATCACCTCCCCTTTCTCTTCTTATGTCAAATTTCTCATGCAGAAACAGAAAACCCTTATAGCGCTGCCGGGCCCCGGGAATTAGTCCCGGCTACCCCCCCCCTCTAGTCGGGCCTGGGTAGAATAAAAGTATCTTTATATTGGCTATCTTCTTTACGTTACTAGGGACAACTTCTGAGTATGCCTTTTCTAATGGCGAGCATAAACGTAACATTCTACCGGAGAGGTCTGTGCAGGTCGGCTTCATGTCTACCTGTGCAGGCACACCTGCACAGACAGACCGTAGCGTGTATGCCCGCCATAAGGGTAACTACAGATTGACATTAGGTTTGATATCAGTCTAATGCGCCCCACACATAAAAGTGTGCAAGAGAAAACCGCCTATGAAGGCACTTGTAGTAACATATCCAGAAGTTTTACCAATGTATGTAAACTAGCTGTACTGCGGAATGTCAAAATTAGCTTTTTGTTCATCAGCTGATTTAGATTTTTTTTTTATGAAATTGCGACCACCAGTTTTTTAAATCTATGTCAAATTGGTCTACGAAACGACATGGCTACTGAATGAAAAAACAGTACATGCGCCGTACTTATACTGTTTTTTCACTCAGCCGAAAATTGAACAAGCCCCCATCGCTTGTATGATGTTGGTCTGTGTATTATTCTTTCGCTATGTGATAGGCCTATGAATTTTAAACAATTTGCCTATCTCAGTTAAAATTACCTATCGTTTTTGCCACTGTTCTTTCACTCACCGATTTAATTATATGTAAATAGTGTGTTATTATAAAGAATGTAAATAAAGTATTTTTGAAACTAAACTAACTACCTTCTTTTTATAGTATCATGTGTATTTCCGGGATATGAGAATTGAAGTGGTTTGCTTCAGAGATGACGAGTTTCATTCTGGCCATAAAACACTTGTTTATATTAAAAATATGATTTTGTCGGGGCGATTTAAAATACACCTTACGCAATATAGACTATCCAAGGAATGCATTACTTTTTTTATTTATTTAAATCGAGAAAGGTAATCAGACCACAGGGGGTGGAACTTTAAATATGAATTTGGACCCGTTTCCGAAATGACAATTTCGGTCATAAAATAAAAAGTTCATAAAAATGTATATGAATCTAACATTTTATTTGCCTGTTAGAATATTACCGTGGCTATCAAATAGCACTGTATTTACTATGCCATATTTAATAGTTTTCTGACAATCTCATGCAACAACCATTATAAAAAATTTATCATAATACCCTTTTCAACATTCACATTATTCCAAAAACATTTTTATTATTTTTTTTAATATACCTTCTGGCGAACAATAGTTGAAATATAATAATTATACAATATGAATAACGTACTTGATAATTTGTATTAACCGTATTTTTTTTTATTTGTAGATTTCCGTTCTTCTAAATCAAGATCGAAACATATCGACGGACATTTTGGAAAATACTTCGGCGGTTTGTGAATTTTGTGGAAAATTCATGACAAAAATAAATATTTTTCGGCACCAATTTATTCATGTAGTAAAAAAAAGATCAAGAAAAGTTTTTCCGGAAATCAACGATGTTTCCAAATCTAACTTACAATTACATTTAAAAATTCACAATAATGAAAAACTATTTAATTGCAACATTTGTTCCAAAGGATTTAATTACAAATCTAACTTACAACTACATTTATTAATTCATGGTAATGAAACACCATTTAAATGTGACGTTTGTTCCAAAGGATTTATGCTTAAATCTTATTTACGAAAACATTTAATAATTCATAGTAATGAAAAATCATTTAAATGTGACATTTGTTCCAAAGGATTTAATAGTAAATATAACTTAAAACAACATTTAATAATTCACAATAATAAAAAATTATTTAAATGCGACATTTGTTCTAAAAGATTTAATCAAAAATCTAATTTACAACAGCATTTGATAATTCACAACAATGAAAAGCCATTTAATTGTGATATTTGTTCAAAAAGATTTAATCAAAAATCTAATTTACAGCAGCATTTGATAATTCACAATAATGAAAAACCATTTAATTGTGACATTTGTTCCAAAGGATTTAATCATAAAAATAGTTTACAAACACATTTATTAAATCACAGTAATGAAAAACCATTTAAATGTGACATTTGTTCCAAAGGATTTAATAGTAAATCTAACTTAAAACAACATTTAATAATTCACAATAAAGAAAAAATTTTTAAATGCTACATTTGTTTCAAAAGATTTAATAGCAAATCTATCTTAGAACAACATTTAAAAATTCACAATAATAAAAAAATATTTAAATGCAACATTTGTTCCAAAGGATTTATTCTAAAATCTTATTTACGAAAACATTTAATAATACATAGTAATGAAAAATCATTTAAATGTGATATTTGTTCCAAAGGATTTAATAGTAAATTTAACTTAAAACAACATTTAATAATTCACAATAATAAAAAATTATTTAAATGCGACATTTGTTCTAACAGATTTAATCAAAAATCTAATTTACAGCAACATTTGATAATTCACAATAATGAAAAACCATTTAGTTGTGACATTTGTTCAAAAAGATTTAATCAAAAATCTAATTTACAGCAACATTTGATAATTCACAATAATGAAAAACCATTTAATTGTGACATTTGTTCAAAAGGATTTAATCATAAAAATAGTTTACAGGCACATTTAATAAATCACCGTAATGAAAAACCATTTAAATGTGACATTTGTTCCAAAGGATTTAATAGTAAATCTAACTTAAAACAACATTTAATAATTCACAATAAAGAAAAATTATTTAAATGCGATATTTGTTCCAAAAGATTTAATAGCAAATCTATCTTAGAACAACATTTAAAAATTCACAGTAATAAAAAATTATTTAAATGTGACATTTGTTCTAAAGGATTTAATCGAAAATCTAGTTTACAACAACATTTGATAACTCACAATAATGAAAAACCATTTAATTGTGACATTTGTTCAAAAGGATTTAATCGTAAATCTAATTTACGAGCACATTTAATAAATCACAGTATTGAAACCCCATTAACCCAAAGGAGCAGAAGTTAGATTTCAATTTAGACAGAATTTTCAGAAAGACACACAAGTGACTGTAAATATCTAGATTCCACATCAACAAAGAAGAATGACATATTTGATAAATTTCATCTACATAGTATTTTGCAATGTAAAAGATCGGTGAGTATATTTCATTTAAACGTGCAGTGTTTGTCTAACAAAGTGGCAATGCTCGATGTATTCTTAAACGAATTTAATTTTGATGTTCTTTGCATCTCGGAACATTGGCTAAATGAGATGAATCTTAGCGTGAACTTGGATGGTTATATATGTGCTACTTCCTTTTGTAGAAGTGAGAAATTGCGTGGCGGCGTAGCTACCCAGCTAGCACAAAAATATCCCATCTACGTTAATAAGCTGCAATTTTAGGCTCTCTAAGCTCGCATGCAATGTACTGTAAATGTAACCCTATTATCCCTGCAACTACCGAATGTCCGCAACGGCAAGACTTTTATAGCACATCTCGTAGAAGTTATAAAGTGAAGTTCGGAAAACATCACACTAGCACTTTTACGGTACTTACCCCGAAAGTTGCTCTGAAACTTTCTATAGATGTTATAATGTGAATTCCTTCTACAGCATTATACAGTGTGTCCACGGATGGACTTAACAATACTTGTAAAAATATTTATTTTAAATTTTAAAGTACTTCTTCATAATTTCTTTTGCTTGTTAAATAAATACGATTAACGTTGAGAAATTATGAAAAATACCTCTTTTGAAAAATTTAAAATAAATATCTTTACAAGTATAGTTATGTCCATCCTTGGATACACTATATTCAAAATAGTATATTAAGGATATAGTAAAATCTGAAGAAAACAAAATAAAAAAATTGTATAAATTTATTATTAAAAAGCTATTGAAATCAAATACCAATATCATACAAGTAGAGGTAGGTAATAATACAGGTAATGCAATTACACATGTGTGATACCATAAGGTAGCTATAAAACACTGACAAATTGGACAAAAGTAGGTATAGAGGGTATATAAGGAATATCTCAAAAGTTCACTAGAATCAAAAACATTGAACGCTTGCACGAAAGAGTATAATAAGGTACCTATATTGCAAAGGTTCACTAGTAGGTAAAATGGTGAACGATTGTACAAAAGTAATAAAAAAAAGTGTATTTATATAAGGTATATTTCAAAGGTCACTAGATTTTTATTAAGATGGCAGTTGTACGATGCTAAAAAAATATATTTGCCTACACCTGGTACCAATCATAGTTTTAATACGATATAACTTGATTAAACTGAATATTGATAAATGTAAAGTTATAAGGTTTAATAAAACAGCTAATATCATTATGCATGATTATGTCACTGCAGGTTCTGAACTATAAATGATCTTGGTGATATTTTTGACAGGGGCCTATCGTTTATTCCTCATTTTATTAGATTCCTTGTTCCTGCCAGACTTACTAGGCAGATTAAACTATTTTATGTAAATATTCATAGAACTAACTGTGGACAGAATTTATTTGTAGACCGACTGATGTCCAATTACAATAAGTATTTTTCAAATTATGACATTTTAGTAGGTTTTTTTTAAGCGTCGACTTTCATTATACTATATTGACTTCAATTTTATACTATGACAATTTTATTAATTTCTTTTTTATTTTATTTTAATTGATATTTTAAATGTACCATTTAGAACTTTATGTATCTGTAGCGTACTGTAAACAAATAGATAGATAAATAAATAATGTGAACTTAATTATATAGTTTCTTCCTAAAAATTTGTAGATAATAAATTTACTTGTTTATTATGAAAGAAAATAATATGTATAAAGAAAATGAAAAATATGCTCGTTTAAATCGTTGCACCTATTTTTAGTTGATTTTTACTTACTTTGTTTTCCTAAATAAATAATAACCTTTATTTTGATTTTTACAAATTTGATACTTAATAATGGATGTTCAACTTATACAGAACAATGTTTTTAGCATGATATTCTGCTATGAAAGAAAAAGAAATAATTTCAGATGTTATATATTTCTTCAACCAATTCTGTATTATTAACTTTATCTTCTAAAATTCCTGACATTTTTACTAGAATTATAATCCACCACAAAGAAAACCTACAACACAATATTTTTAAAATTTATTTTTAGTCATTAACATTTTATTACACTAGGGCGACCATACTTATAGCAATTTTGCTGTATTGTAAAGCATTTTTAAAGTTTGTCCAGCAATTGGTATTGTGCAGCAAACGTACAGCAAAATGGCATAGGTATATATGTCCAGTGAAATGCTGTATTTATCCACCAAAACGTCACTACTGTCCAGCAATGATAATACTTAATTTACTGAAATGTAACAAATTTAAATATTATTTATCTTTATTGAACTACATGAGCACTTCTAACTGCCGTCCTAGCAAGAAAGGTTTTATCTGCAAAATTATCAGTTTTTTTATTTATGTGCATTTGTCTTATTTGCATCAAAGGTACTAACATGTTAAAAAGTTACACAAAAAAGGTTTAAAAGATAATAAATATATTTGCTAAAAATAGTTAAAAACTCGATTATTTCAAAACAACAAATTTTTAGATAGGACCTCTCTGTCTAGGATGGCAGTATATGACTTCTTTGTTTTTGTATTTTTATAATAGTATAGGAGTAGGGTTAAGAGTATCAGTCAAAGGTATACTGGTATCATGTGAAATACTTTGTGGTACAGGCATCGATACTGTTCGATATTATGTTAAAAATATCGATATTTATAAGTATCAAAGTATTGAACAAGTAAAAGATTTTTTTTAAACGGCTGACAACCCCCATTCAACAGGATGGAGTGGGGAACTTAACTAAAAACAAGTGTGCATCAGTAAAGTATATTCTGTAGTTGACACCTTTTCTTTCTCTACTGGTACTCTACCTGGTACAAGTTATAGTATCAATAACTGGCAATTTAACTTATAATTAAATAACAAAAAAAAAACAGTGGTAAGGCTTAATCATATTACCAAGTTTCACCACATGCGAAAACTAAAATATTTGAACAAACCTTATTATTCCTGACCACACACATAGCGATACGATACTTGCTTCTAAGTATGAATATGGCGATAGTATTGGTAATTCAGTATCAGTGCCTAAATATGGATACTTTCATTGTTTAATATCGATACTTCTATAGTATATATTAATATTGCAATCTAAAAGAACAGACAATAAATTAGAAAATATGTTTCTATTTTATTGAAAAGAAGAAAAGAACTTACCAAACTTATTCAAAGATATAGTTTACAATTTCTTTAAAATCTCAAATAAATAAAAGAAAATGTGACAAGTGACATTTTTTTATGTTTTGTTGGTTATAAGTTATAACAAACGAATGGGTACGTTCGAAAACAAAATGATGTATATAGTACATCTCGTGGATACTTTTTTAGCAAGTTACTTTATTACGTTGTGTTATCATAACAGGCAGGTTAAATACGTAAGTAACAAATAGATGTTTCGCGAGGTTTTGATTTCTCTCAACAACTTCTCATGTACGTTGCAATTACGTTATATGATAATGTTATTACGTTCCCTTAAAACAACATCGCCGAAAGGCTTGGCAACGTTATGTGCTAGCTGGGTATATTTCTAAAAAATCTGATGTGTCCAACACATGACTTTCCTATCTAGTTATTACAGGCTTTTTCCGGTTATTTTGTACAACCTATTGCAGCATCTCTATACATGTTTAGAGGATAAACTAAATATATACATTGTCCACATACATCTACCGCGAAACATTTTTCTATAGATATTCATTGAAAATGAAAATACTGAAAAATTTAAATTTAGCACTTTTCCTACAATTTTTCCATTACGGTCCATTTTAAAAAAATATTATAGAGATCGATATCGCAAACAACTTTTATTTCAACAATTTTCATAAAAATCAGAATTTTGCACATTTTGTCAAATTTTTCGAATACGGACCATTTCAGGAAATTTTTACATAAAGCAAAAATTATAGATAATAATATTAGAAGTAACTTTTATTTGAACAATTTTTTTCTCCAAACATAAATAACAGATATATTCCATGAAATATAAAAACGGCCTCCCATAAAGTACCCCCCAGATGTTCCGACTTTGTCCAAAATCTAATCATTTCACGTCAGGCCGAAATAAAACTTAAGTTTAAAATTTAATGTTTTTTTCTTTATCCGTTTTTGAGTTTTCTTCAAATTTCGAAATTTACACATTTTCTCAAATATCTCGAATACGGTCCATTTTAGAGAAATTATCTATATGATAAAAATTATAGAGAATTATATTACAAACAACTTTTGTTTAAACAATTTTTATAAAAAAAAATATTTTTTTACATTTTGTCAAATTTCGCGAATACGGACCATTTTAGGAAAATTTTGTATATAACAAAAATTATAGATAATAAAATAAGAAGTAACTTTCATTTGAAGAATTTTCTTCCCCAAACGTAAATAACAGATATATTCCATAAAATATAAAAATGACCACCTATAAAGTACCCCCCAGATGTTCCGACTCTGCCCAAAATCTAATCAGCTCATTAAACGCTGGAACAAAGCTTAAGTTTGAAATTTGGTGTTTTTCCGTGTATCGGTTCATGAGTTATGCGTTACACACACACACACACACACACACACACACACACACACACACACACACACACACACACACACACACACACACACACACACACACACACACACACACACACACACACACACACACACACACACACACACACACACACACACACACACACACACACACACACACACACACACACACACACACACACACACACACACACACACACACACACACACACACACACACACACACACACACACACACACACACACACACACACACACACACACACACACACACACACACACACACACACACACACACACACACACACACACACACACACACACACACACACACACACACACACACACACACACACACACACACACACACACACACACACACACACACACACACACACACACACACACACACACACACACACACACACACACACACACACACACACACACACACACACACACACACACACACACACACACACACACACACACACACACACACACACACACACACACACACACACACACACACACACACACACACACACACACACACACACACACACACACACACACACACACACACACACACACACACACACCCACGCACGCACGCACGCACGCACGCACGCACGCACGCACGCACGCACGCACGCACGCACGCACGCACGCACACACCCACACACACACACACACACACACACACACACACACACACACACACACACACACACACACACACACACACACACACACACACACACACACACACACACACACACACACACACACACACACACACACACACACACACACACACACACACACACACACACACACACACACACACACACACACACACACACACACACACACACACACACACACACACACACACACACACACACACACACACACACACACACACACACACACACACACACACACACACACACACACACACACACACACACACACACACACACACACACACACACACACACACACACACACACACACACACACACACACACACACACACACACACACACACACACACACACACACACACACACACACACACACACACACACACACACACACACACACACACACACACACACACACACACACACACACACACACACACACACACACACACACACACACACACACACACACACACACACACACACACACACACACACACACACACACACACACACACACACACACACACACACACACACACACACACACACACACACACACACACACACACACACACACACACACACACACACACACACACACACACACACACACACACACACACACACACACACACACACACACACACACACACACACACACACACACACACACACACACACACACACACACACACACACACACACACACACACACACACACACACACACACACACACACACACACACACACACACACACACACACACACACACACACACACACACACACACACACACACACACACACACACACACACACACACACACACACACACACACACACACACACACACACACACACACACACACACACACACACACACACACACACACACACACACACACACACACACACACACACACACACACACACACACACACACACACACACACACACACACACACACACACACACACACACACACACACACACACACACACACACACACACACACACACACACACACACACACACACACACACACACACACACACACACACACACACACACACACACACACACACACACACACACACACACACACACACACACACACACACACACACACACACACACACACACACACACACACACACACACACACACACACACACACACACACACACACACACACACACACACACACACACACACACACACACACACACACACACACACACACACACACACACACACACACACACACACACACACACACACACACACACACACACACACACACACACACACACACACACACACACACACACACACACACACACACACACACACACACACACACACACACACACACACACACACACACACACACACACACACACACACACACACACACACACACACACACACACACACACACACACACACACACACACACACACACACACACACACACACACACACACACACACACACACACACACACACACACACACACACACACACACACACACACACACACACACACACACACACACACACACACACACACACACACACACACACACACACACACACACACACACACACACACACACACACACACACACACACACACACACACACACACACACACACACACACACACACACACACACACACACACACACACACACACACACACACACACACACACACACACACACACACACACACACACACACACACACACACACACACACACACACACACACACACACACACACACACACACACACACACACACACACACACACACACACACACACACACACACACACACACACACACACACACACACACACACACACACACACACACACACACACACACACACACACACACACACACACACACACACACACACACACACACACACACACACACACACACACACACACACACACACACACACACACACACACACACACACACACACACACACACAGACACACACACAGACACACACACACACACACACACACACACACACACACACACACACACACACGTATAAAAATAAGCGTTTTGGACGTAACAAAATTTAACTTCGAACAATCAAGTGAATTTTGCGCATTAGAACTTCCCGAGTTGAAAATGCTTACAGTGGTTGTCTATAAATCGGGTAAAGGAAATATTGATTTATTTTTTGAAAAGTTATTAGATATAATTGTAACACTTGAACGAAATATTATTATCTTGGGTGATTTTAATATTGATTTTAAAGTTACTTCGAGAGGTAATACCGAGCTCAATTCTATTTTAATGTCTTTTGGTTTAAAAACTGCGATTAATGAATATACTAGAGTCACGGCTACATTTTCCTCATGTTTAGATAACATAATTACAAACTTAGACGATTCTTCAATAAGTTCGGGTGTTTTTGAACCATGTATTTCAAACCATAGAGGCCAATTTATAACTGTGAAAAACAATATTGAAAATCAACGACAAATTTTTACAACAGGATTTTCTCAAAAAAATCAATTGATAAAATCAGATATTCCCTAAACTCTATTGACTGGGTTATCTTTGAAACAATTTATGATTGCAAAATTTTTAATAAAAACCTATAGTGATTTGGTTGTCAAATTTTGCCCACTTAAAAAATGCGTAGAACAAGCAAAAAAATCACCGGTAGTTTGGTTCAATGAAAATATAAAATCTATGAGAAATACTCTATCAGCTCTTAAAGTTAAAGCAGAAGTAAGCAAACAGTCGAGTGATTCAAACACTTATAAACAATTTAGAAATCAATATTATCTTACACTGAAAAATACCAAAAAACTGCTTATAGTAATTACATAACAACATTTAGCAATAAGTCGAAGGCCTGCTGGCGAATAATTAATTACGAAGGAAACAGAGTTTGTAATATGATCTTGTTATTTTATCTATTTTTATAGTGTTTTAGCTCTTATTATTTGGGGAGTGGGTCAGGTTATTAAACAACTCGTATCACTTTGAAAAAGAATGTTGGACGCCACTATATTTAAACTTTCTAAACTTGACAAGCGATTAATGATGAAAATATAGAAAATCACTAACCTTTATGATACTATAATTAAATAAGGTAGCGACAAATTCTAATTCACAGAGACTTAATTATTCAAATTTAAATGATATATTATAACTTATCTGTGGTATAACAGGTAGCAGGTACAGAGGATTCGTATGATAGGCTTGGATATCACCAACTGATAATTCTTCTTAGGTAAAGTTAAATCTCGTACACTTCTTTGGATGGCTCGAACTAAACCTCCTGAAATACTTGAAACAACCTCTGTAGCTGGAACCAAACTTCTAAGTTTCAATATTTCTACACATGCAGCTGGAACGTTCTTCCTAACAATCTTTTCGATAAACTTCTATAAAACCATCGATATAACTTCTACTGAAACCATCTATATACAACTTCTATAGGACCATCTATATACAGCCAGGCTTTATAAAATCAGACGGTCATTAAAAATATTAAAGACAATTAGTACATCGGATGTACTAGATAAAAGATAATTAAAATTCAATAATTCAACTTGCTAGATGACAAAGGTAAATCGAAAATGACAACCCAAGTTTTTACACAAGGCATAAACGACAAATGACGTTTGTGTAGAGATGGTGGTTTCAAAATAACGAAAACGGTTACAAGGTCTCTAAGAACAGTACCTAATATTAATCCTGACGCATTTAATGATTTTTTTACAAATATTTCTCTTGAAATAATTAAATCGCTTCCAAAAGTATCTAATAAAAGCCTTTTATCTTTTAAAAACTTTCCTGCACCAGTTAAATCATTTTTTTTAAATCCGGTCACACAAAATGAAGTTTTGAATACAATAAAATGCTTAAAAAACTCTAATTCTCTTGACGTTCATGAACTAAACGTTAAAATTATAAAACAAACTACTGATTTGTTGTTAGATCCTTTGACCAATCTGATAAATGTTATATTTAGTACTGGAGTCTGTCCAGATTGTTTTAAATATTCGAAAGTTATACCATTACATAAAAAAGGCGATAAGAATATCGAGGACAACTATAGTCCAATTTCAATTTTATCTGTATTTAGCAAGATCGTTGAAAAAATCATTAAATCACGTCTTTATAGTTATTTTGAGTCAAAAAACTACTTTAAGCCTTGGTTTCTTTGAACACTTCGTCGCGGTGAGCGGACAGTCCGTCAACCGTCGCGTTTTGACGATTTTATCCAACCAGAGTATTTAAATGGGAATGGTTTTCTTGAATCCGCTTAGCTGAACAGGACGGCGTCATGCCGCTGATTTGTCGCGAAGAGTCGGTTGATATCTGTTGAGTTTGATATCAGCGGAATCGTCGGCGTGTGCGGAGACTATATTGTTATTAATTTTAAAACAATGAGTGACAAATTCACACATACAGATGACATCATGACTTTATTTTTAGGTTTCTTGGAAATTAACTCAACACGAATTCAAAAAGATCTGTAGAAAGTCTAAAATACTCCCTAAATTTGGTTTCATTTCCAAAAAGCCTCCGCTGCACAGTGATATTAAAGGCACCTTCTGTATCGCGACAGAAAAACAACTCAATCACTGGAAACTTTCACGGTTGCAATTGCCAGTTCCTCTTGTTCTTCCTCTTCCAACAATAATAACAACGCAAACAATTTATTTGCAACCATTTTAGTACCTTTCGTTTACATTCATAATACATAAACAGCACGTACAGACATAGAGAAAGTATCATTTTCTATATTTTTTAACAAACCACCTCGGGCGAAAATTGCTGTCCTCAGCGGTCGACGGACTGTCCGCTCATCGCGACGGAGTGTTCAAAGAAACCAAGGCTTTAGTCTCACTCAATATGGTTTTCGAACCAACAAATCAACGGTTCAAGATGTAATAGATGTTGTTCATGGAGTGGTGTCTGGCCTTGAGCAAGGTAGTCACACAGCAGTTACTCTTTGCGATCTGTCGAAAGCTTTCGACTGCATTTCTCATGACATCTTCATTGAGAAGTTAAATTACTACGGCGTCTGAGGAAGTGCGTTAAAACTTTTAGAATTTTATTTATCTGGACGCTTTCAGGCTGTCACATTTCAGAACCAAAGGTCAAATTTTAGTTCGGTTAAGCATGGAGTTCCACAGGGCTCTGTCTTAGGACCATTATTATTTATTATACGAGCCCCTTCCCATTTCATTTGGCCCACTTATTCAAATTTAGGATATTCGTATTTAAAGATTAAAAATATAAATATTGCATGAACTTTCCAATTTTTATTCGTTTAATCACAAAAAATATGTAGAAAACATTAAAATATTTATTTAACATTAAATAAATAAAAAAATAAACAAATAGTTGGAATCAAACGTTAATCAATTTTAAAGTTTACCATTGAGTAACGTCACCTTTATTGTTTATTACAGCTGAAATTCTTTGCGGCATGGTATTAACTAAGCCTTGGCAAAATTCTGGTGTAAATGAATCCCATATATCTTGAAGGTTTTGTTTAAGATCAGGTATTGTTCTTGCAGGAGGTTTTCGAAGTGCCTTTTTCATATCATGCCACAACGTTTCTATTAGTGATACATCAGGACTACTAGAAACCCATTCCAAAAGTAGAACGCCGAAGTCTTCCATCTATTTTAGGGCTTTTTTGGACGTGTGACATCCTGCTCCATCCTGTTGAACTACAAAATCTTTCCCTGTTATCAAATATAATTCCATAGTCGGTAAAAGTGATTCCTCCAAAATGTCCAAATATTTATTTGTATCTACAATTCCTTCAATAAAATGCAGTTTCTCTATTCCTTTAGATGACATGCGGGAAATTTTACTTTTCTTTTGAGACAGTCTGGATGGAACGCATCATGTTTTTCGCGAATAACTCGACTTCTGCTATCTCCAACACAAACTTCGAATCGGGCCTCGTCACTCCATTGTATTGCCATCGCATTGATGAGAAGTCCAACTCATATGTTCTTTTGCCCATCTTAATCGATTTTTTTTCTGTTTCTCAGTTAGTAGTGGCTTTTCTTTAACCTGTAACAATATTGTCATTTTTAAGCAAACCTATTTGATTGTTTTAGTGTCTTCAATCCATGTTTTTTTTATTGTTTTTATTATTATAAACTTACTTTGTAAGTCTCAAATCCTTGTTTGCGAGCTTCTCTGACATGAAGATCTCGAAATTCGTCTTCCAACAGCATCACTCCACTGAGCACTTAATTCAAGGTAATTAGCACGACGCACACTGGGGCAACAAACCATCAAAGTTGGCAATAAATCACAGACTCTCTTTATGAATTTGTAAGTTTAATATTGCTTTGTAGAGGTGTTAGTATTACAAATGAAAATACATAGAGGGCTTATAAAGGGTTTGTTTTCTAAAAAAAAAAATAGAAAGTTATTAAGAATATAATATAATAAAAATGTATATTCTATTAAGCCCTCTATGTATTTGCTTTTGTAATACTAACATATAATATAATAAAAATGTCATGGACCTAATGAGGCCTAAGTGCCGTGGGGGTAATCCACCCTCCACACGTTAAAGATACAGGTAATAAAAATGTAATATTATAATAATTTCATTTAGAAAAGCTATGATAATTGTAATCAAATTTCATCCTCTTTAGAATGTGATAAGACATTTTATTCATCGTCTCCACGGTCATCATCAGTGTCATGAATATACCATGGCTATGAAGCTGGACGAGTCCAGATTTAAACAAATCTACTGCCTTTTTAGGAAAGTGCTGCAGGTTCTTTCTTTTTTAATTTTCGTTTGCTTGTGATTACAAGGTCGAAACTAACTAAAAACAAATTAGAGACATCCTCATTAGTTTTCTCTGTTAATTGGTCTATAGGCAACAAAGCAGAAGATATTATTTCAGGCCCATGTATAAAGTATTTGTGCAATGTCGGAGGCATATTGACCGTGGGTACTTTTCAAAAAAGTATCTAGCGGTGTTGTGAGCAAATTCTATTAATTTCATTCTTTCCAGAACTTCTCATGATATTAAGAAGTTTCTTTCTCGATAAAAACATAGTGTTTAACCTCGTTCCTGAAATAAAATAAAAAATAAATTAAATTGTTATGTGCGAAACACTGTTATGTTTTATTTTTACCGGGTGGGCTATAAAAAACTTTATTTTGTTTTTATTTTCATTTTTTAAATAATAAACCGATTTTACAGTTCTTAGGCTTCATGTTATAGATAACTAACTATGCTCCCAGATCTACCAAAAATAAACTAGCTCTAACTCGACTCATATTTCAATTAGGTTCGCCATCCTGGAATTTAAAATTTCCGCCATTTTAATTTAATGATCCGAAAGTATATTTACATACCTACCAAATCAGATGCATTGAGTCCAAATCGGTCAAAATCTAAAATAGCAGCATTGCAAAGCATAATGTTACTATAAGCTTCTATGAAAACATAAAAACCAGACAACTTTGATTGTCTATATCTTACGATTGAATGGACCAATCGTGCTCGGAGAGGTCTTAAAATAAAGAAAATAGGTTAGATATTTAACTTTTGTTATTAGATTTTATATTTAGTTTATAATTATTACGCAAAACGAGTTTAAAATAGGTTACTTTTAGGCTCGTTTTTTTTTTTCTTCAATTAGGTCGGCCATCTTAAATTTTGAAAATTCTGGCATTTTGTTATATCTGTCTGAAAGCATATTTAGTTGCTTATAAAATGAGCCTAAGGACAATAAAATTGATTTATTAATAAACGAAATATATTAAAAACGACAGAATTCGTTTTTGACGATCGTCCCGCCATATATTTATATATTTTGAAAAAACCCAAATAGTGAAGAAAAGTGCAAATAAGTGCACAGAAACTAAACGATTTCGAAAAGTACAAACAATATTCATTATGAAAAGTCGAAATTTAAAGCTTGGACTGCTTTGGAACATAACAAATAGCCTTCATGTATTTAAGAATATTTTAAAATTTTAACGTTGAACCTTCATTTTACTTAACCCCAATATTATAATAATATAATAATAATAATAATAATAAAGGTCTTTATTTTCCTTTCAAGTTACATAACTATTTACAAACATTATGAAAAAAAAAGGCAATCGTAACAAAGCAAGAAAGGAAAAATGCCGAAGATCAGGTGACGATAATTTCAATGAAATCATCGCCTCTGTTTTTCATCTTAAGCAGTAGTAACAATGACTAAAATTAACTTAATTTCTAATTACTAAAAAAAAAAACAAGTAAAACAATTTCAATTAGCAATATCAGAAACATTAGAAAATAATATGAAGGAATATTTATTTTTTAGAATATTACCAACTATTACCAAATAACGCGATAGACGATTAGTGACTTTTTAAAGAGGAATTTTCCATGATTAAAGATGAGTTACTACTCGTTTAAAAATGTATGTTTAAGTGATTTTTTGAATGCGGATGTAGATTTTAATTTTAATTCATTAGGTAAAGCGTTATATATTTTTGATATTTGGTATGTAAAGGAGCGCTTATATTTTTCTGTGCGGTGAGGGGGAGCTGTTATTCTGTGCCTATATCGAGTATTTAGGAAATGCGTATCAGAACCGTATTTAACTTTATTATATAAATAAACAGGTAAGCGGTTTTTAATGACTTTATGGAATAGACAAGCAGCGTGAAGTAACCTTCGTTTTTCCATATTTAGCCAATTCAAAGTTTTTAATTTATGGGATATAGGTTGTCGTCTTCTAATTCCACAAATTAGACGAATACATGAGTTCTGCATGACCTGAATTCTCCTTTTGTCATCTGACCCAATACAGGGACCATAAAGGACATCTCCATAGTTGAATTTTGATAGAACCAACGAGTCACATAGAATTTTTTTAACATTAAATGACAGGTAATGACGATTAATGTAGATTGTTTTTAAGTTAATGAAGGCATTACGAATACATATATTAATATGACTGCTAAATTTGAGCTGATTGTCCATGACTATACCAAGGTTTTTGGCGCTGTTTACGGGTTTTATTATATCACCCTCAAAATTTAATTTAATTGAGTCAGGACAAAATTTATTAGGGCCAAAGACAAGAACATTCGTTTTCTTCGAATTAATGCTAAGAGCATGTGTTTTTGCCCACATAGCTAAGTTTTTGAGATCTTGGTTGATAAGGTCAGTGGCATGTAAAATATTGTTTGGATGAAAAGAGCTATAAATTTGTGTATCGTCGGCATATAGGTGAGCCTTGCAAGATTTTAAGACTGTTCCGATATTTTTTGTATAGAGAGTAAATAGTATAGGTCCTAATATAGATCCCTGAGGAACTCCAGATCGTACCCTCATAGAATCAGAAATAATTTCATTAATTTTAACACGTTGGCTTCGATCACTTAAGTAACATTTTATCAGACCTACGGCATCAGGCGAAAATCCTATATAATGAAGTACGGCACACAGCAGGGAATGATTAAGGGTATCGAATGCTTTACTAAAGTCTATTAAGATTAAAACCGAAATGTTACCATCATCCCTAGCCTTTAAAATATCATCGGTTACGTTAAGAAGTGCAGTTTCACAGTTATGAGATGGTCTGAATCCTGACTGATATTCTGGTAAAATATTATGAGTTGATAAGTAGATACGAATTTGTTCTTCTATTATTCTTTCAAGTACCTTTGAGAGAGTTGGGAGAATACTAATGGGCCTTAGATCCTTAAACTCGGTTGGATTACTAGTTTTTGGGACAGGTCTGATAAGTGCTTGTTTCCAGTTTCTAGGGAAGTATTGTTTGTTAATGCAACTATTAATTATATGTGAGACATAGGGAATTATTAAGGGACAACATTGAAGCAACATTTTTATATTTAAGCCATCAGAACCTTGAGCATTTGATTTGATTGAGTACAGTAGTTTTTGGACTCTATCATTTGTAACTGGAGTGAAAGAAACTTTGTCACGCGAAGGGATATTGTTAAGATAACTATCAAGGACTTTTCGATCTGCAGGTAAGTTTGGAATACATGAAGTGTAATATTTATTTAAATTGGTGGGGTTACATAAGGTATTGGGTATAGTATGTGACTCTTTTCCGATGTTTAGATGTTTTCAATTTTTCCACATATTATTAATACCTCCTACTCTTAATTTGTATTCAAAATATGCTTTTTTTTTCATTTTTGCAGGCTAAAGTAGTATAGTTTTTTAACATTTTGTAGTATTCTAAGTGACTCACTTTTTTGCAATCTTTTTTTCGCTTTATCTCGTAATGACATAATATACCTAATGTTATCTGTTAACCAAGGATTATATTTTTTGGTGATTCTTATCTTTTTATAGGGTGCGTGTTTATTGAAAAGCGAAATGATTGAATTATTTAGGAAATTTATTTTCTCATCAATGTTGTTCAAGCTAAAAATGTTGTCAAAAGGTATAGAATTCAAATCACATAGAAAGTAATCTTCATCAAGGTTTTTAAAATTTCTTACTATTTTAAAAACATGTTTAGAATTGTTAGAAGAAACATTAAGTATGCAATAAATGAGTTCATGACTTGTCATATGATCTGCGGGAAGAACGCCAAATGCTTTAATTAAGTCACGGTTAGACGTTATTAAGTAATCAATTAATGTTTCAGAGGTCGGAGTTATGTGAGTTGGTTTATCAATAATTTGTATTAAATCATGACTTTCTAACAAGGAGTTTATTTTCTTAGCTTTAGTTGAGTGCATTTTCAGCAGGTCAACATTGAAATCGCCCAAACATAATATTTCATCAAATTCCGCAGCTAAATTTGTTACAGTTTGTTCAAAAACTTCAATAAAATCATTAAGTATATAGTCAGGAGGTCTATAAGCAACACAAATACCTAAAACTAATTTATTTATTTTAAGTTTAATCCATAGTTGTTCGATTTTTTTGTCAGATTCGACAACTGTGAATCTTAAATGATTTTTTAAATAAATACATACACCTCCACATCTACACTTTAGATTTCGATCCTGTCGTACTAATTTATAGTCAGCTAAGCTTATCACGTTATTTGGCATCGTCGGCTTTAGCCAAGACTCTGACACACAGAAAATATCAAAGTCTTTCTCAAAAATAAAGCCTGCTACATTATCAAGTTTTGGTAACAACGAACAAATATTAATATGTGCTACCTTCAAAAAACCACTCATTTAATAAAACAATTTTACTTATATTCAGTTATCTATTAGCCTAAAATTCAAATTAGTTATTCCACCAAGGTAAAAAGAAAATTATTAATGGGTATAATATTTAATTATTAGGTACAAAACGAATAATTTAAAGTAAGGTAGGTAAATGAAGTAATTACTAAATGGTTACTTAATTGCTAATCGAGCACTTCTAGTCTTTGGACTGTAATGAATTTTACTACACCTTCGGTTATTATTCCCTAATTTTTTTTCTGATGTCTCTATCTGCTTGGAATTAGTGTCTTCTTCCCCTTCACTTTCGCTAGATATTGCTTCTTCTTCTAATTTTATTAGATCTTCTACGCTGTATAACTTATCTTCCACTTCTAAAAGAAATCCTTTAATCTTGGCAGCTAATTTTTGAGATTTAGCTTGTTTTAGATGACGCCCTAATGTTCTGTATCTAATTCGGTCTTCATATGAGGCGTCATTAGCTATAGATATGCCGGTCCCTTTTAGTTTATTTACATTTTTAAATATTTCCTTCTTCCGTAGGAATGATACGAATTCCAGGACAATATGACTGCTGTTATTATCTTTCATACTTAATAAAGATATATTATTTATGTCTTGACACCCAATTTGAGTCCCCAGAAGATTGTTTAATTTGTCCAGTACTTCAAGTAACAGATCTGGCTTGTTTTTCACGATCAAACCAAATATAACTATGTTGTTTTTCTTTGCTTTTCGCTCTAATGTTTGGAGTTGTGTTTGAAGAGCAGTTATTTTTTTTGTGTTATCTTCTACACTTTTTTCAATATTATCGATTTTTGTAAGAATATCTTTTTTTATTATATCCGTTTGAATGATATTTGCTTTATTCACTATGTTTTCTATGAGTGCAGTTAACTCTGCAATTGTTAAGTCCGACGAGGATTGACCGCTATTTCCAGCCATTTTACTTGAGAGATTGACATAAATGTACTGTGGTGGAATGAGTAGGTCAATATCTTCGATGGCCTAATAATCACTTTGATCAAAAAAAGCAAAGAACTACTGGACATGCAAATGTGGCTTTTATTGTAATAGCGTTTAAGGAAATTACTAAATATCTAATAATGTAAGTGATGCTGGGACTTACTGGTTGGTCAGTCGATAGATGTTCAAGTAACTGATGATATTTGTTGATTTCAGCTATAAGATTACGTTTATTTTTCTACAACTTTTTACTTATTAAAATAATAATATATAACTGAACTTAAAGGCTCAATAGTGGAAATTTAAAAATAAAAAATCAAAATACAGCCTAAACACAGCACAAAAACAAGTTAAAAACTACGAAATAACAATGAATATTATACTCGCTTCAGATAAGTAACTTCGACTGATCGCACTTGTTCGTTTTATTATGTAGTGAACAGTAATATATCAGAAAAAAATATGAGGTAGAGTGTATATGCTATTTAATTTTTTTATTTATTGCCAAATTTGAGGGCTTCTTGCCCCAGTGTGCGACGGTTGGTTTCAATAATTTTTCTCAATGCTCGTTTATCGGCATTTGTAATCTTGCTTTTTCTAACATGACGGGGCTTTGGGCTGATTGAACCAGTAGTTTTGTATCTTCTAACTATATTTCTTACACTATATCGTGATAAATCTAATATATTTGCAATTTCCGAGTTCGATTTTCCAGAATTGCAATGTTTTATAACATGAAAACGTATTTTTTCGTCAATGATTTTTCCTCTACCCATTTTATTAGATAGAATTAGCTTAAATTGTGTTGTGACAGTTATCTGCATTATTGTTTGTTATTTTTTCAAAGCTACCTTCGATTTTGGTTTATTTTCTAACGAATTGAATTCAAGTTGAAATAATGCAGTAATGCTCCATTTGTTAATAAATTTAAAAAAAAATAAAAAAATTGATGCTTTCTAGTTCTAATATATAAATAATATATAAATTGATGCATTGTTAATTAATTTATGATTTAAAATAGCATGTAATCTTTAATACTTTCTTATTGTCGTTATATGAAGAAAACATCAAATAGATGTGCCAACTGAAATGGGAAGGGGCTCGTATATACCAACGATTTAAGTAATTATATGGGTCCTTTTAAATCTGTTCTATTTGCAGACGATACCACTTTTGTGTACTCTGCAAAAAATGAAATTGAATTGAAAAGTACTGCAGAAACTATTATCGCTAAAGCTGAACATTGGTTCTTAGCTAACAATCTCATGTTAAATCAAAATAAATCTCAGGAATTGCTGTTTTCTTCGGTTACCGATTCTCAAAATTGCAATAGTACTAAGTTACTTGGAGTTATGTTAGATAGTAATTTAACTTGGAGAATTCATATAAATAAATTAAAACCTAAATTATGCAGTACCTTATATCTGTTGAGGCAGCTTAAAACTATAACAGATCGTAACATATTACGAACGATTTACTTTTCCCTATTCCATTTCCACATAAATTATGCCATTGTACTTTGGGGTAACAGTTTAGATGCAATTTTGATTTTTCGGCTGCAGAAGAAGGCTGTTAGAATCATAACTGGTTCCAAATTTAGAGAACATTATCAGCCCTTGTTTATTCAGCAAGGAATAATGCCTCTGCCAACGATTTATATATTTAGTGTCCTTTTGGAAATTCATAAGAAATTATCATGTCTTTCTAGGCAGTCCGACATTCACAAATATCCTACCAGACAAGCTAACAACTTAAGAATAAATAGATATCGTCTAAATAAATCAAAAAACAATTCGCTCGACCTTGGTCTTTATAATGTATTGCCATCCGAGTTTGGGCTGCTGGAGTTCAATTCATTTAAGAAAAAATTAAAAACATTTATGTTGACACATTGTTTTTATTCCGTAGAGGAATATATCGATCGGTGTAAACTTACATAGTTCTTAAACCTTCTACTCTATTTGTTTTCTCTTCTCTTTTATATATACTCACCTAACTTAATTTGAGTTATTTTATTCTACTTAACAATTATATGTATGTTGTGACAGGTCTCCTGATTCACCTACAGTGCTTCAGCGAGTCTGTGGCGCTATGAATGTAATTCCCGAATAGGGATTGCTCAGGCGCCAGTTTTGATATCGCAGTTTGCTCTGCGGCCCTGGGGTGCACGTAGAGTACACCCTCAGTGGAGTCCAGGTTCAAACAAAAAAAAATAAAACGGATAGACCTTCACTGTTAAGTTGACCTACACTGGGGTAGTAAAGTAAATAAAGTTTTTCACTGCACTTTTACCTATTAATCACTACGCCCTGAAAACGGAAAAAGCAAAGGCGTAATTCAAAATTAAACTCAGGAATTTCAATCAAAAATATATTTACAAAATAAATAATAATTAAAAATAATAATATCTGTTTAATAACGGTAATAAAATAAATGCAGAATTATGTATGTTGATAAAATAGAAGGTCTCGGTATTTACAGAAAATGATAAAACGGTAAAATTAACTATGACCTATACTATACCCATAAGAAAATAAAAATAACAATTTTCCCTTTAAAAAAATTAAAACGGTGGGCACTAACACCCTTAGCACAAATTCCTTGCTATTAATGAAAACGGCCGGTTTTAGCCATAAGAAAAAAATCTACAATAGTAAAGCTAAATATGATTCAAATTATACGTTTTAAAAATAAAAAAAAATTAATAAGCTACTCTCGGTAATAAAAATATCGGTAATCTGCCAACGGTGGTGAACAGTATCACCCTCCACTCATGAGAGAAACAAAAAATGACGGATGCCTTTGTAAGAACGACGCCTAATATCCTCCCCGCAATATTATTTTACTAGGCACAATAGACCAAATAACGGGTGTCTTAAAGCGGTATTATTCGACCAATACTTTGAGAATTTTTATTTTATTTATTCGGTTTCAAATTTCTCTTATGTAGACATCTGGCAATCCATAGCTTCTACAAAACAGAAACAGCTGCGACTCTCGACAGGGATAGCAAGCGAATACCACTATCATCCCTTGGTTAACACGAAAATGGTTGAAGGGCACTAACGCCCCGGATTTAAATACAATTCGTTACCCTGACAGGTACTAAGAAATCAAAAACATCGGTCGAATAGCTCAGGTAATTAATAGTACGGAAGTGAATGTTACAGGGAGAATTATTAGACGGAATTTTAAATAAAAAGGCCTACCTTAATTAACTTCTTCACAAAAATCGCTTTACGGTAAAAACGGCACTTCAGCAAAACAACTTTTACTAGCGAACTGACGGCGTAGCAGAAGGAAAAGAGAGCTCCTTCATCGCAAACATTTAGTTTTATCAGAATTCGTACTTTTGCCGGAGTGGGGCGGTAGCCCCACCTAGAGGAAATAAATTGTTATTGCAAAAAAAACGTTAATTGATCAGCTTACTGATAAAATCTACTAGAATTGCAATTTTACAAGACGATTTACATTATTGTGATATCGCAAAGTTTTAAACTACGAGGGCTCTTGCAAATGTTTAAAAACGGTAATTCTACGGAAATATTAGTTGCAAATGTTCATAGATGGAAATTAATTTTAGAAATTAATTTATGGAATAAATTAATGGCAATTTTAGTGACTTCGTCACAATGTAGTTATTTCATTGTGTAGTTCTGTATTTTATGTTTAAAAATAAGCTGTTATTTTAATATGTACGTTTTGTGACTTGCTACAAACATATATTGTAATATGTAACATAGTCAAATAAAATTTACTTTACTTTTGCTGCGGTAATGATATAGTAGAGTACAGTTTGTGCGGAAACATTTTTTTACATATATACCAAAATCATTAATATGTTTTGGGAAATTTCATTGAGAATCTGCCACTAGTTGTCAATTTGTTAATTTTTTGTAAGACGCGAATTCACGTCCTCCGCACATTTTTGGGAAATTTTGCATAAAATGCGGAAGGCGCTAATTAGCGTCTCAGTAAAAAGTAAGTATATACATTTTGAACGTATTACTCCAACCACATTTTTTTTTATGTAGCTTAAAAAACATCTTGTTGTCAATGTCAAGTAACAAAAAAACTATTTTTACGGAATATTATTTTTATAAAATAACCTTTCTCTTCAAATAAAATAAAATTTTAACATTTTACAGCAAATCGTAAAGACTAATAAACAATGATTTTTTTTTTGTGATATTCAACAAAACATGCTCCCATGCATAGTCCAGGGTTGTCTGGACAAGAAAGGCGGTGCAACAAAGTGTCTTTTCTTATCTTTTTTTTGTGCAAATGCGACATTTTTTACGCAGTGTGACCTTTTTCATTAGTCTCTGCCAATTTTGGTAAGCATATGGTCCATGCTTTTTATGTTACTTACTGATTTAGGTTCTGGTAACAGTTTCTCTAAAACTGACATTCTGAAATTACCCAGAGTCATTTTTTCCCTATTATACTTATTGTATAGGACAGTGATCGCCAACCTCTCAATGTGTTGAGCTACTTTGTTAATTTTGGAATAAACAGCGAGCTACCCACACGGAAGCCACGTAACGCAACGTAAATGAAATAATCCACAGTTAATTTATCATTATATGTATTTATTTTACTATTTAACTGGTAATACATAGGTACTAATAATAAACTAATAACAAAATAACTAATATTACTAGTACGTACTTGTTCATAGCTACATTCCTACCTACCAAACGAAGGTGTTTGAAAAATAAACACAAACTTTTATCCAGCCACAACGGCATGTGACGTAAGATTTAAAAATAGTTAATAATAACAACAAAAAAGTAACGCACTATCATGAACATAAAAATTGAAAAATAAAGCACGTTCAATGAGAAGGCTGACACTCAGACTCATCGATAATTTTTTTAATGTTTGCAGCATAATTTGATACAGCCATTCGAATACAATTATCCAAATGTTCATCTGTAAGTCGATTGCGATATTTGTCCTTAATAAACTTCATATTGGAAAAAGAAGATTCACACAAATAGGTTGAACTGAATAATGCTTTCACTTTCAAGGCAACACGGCATAGAACTGAATATTTGTCTTTACTTACTTACAATAGCCTACATTTGGTACTTGAGACTAACGATTTTAAGGCTAAATCATTTTGAAACTCAATTACTTCCATTTCTGTTGCAGCGATGTCTTCGCCAAAGTTCTGCATAACACAAGTTGCAAACTGTTGGATATCAATTTCCATAAAGGGTGAAACAACAAACTGCGCTACTAAAGCCATTTCGTTGAAATCCTTAAAACGATTTTTGAAGTTATTCTTTAGGGTTGAAACTATTTCTACATTATATTTCCTGTCATAGGGGTTCTATTGGATTTTGAGATATTTTTTCTGAAAGAATAGGAAAATGCTTGGCATCGCTGTTAATTAGGTTTTGTTCCCAAAACTCCAGCTTTTTGATAATGCTTTTATATCAGAAATCATTTCCGCTAGTTCTTTGTCTCTCCCCTGAAGCTGCAAATTAAGTTCGTTTAATTTCTCTGTAATGTCCACGAGAAAACCAAAATCTCTAAGCCAGATTGAATTTTCTAGTTCCGGAGTCGGTTCATCGCGTTGTTTGAAAAATTGAACTATGCCAGATAGGACATCATTAAAACGTTTCAGCACCCGTCCTCTACTTAACCATCGGACTTCAGAGTGAAGGAGTAGGTCCCCGTATTGACAGTCAACTTCATCGGCCAAGGTTTTGAATAATCTTCTTTGTAACGCTTGAGCTCCAATCTTGTTCACAATTTTTACCACCAGTTTCATAACGTTGTAGTTTCAGGAAATTTCCACATAATGCTTGCTGATGGATAATGCAGTGGTAACAGAGAAATTGCGGAAAAGTTTAATCTTTACGACATAACGCCACCAGACCCTTATCACAACCCACCATAGCTGGAGAGCCATCGATTGTCAAGCCTACCATTTTCGATATTGGAATTTTCTTGGAAGAAATAATATTTTTTAAATGAGAAAACAACTCCTTTCCAGTAGTGTGTCTTTTCAGTGGAATAAACTTCAAAAGATCTTCATTAATCGTAAAATCACTAAAAATCATCCTGACGAACACGCCCATCTGGGCAGTGTCAATGACATCTGTTGATTTATCCAGTTGAAGTGAAAAATAAACACAGTTATCTAAGTCAGTTCTTAACTGTAAAAAAAATATCATTGCTCATTACTTCTACACGTCTTATCACTGTATTAGCAGAAAGTTGCATAGATTTTATAGCTGAAACTATCTCGCCTTTATTTTTAAAGTTGGCAAATAACGAATCAGCAGCTTCTAAAAACGCCTGTTTTATCATTTCCCCGTCTTCATAAGGTTTCTTTTTTTGTGCAATTATCTGGGACACACGGTACGATGCTTCAGTTGCAGCCTTATTTTTGTCGACTGTTCTTAAAAATATTGATTGTTGTCCAATTAACTGCTTTTTTAACTGTTTCAGTTTCTCCTTTCTGGCGGCAGAATGTAGTGGGAATGATTTTTCAAAATTAGAATGTACAGTTTTATGATGTCTCTCAATATTTCCTTTTTTTTAGCAACGGAGACCGAAATATTACATAACAAACACACATTTTTATCTTTAACTTCTGTAAAAAAGTATTGTTCTTCCCATTCCGAATGAAAGTGGTATGTCTTTAACTTCTTACAACTGCTTGCCATATTATTTTTTGTTGTTCTCTACTAAGCGTCTACTAGCGTCAGCGGCAGATCGCTCACCGCAACGTTGCCGCTGTTTATGTTTATTATGACAATTAGATTTTTTTGTGGAATTTTCGGAAGCTTCTCTGATTTTTGCAGTTTGTATTTTTTAAATTAAAATCGTTGTGAGAGCTACCAGAATTGCCTTCACGAGCTACCGGTAGCTCGCGATCGACAGGTTGGTGACCACAGCACTAATTCTTGATCGATTGGGTCCACTACTAGTAGCTAGTACTTCAACGGCATAGTTGTTACATTTGGTTACAATAATTTCCAAAAATTCATCATCTACCAGCATTCTGAATCGGTAGCTCGCGGAGGCAATTCTGGTAGCTCTCATCAACGATTTTAATTTAAAAAATACAAACTGCAAAAATCAGAGAAGCTTCCGAAAATTCCACAAAAAAATCTAATTGTCATAATATTAAACATGTTTATAAATCTAATCTAAACAGAGGAAAATCAAATAAAATAATTTTTATAGAATACTATTCCACCAAGGTATTGTATTGCAAAATGTAGTACTTTTTCTTTTTTTAGCCTGTTTCCATTTGATGGGTAAAATATATTGTTGGGTTCTTCCTTGTTTGTGTTTGTTCTCGATAAAAGCTTTTTTGATTTTTTTTTCAAAGCATCAAACCATCGCAATTAGAAAAATATGGTACAATTTATACAATCTAGTACATTTTTGTGGAATCTGGTACATTTCTCATACATATGTGGTACATAAAAATATATTCTGGCAACACTGCTCCTAAGTCCAGGCCCCGCCCACCAACGCGTAGAATGAGCAGGTGTTCGGAAGATGTTCGACGATGCCACATTTGAATTCAGCGCCCCAAATCCCCCGGTTGCCGAATTTATCTCCTTCCCCGCGTAAATTTTGAGAGAGTCCCACAAAGATGACGTTCAGGGCCAGGTTCCGGTGCACCAGGTTTTGGGGGGAAGGTCGTTTTCGACGGAAAATTAGGATTCAGCGCCGCAAAAAAATCCCTTATAACGATTTTCGGTTCGTCTTTTTCGATTGTGTGAGGAAAACCCAAGGAGATGAGGTCCGCGTACAAGTTCCGGTGCATCAGGTGTTCAGGGGATCGTTTTCAACGTGAAATTTGGATTCAGCACCCCCAAAAAGGTATTCGGGTTGTTTTTAGCGATTTTGTAAGGTACATTCTCGGGGATGACGTCCAGGTTCCGGCATACCAGGTATCCGGAGGGTGTTCACGGATATCATATTTGAATTCAGCGACCCAAAAAACCCTCGGACACTGAGTTTCTCTCCTTCCCCGCATGAATTTCGGGAGAGTCCCATGGAGATGACGATCATCGATGTTCCTGATCTACAGGTCGGCTGTGTGTCAATTTAAACATCATAATCGTGATCAACGACCTCAAAAACCCCCGGTAACCCGATTTGGACCAGTTCTGATTCTTATTTACAAAATTCTTTAATTTTCCAAAAGCCGTCTCAAAAAACTCCTGTTTTGAATGCATTTTTAGCTGCAGCTATGCAATTTCCGGTTTGTATAAAATAAAAATTAAAGGCATTTTTTTTTAAATATTTTTGGAAGCGAATGCAAAAAACCGCATTCCGATCCCTCTTAGTTGAAAAAATTCCGAACTTTTTGCTTCAATGCTTCGACTATATCGTCGCCCTTATTACGAAGTGACCTAACCAACAAAAATTAAAAAAATGTTTTTGTGCGGATTAACTAGTCTTAACTTACTTTATCATCTTACGAAGTGGCACATCTACAACCTTAATAGTGCATGCAATACAGCATATTATTTCTGTGTCCTATCTGCAATAACGCATAACAATATGAGAATTACGTATTTTCGTTTTATTGCTGTAAAATTTACTATTTGTCACTTATGCCACTTCGTGATGAGGGCGACGATATGTACTTTAGTTTCTATGTCTCCTTCCTCTGAGTCACTGGAAGAGACTATTGTCGGACTTACATTTTTATCAAGGGAAGTAGGGCTAATATTCGTTATGCCCCGGCTTCCTCTACCGCCTTAAGCCTTGGTTTCTTTAAACACTCCGTCGCGGTGAGCGGACAATCCGTCGGCCGGTGAGGACAGCGATTTTCGTCCGAGGTGGTTTGTATGAGATTTTCTTTATGTATATGTTACGGTCAGAGTCGTGAATCCAAGAAATGACGTCAATGACCGGCCAAAGACGTCACAGCCTATGCAAGTTGTTCATTCACATCATTGGCCGGGCTTTCACGTCAATAATCATTTAATTTGGCCATTCATGATAATGCCGTCTTTGTCCGGCCATTGTCGTCAATTTATACAAACAATCGGCCAATGCTGAAAACTTAGGTTAGAATTTAGTTTACTTTAGTTTGAGAGCAGGTGCAGTAAACAAAGTGCGCGCCAGTTCGTGTTTTAAGTGCTTTTTTTATTTGTGCTATTTATCAACAATGGAACTAACGAGGGATCGATTTGAGCAGGCATTAACTATATTACTTAATAGTAAAAGGGATGACAATAAATTTTTTCTAAGTCAAAATGAATATGAATCCAAAATTAAAGAAGTAAAGGCAGCCAAACTATTACTTCAAACGCCTTTATCAAAGAAAACTCAAACTCATTATAGACTAGTAAATAGATACGACATTTTAACATTAAATGGCAAAGATCGTTTGATACGGCCGGTAGAGGAAAACACTAATAAGATATTATATTACGTGAAAAATGAGGAACTATATGATATTTTACAATCGACTCATGCTGAAATAGGCCATGGAGGGCGAAACAGGATGGTTGCTGAATTGAAAAACAAATACTGTAATGTGACAAAAGAAATTATAATGGTATTTTTAAAACTTTGCATTCAGTGTCAAAAAAAATCGACTACTCCCAAGAAAGGATTAGTTTCTAAACCCATTTTGCACTCTAATTTTAATTCTAGAGCTCAACTGGATTTAATTGACATGCAGACACAAGCATATAATGACTACCGATTTATTTTCGTTTATCAAGATCACCTTACAAATTTCACATTACTTAAAGCACTGAAATCCAAAAGGGCCATTGAAGTTGCAAGTCACTTGTTGGAGATATATACCACGTTTGGGGCTCCTGTAATACTTCACTCGGACAACGGACGCGAATTTGTGAATTCAGTAATAATTGAATTACATAAAGAGTGGAAAGATGTAAGAATCGTTCATGGCAAACCTCGTCATAGCCAGAGTCAAAGTTCTGTAGAAAGAGCAAACAGAGATGTAGAAGAAATGCTTGGATGGCCGACAATCAATCTTTAGATTGGCCCAAAGCTCTTAAATATATTTAATTCCAGAAGAACCGTGCTTTTCATAGTGGTAAGTAACAATAAAAATATTTATTTTAAAATGAAAAAAATTACTTATTGGTAGGGATTGGTAGATCGCCCTATGAAGCCATGTTCGGATGTCCCGCTAGAGTTGGATTGGCATCAACAAGTTTACCACAAAATGAGACAGCCAATTTAACTTCAGAAGAAGACATTGAGGAATTACTAAATGAACAAAATGAATTTTGTCGAACAGAAGAACAAAATACTTCGGCAATACTTAATATTGAATTCGAAAATCAACCTAATCTACAATCCGCTATAACTGATAATAATACAGAATTCGAAAATCGATTCAATTCAATTGATAATAATATAGAATTCGACAATCAACCTAATCCAAGTCAATCCGCTGTAACTGATAATAATACAGAATTCGAAAATCAACCCAATCTAAGTCAATCCGCCATAACTGATGTTAATACAGGTAAAAGAATTTATTAACAAAGTAATTAACTAACCCTCAGAATGTTTACTATTATCGATTATTTTAATCTATAATGTATGTTCAGAGTGCTCTATATTTCCTTCTGAGCAAGGTTGTAATTCCAATGAAGCATGCGTTAATTGCACCATGAAGTCGAAAATTTTCCTTGAACGGAAGAGATCAAAAGAATGTGTAGAAAAACAAGCAAAGAAAATAATGAAACTATCAAACGAGAAGTTTTCTGAAGTGGACGTAGGTAGAACTTTACGCGTTCCTATACCTGATGTTGACAGGGCAAGGTGTGCTCCTCGCAATGTGTTAGCAGTGGTGACAAATAAGAATGAAGGATTTTACACGCTTGGTAAGAAAATAATACAATTTTTTTGCAATAAAATGGATAAAAAAGATAGGTACGAAATAAGACAGTTAAATACGTTTTCTATTTTATTTTAGGGACAAATTCTGGTATTCTGAAACAAAAATTTACGAGATCCGAATTTAATTCCTGTGGAGAAAATTTGCTGGAATCTGACGATGTTTCAGGAGACAAAGAAATAAGCTTGAGAGAAGCAGCGGGAACTAGTAACATTTTGGGAGCACAAGGATATAAAAAATGTCATTGCAAAACAGCTTGTGCAACTCTAAGTGTCATGGAAGCCTCAATTGCACAAAAAAGCACGAATAAATTTCTTATTTTTATATGAAACAAATCAAATTTATTAATTTTACCAATTTTATTTTTGTAAGCTAAAATAAAGAAAGTTTCCGTTTTTTTAATACGTAGGTAATACCTATAATATTTTATAATAATAAACGTTTTTTTTTTCAAAATAGTGTTTTTTGTGTCTCCAGTATAATTAACTAACTATTTTTATGTTAAACCACATTTTCGAAGAAGCTTGATTAAACCTAGTGATCATTAACAACAATGTCCAAATAAAACTGATCATTCACGACAATGGCCGGTCAAAGATGTAATTATTCATATTAAGAGTGAGATTACAGAACGTCTGCAACTTTGCAGATCTGCAACTTTGCAAATATGGTGGACTTACAAATGCAAGTATTCCAAAAAATATCTTCAAATTCGCAATATTTATTGTGGTTTATTACCCTCAAGAACACTAAACCCAAATTTGGAATACGAAAACTTGATACTTGCATGTATAAGTCAGTCATATTTGCAGATTTTCAAAGTTGCCGCCATATTTGCAGATCTGCAAAGTTGCAGACGTTCTGTAATCTAACCCTAAACATGATACACTCATACATTGGCCACGTTAAACGGGAATTCTCATCATTGACCGGCTAATGACGTCAATGGAGATGAAACGTGAAAATGACATCAATGGCCGGCAGTTAACGTCTTTGACCGTAACATATATACGTGATGTTTTATGAATAGAAACGAAAGGTACCTACTAAAATGGACGCACATAAATTGGTTGTGTTATTATTGTTGGAAGAGGAAGAAGAAGATGAACTGGCAATTGCAACAGTCAAAATTTCAAATAAGCCAGTGGATAAGTTGTTTTTGTGTCGCGATAAAGAAGGTGCATTCAATATCACTGTGCAGCGGAGGCTTTTTGGAAATGAAACCAAATTTAGGGAGTACTTTAGACTTTCAACAGATCTTTTTGAATTCGTGTTGAGTTTTGTGAAGGACGACATTTCCAAGAAAGCTACAAATAAAGTAAAATGTCCGATTTCCGCCAAGGAGAAGCTTTGCATAACATTGAGGTAAGTTTTGTTTTAATAGGAAAATTCGGTAAAATTTGAATATACACAAAACTTATATTTTCACAAAAATGTATTTTTATACTTTTAGACACCAAGAATAACATATACTTAACGAAATTTGTTGGCGGAAACTTAAAGAAATCCTATTTTTTTAAATTTTAATAATGGTATTTTAGGCTATTTTATTAATTCAATAAATTATTTTGGTTGTCATTTGACATTGAAGGATGCAATATAAGAAGCACATGGTTGCCAAGTTGTGTATTATTTCTTAAATAAAAGGACTATATTCAAAATTAAATATAAGTTGGAATTTCAATAAAATTATCAATACCTAAGCCTTGCTTATATACGCCGACATCCGAACGGCGGTTATTACTATTGAAATTTTACAATTTTACTAAAAGTTTCTAAACACTTTGAAACATTATATACATTACAATTCTGGGTAAATACCTATTGGGAAAACAATCCTTTCTTAAAAGTTCAATTTGTTTTTACAAAACTCACATTTTAGACTTTAGGAAGAAGAGTACTTTTTAAATATTCCACCGGTAACCCCATAAATGAATTTATTTTTTTAATTTACATATTAAGAACTTATAAGGATTATTTATGTTAACTTTTTCATAAGAATTATATCTGTCATTACAAATACTGTAATTTAAAGGAAAAATCGATTTTCATTCAGAAAATCTAAAGTATGTCATAAGACAAATTAACAATTTAAAACATGATATTAACTGCCTTAGTTCATCAGCTGATTTTACTTTATAGTTAAAATGGCTTTTTAACACATACTTTAGGTGAGTTCGGTCTACGCACTCTTTTCACTATATTCACTCCTAAAGTACCTAAGGCGTTCGGGTACGGAAGGAGTTAAATAAAAGTTCCTCTTTGACCGTTCGGAGATCGTGGAGTGGAGTGTGGATCGGGCATGCGCATAAGGTGATTTAAATCGATAATAAGATAATTGTGACTAATTTTTAAGTAAAAATGCTTTTTATTTGATTCCGTGCATACCATTAATATGGAAGAAACTTATACGGTTGTTACTGATAAGAACGGTTAGATTTTAGGTCTTTTCCTTTGCATCGATAGTGTAGCGCTGAGCTACGTCACTTCTGAAAATATCGTTCTATCCATACAATTTGTATAAACGGAACGATATTTTCAGAAGTGGTGTAGCTCAGTGCTACACTTTCGATGCAAAGGAAAAGACCTATAAAGTATTAGTATGTCACATTGACAACTGACATTGAACTCTGAGAGTAAAAGGAGTAAAACCATATGCGCACTCCGTTTACGCCTACTTACTCCACTCCACTCTGGAGTGCACAGCCCGAACTCACCTTTTGATTACTATACGGTGCAAGAGAGAGGTCCGACACGCCCAACATAGGGCGCGGCCATTTTGATTCCTATGCCACAGTTTATGGCTAAAGAATCAGATCTGCGTCGGCACTTTTGATCTCAATGTTCCAGTTTATACACTGCGCAACTCGGATAATACAATATATGACAACCGCCTAAATAAAACAGCAGTCTTCTACCATTGTATTTAGAGAAGATAGTAGAACAACCTTATGGACGTTTCATTGGAGGCAATTCTGTCGCGATATCTGTTAGAAATTCATCAAAATAGCCCGAACGCTAGCACTTCCTCGATCATTGAGTACATAATTCTATATACATAAAATTTTCTTAATTTTTAAATTCATATGGGTAGAGTTCTAAATTTAAATTACTATTGTTTATATTCTCTAAAATGATAATAAATCGTAAATAAATGTTCAACAAGCATAATTAAACTCGTATATTCCATTTTTAAAACAAATATTCTGAATCGATTATGGGCCCATCTATTAGTAAATAGAGAAATTACGTTCGTTTCGAAGACGACAAAATTATCAAAGACATGACTTGGACACCACGGAGCTTGCTGCCATCTATTGATACTGTCCATTGTCCTCCAAGATAATTTACATTGGTATTGTTTTACTAGTTGATCTAAATACAATGCTTCTACGTATCCTGAATTTGTATCCCTGGAGTGGATGTTATTTTGGAACTTTCAACTGGTCCGAGTGAGCTAACTGATTCTTTAGCAATAAACTGTGACTCCAAAAATAATATTCACTGACAGCAGCAAGCAAAATATCAGGTGCGGTTTAATCATCCGCTTCTGCTTCCGAAATTGTCGGTTTAGTCGTTTTAACCTGTCAGATTAAACCAGTAAACCAACAATTCCGTAGCAGAAGCGGATGATTAAAACGCACCTATTAAAAATATTGCGCCAAGATGTGGGCAACACGTAATAAGGGATCAAAATGGCGGAGTTTTCTATCTCCTTTTAAAAGGCACTCAGAAAGCTGCGGAGTGCAACCATTCTCCGTATAGTAAAAGAGAATCAAATCAAAGTATGTGCTGTTTAATGATTATTTCTGTATTTTTTTAATAATTTTACAGTAGATATGTTACGGTCAAAGACGTTAACTGGGAAAAGACGTTAACTGCCGGCCATTGATGTCATTTTTAGTTTTCATCTCCATTGACGTCATTAGCCGGCCAATGATGATAATTCCTGTTTAACGTGGCCAATGCACGAGTGAATCATTTTTAATATGAATAATTACATCTTTGACCGGCCATTGTCGCGAATGACCAGTTTTATTTGGACATTGTTGTTAATGATCACTAGGTTTAATCAAGCTTCTTCGAAAATGTGGTTTAACATAAAAATGGTTAGTTAATTATAATGGAGACACAAAAAACACTATTTTGAAAAAAAAAAAAAACGTTTATTATTATAAAATATTATAGGTATTACCTACGTATTAAAAAACCGGAAACTTTCTTTATTTTAGCTTACAAAAATAAAATTGGTAAAATTAATAAATTTGATTTGTTTCATATAAAAATAAGAAATTTATTCGTGCTTGTTTGTGCAATTGAGGCTTCCATGACACTTACAGCGGGTTGCAAGAACGATTGTTAAAATCTCTCGTTAGCTAAAGAACAAATAACTAACTGAGATTAAAACTGGCAACGGCGCTTTTCCAACTGACAGTCTGTCGCTTCACAGCTGATCACGGGAGATTTTTATATTAATGAAGTTAATTTGGTAATATTTTTTCGAAAATTAATTACAAATAAAGTAAAAAATGAAATTGAGGCTCAACCTTTACGGCTATGTTAACACTATCCCTATCTTTTTTCGACATCGGCTCATATTTTTAATAGACAGAAGCAAGGACAGTTGGTTCAGAGAAAAAATGTTTTACACATGAATATAATTTCTTAAAATAAAGAGAATGGCTTAAATGAAGAAAAGGTTCCAATAAGTCACTGGAAAAAGAGGAGAATACTCATTTAACTACCCTTCTAGTAGTGCTCAATTAAAAATCTGTGATTTGTGGTTTAAAGCAACAGTACTTAAATATAGTTTGTCCCTTTTATATAAACTAAAACTTTTGTCACACCATGGAAAAGTACATTTCTTTCTACTGTACATTATTTTTCAAATAGAAGTACATAATTAAAAATATGTTTAGTTTTTATCATGTGTGCAAACCCCATTTACTGTGGAAATATTTCTAATGTATTTTCTATTTTTAACAGACTTCAAAAAAGAAGTAGGTTCTCAATTCATCGGAATATATTTTTTTATGGATATTTAGCGACAATTCTTTACTATGTTGTCCGATTTCTGATTATTTTTTTGTTAGAAAGGGGGCTCTTCAGAGATGGTTCCATAATATAAATTTGGTAAAGATCTGATGATGGGATTCATGAGAAAATAATCACTCTTCGTTTTTTGTAGTCGTCAGTTTTTTTAAATTAATTTTGTAACTTATACATTTTTCAATGAATCAAAGTAAAAAACTGTTTAAATTGGGAAATTTCTAAAGTTCAGTATCTATTTTTTAGTTAGAAATGGAAAACTGGAAGAGAGATGGTAAAATCTCTTGTATGAGAAATAAATTCACATTTGACCTATTCTTGAAAAACATATACAGTTCCTTTTTGAATCCCTTCAATTTGGGTGCTATATTTCTTTGCTAATAAACTAATGCTAGAATTTATTTTTTATTTAAGAACAACTTTCTATTTGTATAATATTGGAATTTCTAGATTGTTGAGAAAATTAAATAATTATGATATGATAATTAGCTTTTATAGGTTGTGTAATAGTCGAAATTTAGAATATTAAATAATTGATACTATGTATAAATTACACTTATTTACCTTAATATATTTGCTTTCACATTTGTAATTTACAGATTTGTAGGTCATAAATAAAACACCAAATTCATTTTAAAATTTTATTTTTTAGGATTAAATTAATATACACAAAATACATAACATAATAAAAAAATATAGTAAATCTACAATAAATAAAAATACATTTAATTTGCCCATCATTATTAAGAATTCTAATTCTAGAAAATAAACATTCAATCCAGGATTTCTTTTTGGTTATGACAGGTTTCAAGTTGACTAGTAATTTTGTGTTAAAATTTACAGTTTGCCTAACGTATTGGATACGTCTACTTTGCCAGTTCCACATATTTTATAAATGTATAAAAAGAAATGGATTATTTCAACATAGGTACAAACAATAAAAATGTTATTACTGATAGTAGTTTACTGCTAAATATTTACTTTTTCTGAAAATAGGCAGGAAAAAACTATAAAATAATATTAAATATGTTTGAGAATGTATTAATACATAACAATTATACGAATTAAAAAGTGTTTAACAATATAAGTAGAGATACCAAGCTCCACAGTTATATGGCTTAAAATTATTTATGCAATCATCTCATGAAATATTTTAAAATACTTAGCAAACACCTATATTACTACAAAGTAATGCCTATTTACAAATAAAAATATATTGCTACCAGACTATACCACCGTCATAAGCCAAACCCCCATAACTGACAAATTACAAATATTTGAGGTTATTTGACCATTCTGATACTGACCCATTTTTCTTTTTAAAAAGTAAACAAAATACCAGCAATTTTTATTCTGTATCCTAAAAAGTCAACTTGATTCTACATGTAACTAACATTTTTCTAGAGAATTCTTATCAAAAATCAACCCAAAACATTAAATCACATTTATATAACTAGTTAAAAACATTATTCAAAACTTGTATTTAATTCAACAAAAGCAGCTATATTGGTAACACATATCAAAATACTGGCACTAATAAATTTATTTTATTGCATATATCTCCATTCTATAGTTTGTGTAGTTACTGGGGCAGTATAGATATTTTAAAGTTTTATTTGTGAGCCAAGCCTGTCTTGTTTCAAGATTAGTGGTCCATACAACAATATTTTTAATTTTGTTGTTACAAAGTTTTCCTTTTTTAACTGTACGGTTTTGCTTGAGAGTCTGTGCAGGGGGATCGGCAGAGTCCACTTGGGCCAGGGAAGGGTTTAGTAGATTCCTTGGGAGTGAAGAGACTACTAGGAGAAGCACCTAAGGAGACTCCACTGGAAAGAGGCATAATATCAATTATTGATTTGTTTACCTACAGAATAATAAATAAATATATATGATTCTAGAGCTCATAAAAGTATGTTCCAAAATATAATGATATAACAAAATTTATATAGAGATTCAACGATGATATTTAGCTGCAGTTAACTAGGACTCGTGTAATTATTTATTACAATGCAAGAACCTAATTAGACCTACAGTTATACTTTAATAAAATGTGTAAAAGTTCCCTTCAATTCCAAATTTGTCTTCATATTACACTAATTTTCCTATCAACATACAAAGTATTTGTGATAATTATACAAGATGGTCCAAATTTGACATGTTTATAAGATATTACTAAATTAGCAGGGGATAAAGCACATTTATGTCGCACCTTTTTTTAACTAAGCATGTTATTTTAAATCCAGTTATAAATTCCTTCCCTGAGTAAAATGCAAGAGTGATTTTTAAAATATCATTATTTTGTTTGGGTGTTCAAATAAAAAATGGTGTTACCTCGAAAATGTGTACCCCTTGAAAAAATAATAAGTACGACAATGGATTTTACATATGTAACTATGTCAAATTATTAAATTGTTTTTCAAAATAAGATTTTTATTTGAGATAATAAATTATGATAAATTTAGAAAATCACCCTATAGTTTCTAAAAAGGATTTATAACAACTAAGCATTCCATGTTTTGTTTCTCAAAAAAGGTGACAATGGTGGGTTATAAGGTTTCGATATCCAGTTGTATCATGTGAAAACGTCGAATTTTGACCACCATGTATAATAAAACAGCTAATTTTAAATAAAATAAATAAAATACTTTCTTACCAAAGAATGTAGCAGTGGAATCAAAGGAATTCAACGGGGACTCTATTTGATTATAAAAAAATGCTTTAATTTGAGCCCATCTCATCAAGTTGGAGATTAACCACGCCTCCTTCTTGTTTTTCACCCTTAAATAAATAAGGAAATAATTTAAATAAACAAAAATAATACCAAACGTTAGTTATTTCCAATTTTATTTTTTTTAACTTTAGTAGTTTGAAAAATCTTTAAAATGGGAAAAGACAGATATTGCTAAAATTGTATAAATAATAACACATACAAAAGAAGTTTTATATTGTATATAATATAAAAGTGATTTAATTTCTGTTTAAATTAAAATCCTATAAATCAATCTTTTAAAATATAAAATTTGTGTTAAATAACATTATAGGCTTTGCTTAGAAAATTAACTTTAAACATATTACTGCACAAATTTTTAATTTGATTTCAAATAAATTTTTTCTTTTATTACTAAGAAGGCACAATATTCTATGCTATATAGAAGGTAAGTATATTAAAGTTACTGTCCCAGGAGGGTCGGTGGGTGTACAAATTTTATGAATTTGCAAATGTTATGTATTAAAACAATAAAAGTGTTCCTTTGAATAAAACAAATACGAACCTTGTCCTGTCTCTCCTTCTATTTGACCTCTTGTAAAGTTTAGTTTTCTTTTTGTTGTAAGTATCTCACTTTTAGATGTCCTTGTATCAGTTTTATATTTAATAAAAGCTAGTTATTCTTAATTAGTATTTTGGCCAATACAACTTCTTAGCCATGCAATAAAGAGATCTTCTATAATTACCTAAAATTTTAACCCCAAAAATGTAGTTGGAAATACAAATTAAGATGTAATAAAGTGAATGGTTTTGAAGGAATTTTATGTACTTGTTATTAATTTACTTACCAAGTGGTTTTTCTTCTATCTTTAGCAGTAAATTGCTTGCGATTTTTGTTGTCAAACATTATAATACTTCAACTAAACGAACTAAAATTGAACTTTTATAATATATATTCAAAGTACCTCTCGACACTCACATAAATTGGCTGGAAAATTGAAAATAATTGAAAAATTCTAAAATATTAATCCATAAACATTAATCTGTCAAAGTAAATGACGAGCAGAGCTCTGACAGAGGAAGCGCAGTTGCCAGTTCACGTCGTCGTTAAAAATTAACAGAAGAATGCAACCCGTACTACACCTTTAGTAAAAGATTTGGGTTTAACGAGTCATTAGATATTTAACGATCGTTGTTGCAACCCGCTGTTAGAGTTGCACAATCTTCCTTTTGCGCGGCAGCTGCATTTATTTGATTTACAAGCTGTTTTGCAATGACATTATTTATATCCTTGTGCTCCCAAAATGTTACTAGTTCCCGCTGCTTCTCTCAAGCTTATTTCTTTGTCTCCTGAAACATCGTCAGATTCCAGCAAATTTTCTCCACAGGAATTAAATTCGGATCTCGTAAATTTTTGTTTCAGAATACCAGAATTTGTCCCTAAAATAAAATAGAAAACGTATTTAACTGTCTTATTTCGTACCTATCTCTTTTATCCATTTTATTGCAAAAAAATTGTATTATTTTCTTACCAAGCGTGTAAAATCCTTCATTCTTATTTGTCACCACTGCTAACACATTGCGAGGAGCACACCTTGCCCTGCCAACATCAGGTATAGGAACGCGTAAAGTTCTACCTACGTCCACTTCAGAAAACTTCTCGTTTGATAGTTTCATCATTTTCTTTGCTTGTTTTTCTAAACATTCTTTTGATCTCTTCCGTTCAAGGAAAATTTTCGACTTCATGGTGCAATTAACGCATGCTTCATTGGAATTACAACCTTGCTCAGAAGGAAATATAGAGCACTCTGAACATACATTATAGATTAAAATAATCGATAATAGTAAACATTCTGAGGGTTAGTTAATTACTTTGTTAATAAATTCTTTTACCTGTATTAACATCAGTTATGGCGGATTGACTTAGATTGGGTTGATTTTCGAATTCTGTATTATTATCAGTTACAGCGGATTGACTTGGATTGGGTTGATTGTCGAATTCTATATTATTATCAATTGAATTGAATCGATTTTCGAATTCTGTATTATTATCAGTTATAGCGGATTGTAGATTAGGTTTATTTTCGAATTCAACATTAAGTATTGCCGAAGTATTTTGTTCTTCTGTTCGACAAAATTCATTTTGTTCATTTAGTAATTCCTCAATGTATTCTTCTGATGTTAAATTGGCTGTCTCATTTTGTGGTAAACTTGTTGATGCCAATCCAACTCTAGCGGGACATTCGAACATGGCTTCATAGGGCGATCTACTAATTCCTACCAACAAGCCAATTTTTTTATTTTAAAATAAATATTTTTATTGTTACTTACCACTATGAAAAGCGCGGTTCTTCTGGAATTGAATATATTTAAGAGCTTTGGGCCAATCTAAAGATTGATTGTCGGCCATCCAAGCATTTCTTCTACATCTCTGTTTGTTCTTTCTACAGAACCTTGACTCTGGCTATGACGAGGTTTGCCATGAACGATTCTTACATCTTTCCACTCTTCTTTATGTAATTCAATTATTACTGAATTCACAAATTCGCGTCCGTTTTTCGAGTGGAGTATTACAGGAGCCCCAAATGTGGTATAAATCTCCAACAAGTGACTTGCAACTTCAATGGCCCTTTTGGATTTCAGTGCTTTAAGTAATGTGAAATTTGTAAGGTGATCTTGATAAACGAAAATATGCTTGTGTCTGCATGTCAATTAAATCCAGTTGAGCTCTAGAATTAAAATTAGAGTGCAAAATGGGTTTAGAAACTAATCCTTTCTTGGGAGTAGTCGATTTTTTTTGACACTGAATGCAAAGTTTTAAAAATACCATTATAATTTCTTTTGTCACATTACAGTATTTGTTTTTCAACTCGGCAACCATCCTGTTTCGCCCTCCATGGCCTATTTCAGCATGAGTCGATTGTAAAATATCATATAGTTCCTCATTTTTCACGTAATATAATATTTTATTAGTGTTTTCCTCTACCGGCCGTATCAAACGATCTTTGCCATTTAATGTTAAAATGTCGTATCTATTTACTAGTCTATAATGAGTTTGAGTTTTCTTTGATAAAGGCGTTTGAAGTAATAGTTTGGCTGCCTTTACTTCTTTAATTTTGGATTCATATTCATTTTGACTTAGAAAAAATTTATTGTCATCCCTTTTACTATTAAGTAATATAGTTAATGCCTGCTCAAATCGATCCCTCGTTAGTTCCATTGTTAATAAATAGCACAAATAAAAAAAGCACTTAAAACACGAACTGGCGCGCACTTTGTTTACTGCACCAGCAGTGGGATTCTCATCTTTCGTACTCGGCTCGTGTTGTAACGAGAAAGATTTTACGATTTCTATCTCGGATATCGAGAAGGGAAATATATCGATCTTAAATGTCAGTTGCACTCGCTTCATCTTTAGGTGCCGAAAATCGATTTTTAACTTGAAATCTTGTAATTTTGTGTCAATAGATAATTATTTAATTTTCGTTTTTATAAAATAATATGAGTATGAAAAAATGTTCCCTCCCAAGATGTGATAATAATTTACATTTATTATTCAAAATATTTATTAGTGTTGCCAAAAATATGAAAAGAAGGAAATTATTATTATTACACAGAAAAGCTTCAAGCAACGGCTAAATTATTTTAAGGTTTGTATCTATACTCTTTATTAAAATGAAAATGCTTTATTGTAATTTATTAGATTTCAATTATCTACCATTGTAGTAACGATGTTTTTTCTTTTTTTTTTTAGATACCAGATGATTTTGAAAACTGTTCATTTTTTAAATGATGGATGAACGTTTACATATAAGTGGGCAGTACCACACAAATATCTGCAAAGTTCTTGTTATTCACCACACAAGAGCCAGCTCACTGATTCTACCAAAAAACAGAAAAATGTCTTCTAAAAAGTTGACTGGAAAATAACCTACTAGAGGTGTTTTTATTTCTATTTAATAAAAATACACCGGATCTTCAAGATGCAGTAGCAATTTGTGACATTGCCCCCTTCAGGAAATTTAAAATGGGCCTACTATAAGTTCAAAGGTGTATAACCTAAAACCCTCCTTCGGAACCTCCTGAAAGTTTTGATGATAGTAAAGTTTTATCTGAATCAGAAGAAACATCTTTAATATTTGATTCAGAGGGACTTAATAATAATGAGCAGAATATTCAAGACCAATAAACTCTCAAAATAATTGAAAATAAACTAAAGGTATATTTAGGATTGCCCAACAGTGTTTTTAAAATCCTCAATCATATATTTATGAGAAGGAAAGTGTAGCTTACATAAACCTTTTACATTTCTGTGTGAATTAAAAGAACTCATTTTGTAAGACTAAATACTTAATAAAAACTGTTTGTTTTTGAAGTGAAAACTTCTTTAGCGGCGTTGAGCACTTTTGTGGGATGGGTAAAAACTGTGAAACTCGCGTCAGGACACGTATGCTGATCGAAAATTCGTAAGACGGTTGGAGAGTAGTGTTGTAACATCGAAATCGATTAATCGAACAATCGATTGTTTTCTTTCGATTGTCGATATTTTTTAAATTGGAATAAATTGAAATAAACTGGAATAAATTGGAATAAAGTGGAATAAAGTGGAATAAATTGGAATAAATTGGAATGAATTGGAATAAATTGGAATAATAATAGGCATTCGTTCAAAATTATTTCCTAACTATTCCAAAAAATCAAAAATGCACAACTTTAATATTCAAGTTTTCACTTCTGCCGGCACTCCCGGAGTGCAACCAGTGTTTTTTTTAATTAATTTATCACATTATTTCAGGGATTATAATAAATGTATACAAACAAAAATGTAAAATCTGTGAAAATTTTATTTACCTATTATTAAAAAATATATACAAGCCCTAACAATAATGTAGTTGAATAAATTAAACGTTTCTCTAAAGATTCAATATCAAATTCAACTAGTTATCTACCTCAGCATTATTTACTTCAAATGTGGGAGAACCAGTGCAAAATATTTTATGTTCATGTGTAATTATTCTGATTACTGTGCAAATATCTCCTTTTCTCAAGTTCATGAAAAATCGAATTATCTCCATATACTTGCTTGGCAGATCTAAAATTAATAAAATATTTAATGAAATGATGATTTTTTTAGCATTTTCAAGAGTATATTTTTATGGATTTCTATTTTTTTCAATATTTATTACTTTTCTATGTTCCAAATTATTTCATAAAATATAAACATATTTGTGTTTTTATTATTCCAATTTAGCAATATACTTCGAGCATGCAATATGGTAGATTTATTCATGGAAATACTAGACATGTATATAATAGTTGTAACGGAAAGAGTTTGTATATTTACACTATATATTTACTACTGTCAACACTTTTTATTAACTGCAAAATATTAATTTGCTTCTTCTATATCTTGTTCGGGAGGAGTTACTAGTTTATCTTGCAACAGATCATTCTCATTAACTAACCCTTGTGTGTTCTAATTATTACATTCATACTGATTGGGAATTTGTTTTATTTTGAGTTATTTTAATTAGTCTTTGTTAGATTTTGAAGTAGTCATAAGAATGTTCCTTAACAATTGGCAGTTTTAAAGGCGAGTTTCTTTTTATTTGAGTGTTGGCAGCTGCAACATAAAAAAATTAAATAGAAACATTAAATGAAAAAATACCTAAGTATTACCTTTATAAGTACATACCTATAAATCTTTAAAATGCTGAGAACAAACTTTCCTTTCATAAAATTTGCTTCCCTATTTTCAAATTTTGAAGCATACTCTTCTTGCATCCACAAGTTCCGATTTTCCACTTTTATTTTACAAAATTACCTTACATCTACCGGTTTAAGGAAACCGGTGAAATGTAACAGAATGCTATTTTTTCATGAAATAATTATTCCTGGGTTGCATTGAGGCACACAAGTGTCTTTTACTCATTTTACTATATTTTAAAATAACTTAATATGTATTCTAAACATCTATTTTAATAGAGATGACAAAAATTTTATACATTAGCTTAATTATTAAATAAAATATTTTAAACGAAACATTTTCTAACCAAAAACACCATTTAATGACATGACATAACCATAAAACGCCAGTCTTATTTTCACGTCTCGATCGATACTCAACTCCATTTAACATAAAGAATTGATTGTTTTCTAGCGAATAGTGAGCTTCTCAACATATCCCGAGTATGAAAGATGAGAATTCCATTGCTGCTCTCAAACTAAAGTAAACTAAATTCTAACCTAAGTTTTCAGCATTGGCCGATTGTTTGTATAAATTGACGACAATGGCCGGACAAAGACGGCATTATCATGAATGGCCAAATTGTGAAAGCCCGGCCAATGATGTGAATGAACAACTAGCATAGGCTGTGACGTCTTTGGCCGGTCATTGACGTCATTTCTTGGATTCACGACTCTGACCGTAACAGATACATCAAAACAAAAATATCGATTTGTAGAATATATCGATTATAAACAATAAAATTCTGTCATCGTGTTATCGGATCATTAGTGGTTTATGACTTTTCACTCAAAAAAAAAAAATGGTGAAAAAATTCAAAATAAAAAACGAAAAAAATAAGGTGCAATAGTAGTTCTGCTAAAAAAAAAGTATGGTACCGAATTATAAACAGTCTATAGAACATTGTCTCAAATTTTTGAGTTTTGTATATACTCAAATTTTTCCGGAAAATTCATATTGCACAGGCTGAAAAAATAAAACCATGCACATTTTTTTCAATAATTAGTATATTCACAATTGTAACAAAAATAAACTGAACTTCTATATTTACTTATTGTGTACCTAATAAATTTACACTTGTTGAATTACTGGTGACATCGGGCTGCCTTCTGGGGAAAGGGATTGAAAATAGGAAGCTGCACTTGAGGATCTCGATTGGTCGGTATTTGATAAATATGGTGGTGATTCAACGGCAGTTAAGGGGATCGATTGGTCAGTAGGTGACAAAAATTGTGGTGTTGGAACAGTTGAAGCACATTGGGATCCATAGGCTATCATAGTTCTTTGTTGGTGTTCAAATTCTAGATCTGAAATGACCTGCAGTACCTTAACTTTTGCACTTGTTTGTAAATCTGGAGGAAACTGTTCAACTGTTAAAGTAATGCTGCGAAAAAACATTGAAATTGGGGTATCATCTTTTGTATTGCTACGTGGTTCGCTTAGCAAATCCTTCATCATTTTGGTTCTTTCAGTCCGGCCTTTCCTAATTTCTTCTACCACTGCAGCACTTCGGTCTTTTGATACTGACTTTTTTTTGCGTTTGAATGGAACAATCACAGGTGTGTTAGGTTCTTCCACTCTTGTAGGTTGGGTCTCGTGAAGTTCTTGGTTCTTGTGAGGTTCTTGGTCTTCGTGAGGTTCCTGCGTATTGAGAGGAGTCTCAGTAACAAGATAAGCTTGGGAGTTCGCCATCTCAGAATCCTCCATATCGCTCAAAACTGCTTGTGATTCGCCTACTACATCTTGTAATTGAACAAAAATACTACCTGATTGTTCAATTTGCGTATCTGGATAGTTTTGGCTTTCACTGAGGCTACTGACAGACATAGAAGAAAATAGAAAGTGACAAATTCACAAGAGTGTGAATATTATTCCGCACACGTATGGAAAAGTGCTTTGACAGGCATAGTGCGGAAAAGCAAAATTGACATTGACGCATTAACATATTTAGTAGCTAATAAAGACAAAAGAGAAAGTTTTCTTTTACTTTTAGATACATGTGCGGAAAAGTACTTTTCAGGAGTATTTCTGCACATATTCTTTTCATATGCGGTCACAGGAAAATAATAGTTTTTATAATTAGTGGCTAAAGTAAGTACTGTTTTCTCACGAGCGTAGAGAATGAATGCTTTAAAAGGAGCGAGTAAAAAGAACCACGAGTTGCATGTAACATTTTTTATACTTTTATTAAAAAATAAAAAAATACGAGAAATAATTGCGAAAGAACTTTAGCAAACAAATCGCTGAAAGACTGCACCGACGACAAAAATTTTGACAGGTTGTTAACGTTTTAAAATAACAACATTGCAAATGACAATTGTCACACTATTTTAGCCACACGGGTGCAATGTTTTATACATTGGTAAAAAAAGCCGCATATTTGTGGTTTGCTGACAGTGAACAAAATGCTTTTTTTGACAAAGGTACCTATAAAAAAATATCTGCTATACCTTCTCTGTACAATTGAAGTATTGTCAAGGAAGCTCAACTGTTTGTATTTGGCACGAAAATTTTCAAAATTACTGTTCCCGGCCGAGCCAGTTTTCTGTCCTTTCGTTACCTCGCGTTTTTTCTTTTGGTAATAATCGCGGATATTCTTCCATCTTGTTTGGCATGCTTTTTCTAAAATTAAAATAATATTTTAAGGTATAAATTATAAATATTTTTTAGGTATTTGGCAACAGGAGAGTCCTTCAGATCACTTGCATTTCAATATCGCCAGCATCACAGCTGGATTAGTGTTTCTGTGAGAGAAGTGCTCCGAAGCATTAGGAAACGCATGCTTCCAACTTTTATCCCAAAACTCTCAGAAGACCGCATGAGAGACTACAATGATTTGTGGAACTTCCCTAATTGTTGCGGATCAGTTGACGGAAAACATGTTCGAATTCAATGTCCAAAGTCGGCGGGGTCACTTTATTATAATTACAAACAGTTTCACTCTATCGTATTATTGGCTATAATCGATGCACATTATAGATTCATCGCAATTGATGTTAGTTCGTATGGGCAAGGAGATGCAAGTATTTTTGAAAAATCGTTGATGGGTGTTAATATGTAACGCTAAAATATCCCTTTTTATGTCATCGGTCAAATAGTCAATTGTCATCTTTCACAAGAAAAAAAATGGTTGACGAATTGATGTTCATGTTGGTTGTAATGTTTGTAATAAAAGGTTAACAAAAGGAATCTGAAGTTTTATTGATAATCAGGAAATTATATTAAAAGGTTATGGACCCAGGAAATAAAACAAATTAAATAAGCATTAAAAGGCATAATATTTATCAGGAGCAAAACCAAGTACATATTTAAAATAACAGCATCATGGCAAGTACAAAGTTTTTTCACATAGATTCCCTAAATGGGCGTAATTATTATAATTGGAAATTTAGAATGGAAACAATATTAGCAGAACAATCGGTTCTAGAGGTAATAAAACAGCCAACAAATGTTTTAACTTTGGGCACTGAAGAATGGGCAAAGTTTAGGAAAAATGATAATAAAGCCAAATCATTAATAGTTCAATATGTAGAAGATTCACAATTAGAAATGCTAAGAGAGAGAGAATCGGCATTCGATATGTGGAACGCATTAGAAAAAGCATACGAAAAAAAGGGTCTGCCGGGGTAAATGTTTTTAAAGAAGCAATTATTATCAATGCGATTAAGAGAATTTGATTCACTAGATGAGCTTTTATCAGAATTTGAGGAGATATTGCGAAAGTTAAAGGCAACAGGGGTTAAACTTGAAGAGCAGGATGTTGTTTGCAATTTATTATTGACTTTACCCAAATCGTTTGAAACTGTGGTGACAGTTACAGAGAACCTACCCCAAGAAACTTTAACATATGAAATAGTAAAAGGTAAATTGAGAGCTGAAGTTGAAAAACGAAGTACATTAATTGGAATGAGAAGAGAAACCGTTTCCACAGATCAAACAGCTTTTGTATCTGAGGGTTGTTACCGATGTGGCATGAAAGGACATTTTAAAAGAGAGTGTCGTGCAAATTTAGAACAAAGAATGACAAGGGGAAGACCATTTATTCACAGAGGAGGACGAAATGGGAATAATCGTTACCAGTATAATAGTATAAATCATTCACATTCAAACCAAGGGAATTACAGGCAAGATTATAACAGCAATCAAAGTAGGATTAAATGAGGTAAGAAAAGTAGGGAATAATATTCAGTTTTATATTGACAGTGGATGCACTGATCAGGGCCGCCGAGAGCCAGGCCGGGCCCCGGGACAATTGTCTACATCGGGCCCTGTCACAAAAAATATTAACCAAAAACTTCGTTGCCTCAAAAAAAAGGTCCTCACCTCGAAAATTAATTTTCTCCTTACCTCAATTGCTTCTCCTTCTAATAAAGAAAAAGGTCCTCATCTTGACAAAAATAATTCTCCCTACTTCAATTACCTCAGCCAAACCAAAAACACCTGTAACCTAATAAGTTAAAACTTTTCCTGTAACTTTCAATCACATCACCTTCCCTTTCTCTTCTTATGTCAAATTTCTCATGCCGAAACAGAAAACCCTATTGTCAGGCCCCCCTTATAGCGCTGCCGGGCCCCCTTATAGCGCTGCCGGGCCCCCATTTGACCCCGGGCGCCGGGAATTAGTCCCGGCTACCCCCCCCCCCTCTAGTCGGGCCTGGCACTGATCACATGGTGAACAAAAGGGAATATTTTTCAGATTTAATATTTTTAGATAAAACTATTAAGATTTCTGTAGCTAAAAATAATAATAGCTAATAACATAGAAGCTGTAGGCATTGGCAACATACAGGTATTTAGTATGATAAAAGACAAAAAGGTTAAATGCATCATAAAAAATGTTTTATTTATACCAGATTTAAGAAAAAACTTACTTTCTGTAAAACGATTAGAGGAATCCAATATCAAAGTTGTATTTGAATTTGGTACAGTAAAATTTTATGAGGAAAATGAGGGTTTAATAGGTATAGGTGAGAGAAACAACTTATATGAGATAAGTTTTCAACTGATTATACCAGAATGTTTAAATGTTGAAAAGGTAAATAGTGATAAATTAAAATGGCATCAAAGATATTCACACATAAGTTTTGATAGTTTGAAACGGTTAATAAAATATGATGTGGTTACTGGGATTGACGAAAATATTGGAATGTCAAAAGTAGATATTTGTGAACCCTGTGTTTCAGGGAAAATGGCACGTTTACCTTTTGGAACACGCTATAGAAGTAAGAGAATATTAGAGATTGTGCACACAGATATATGTGGGCCAATAGATCCATTAACTCATGATAATTTTAGTTTTTTTGTAACTTTTATAGACGATTTTTCAAACTTTACAATAACTTATTTAATAAAGAGAAAAAGTGAAGTATTTGAGAGATTCAAAGAGTATTTAAAAATGGTACATGCTAAATTTAATTGTAAATTACACAAGTTAAGATGCGATAATGGAGGGGAGTATGTTTCCTCGGAAATTAAAGATTTTTGTAAGCAAAATGGCATAATATTGGATTATACAGTGCAACATAATGGTAAAGCTGAGCGAATGAACCGCACTTTAGTAGAGCTTAGTAGATCAAATATGAATCAAGCGAATATGCCAAAAAGATTTTGGGGGGAAGCTATTAGGGTTGCAACATATATTGTAAATAGGAGTCCTACAAATAGTATAAATGAAAATGTTACACCTACTGAATTGTGGTATGATAGAAAACCTGACGTAAGTAACTTAAGAGTGTTTGGTTCAATGGCTTATAGTCATATTCATGAAAATTTTAGAAGTAAATTTGACTCCAAAGTTGTTAAATGTGTTTTTGTGGGATATACAGATAATGGATACAGATTATGGGATATAGAAAAGCAAAAGATTATTATTTCACGAAATGTTAGGTTTGATGAAAATAAATTTTATTTTAAAGAGAGAATATTAGGGTTAATAGATGAGAATTTAGAAGATGAAAAACAAGAACCTAAAAATAATAATTTAGATGAAGTAAATGATAAAAGGGAATTAAATGAAAACGAAGAAAATATTAATACAGAGGTTAGGAGAAATGTTAGAGAAAGAAATCCACCAGTATGGCAAAATGACTATCAAATGTACATGGCATTTAATGCAATGAATTATATAGAAAATGTACCAGTAAACTATGGGGATTTGTATGAGAGATCTGATAGGGACATGTGGGAAAAAGATATGGATAGAGAAATAGACTCTTTAACTAAAAACGAAACTTGGGAAGTTATTGAAAAACCGGTAAATGTTAAAATAATTGATACGAGATGGGTATACGCTTATAAACCATTAGAACAAAATGAAACTGATCAATATAAAGCTCGCTTAGTAGCAAGAGGATTTGCCCAGGATATTATGGATTATGATAGTATATATTCACCAGTAGTTAGTATGACAACTATAAGGTTAATGTTAATTATAGGAAATCAGTTCGCTTTTTACTCCAAACAATTAGATGTGAGATCAGCGTTCCTCAATGCAAAATTAGATTCAGATATTTATATATATCCACCAAAGGGTGTACAATAGGGTGCTTCATTTTCAGGCAATATTTTTTTTTTCTCTGTGCTATCTGAAAATCTGAAACTTTATAAAAAATTAAAAATTACGCCGCCGGGTAAAAGGTTCTTTATGCAATAGCGACTTAGCTCATTCAAAAATTCAATTTCCTATTTAAATAACATACGAATTTTTTTTTGTATTTCAATTTAATTTTTCTATATTAAAAAATTTTTTTAGGAAAAACCCGTGAATAGCTTTTGTAGGGCATGAAATTTGCTACAAAAAGTTTCTATGAAGGAATCCCCTCCAACCTACAGTTTTGTAGTTATAGAGCTAGAAAGATGAATATTAATTATATTTCACATCAAATCTTCTTTATATAAACTTCTTAGTTTTGCAACACTGTTTCAAACGGCATCAAAGAGATTTTCGTTTTACAAAATTTTTAAACTTAGATTTAGTGGCTTACCAAGACATTTATAATTGTACAACAATAAACTTAATACTTCCCGATTATTTGGTGGCTTACGTTGGGATAAAAATGTACGTTCATAATCAAGTAAATAAATGTTTTACAGGAGTTTTTATTAGGCCATTTCAGCTAAATATGAGTCTAATCACTGAGTCTGACATTTATGACAGAAATAGGAAAATAAACAATGAGGTTAAAACACAATTATCAACAATCAATGCTAGTCAATAACGATTGAAGAGCAAACACTTTAGTTTACTTCAATGGAAGTATAGACGAAGTCAAGAGTAGTGCTACTGTGGTTAGAAATGAAATTAAAAAATTGGAAAATTAGAACTGTAGCGTCCTAATGTTTATAATAAGTTATTATTAGATGTAAAAATGATAAATTTTAGTTTAAAGATTTGATGTGAAATATAATTGATATTCGTCCTTCTAGTTCTATAACTCAAAAACTGTTGGTCGGAGGGGATTCACCCAAAAAACTTATTGTAGCAGATGTAACCTACCGCACCCAGGTACCTTAATAATTTATTAATTCCATTTATTAAATACAATGTTCCATTCTTTTAAATTCAAAATGCTTCATTTAACGAAAAAAATCTCCCAGATAATTAAATCTTATTTACGACACCTAATAAATAATATCTATAACCACGTCCGTAAAAGATGCACGTGGCTAAGTTCCTCGAGAAAGAAAACACCATAAAGTGTATTTCTGTTTACGAAGTAATTATCATTAAAACACTTAAGTCGCTTATTTTCCTAGTTTCGATGTTCAGACCGATATCGACAATATTTCGATACACAAAACTTTCAAGGCAAGTAATAAATAACCCACCCCCTTTTGCACCTACATTCGTATTTTCTATGAGAAACAAAACGATAGAGACGTCACAGAAACGATTAAACTGTGTATAAAAAGTCTGACGAAAATGAGCTCGGATTCATTCAATTTTTATCATTTGATGTACAAGCATACATTTTATTATTTTACATTCAAGCAATTACTTTATTGTCTGTACCCAGTTATATAGTCTGTACTCTTCCTAAACGCTCTTCCTAAACGACGTCTATCCTATAATACCTCCTATTCCCGAAGGTGTCAACGTCTCGAAGCCCAACATCCTGTCGTCCTATTCCCTACGTCTCGAACGCTGTCACATTCCTTACCATCTAAGTATTTCCTACCGTACACTCATTTCGACGTTCAACGTCCCACGCCTTATTTCCGACGCTTGCCGTCCATAATTATTTCCTTCATATCACGTCCCGCACCACCTACATAATTCTACCGTATATCTGTCCCAATACAGTACCGTATTAAATACCTTCCTTTCCATCACGGCGCTAGGCGTCTCGACGATGGACGCCTCGACGCCCAACCCTGCGACGTACCTACATCGACGCCTTCCACGACGCTAGATGAAATTAATACATAATTTATTGTCTGTATTTTCAGTGGTGAGTCAAAAGATTTATTTAACCTTCTTTGAGATACCACCACGGTTTCGTTTAAGGGCGGCTTGACATTTGCTGTAAAATATTATCAATTTAACCAATAAACCACATGGCTTTCAGGCCATACACCCCGAAAGATAGGATAACATCTGTTTTGGATGGGTGAAATTTGGAGTATTTTAATAGAAATAATAAAAATCAATATTAAGAAATATACAGGGTTATATTAAGTTATTTCAATAGAAATTATAATAATCAATATTAGGAAATATACAGGGTTATATTAAGTTATTTCAATAGAAATTATAATAATCAATATTAAAATACATACAGGGATGTATTAAGTCATATCAATAGAAATTATAAAGATCAATATTTTGGAAATATACAGGGTTGTGCTATCTTGGATAAGTTGTACAAACCAAGATGGTAAAATTTAATAGTAAGTTAACTAACTGGCGGATACGCTGTTCGTTAGCTCAAGGGGGGACACCTATACGCTAAGCAACCCGTTCTACAAGGTTTGAAACAAAGTATATGTGAAATCAACATAGCAAGGTAATCAACTGGCGAATTGGCGCTGTTTGTTACTTCCGTTGGTCATCACCTCTATACTCATCGTAATATTTACCTAACAGGGTGCAACCTGTATATATCTACAATAGAATCAAATCAACATCAACTCAATAGTTAATCAACTGGCGAATTGGCGCTGTTCGTTAACTTCATTGGTCATCAATCTAAATAAGAATAGTTAATCAACTGGCGAATTGGCTCTGTTCGTTAGCTCCGTTGGTCATCAACCTAAATCAGAATATAAACAACAACACTATAGTTAATCAACTGGCGAATTGACGCTGTTTGTTAACTCTGTTGGTCATCAACCTAAATAAAATATATATTGATAGCAAATGAATATGGTCTGCGTTTGAACGGGACTCAAGTGAGATCTCAGTAAATAGTAACAATTGTAAAATACTTTGCTAATTATTGCATCACATTTAAAGTATGACAAAAATAAATAGAGTTTAAATATGAATTTGTATGTTTTATTTATCAATTTGCACCAAACTTTGCATCGAATTCTGGTTTACCTTAATTAACATTATCACAACGTGGGTACATAAAATATCAATTAATTAACTAGACGATCACTTCTACTAATAGAGGAAAAAGGCCAAATAAAGTAAGTAAAGAATTTAAAGTAAAGTAAAAGTAAAGTAAAACTTGTGAGGTAAATAAATAACATTCAAAGTAAAAACACAAGAACAAATCAAAAGAAGAGTAGGCCTGGGGGTTGGCCGTCACACAGATTTTATGCCCTACAAAAGCTATACACGGGTTTTTCCTAATTTTTTTTTTTAATATCGAAAATTCAAATTGAAATCAAAAAAAAAATTTTCCTATGTTATTTAAATGGGAAATCGAATTTTTAAATGAGCTAAGTCGCTATTGCATTTTGAACCTTTTACCCGGCGGCAAAATTTTTAATTTTTTATAAAGTTTCAGATTTTCAGGTAGCACAGAGAAAAAAAATATTGTCCGAAAATGAAGCACCCTAGTGTACAATGTAGTTCAAATAAAATATTTAAATTAAAGAAATCACTTTACGGTTTAAAGCAATCTTCAAAATGTTGGAACACTGAAATTAATAACTACTTACTTGAAATTGGATTTAATAGATCAGAAAATGATTTTTGTCTTTATATTTTAACTTGTGAAATGAATAGGGCATACTTAGTATTATATGTGGATGATATTATTGTTGCAGGACCAAACTTAGATTTAATAAATATGATTGTAAGAAAATTAACTTCCAAATTTGACATAAAGGTGAAAGATACATTTGAATATTTTTTAGGTATTAAGATAGATTATAACAGAGAAGAGGGTATTTTAAGAATCAATCAAGCTCATTATATACAAAGTATTCTTAGTAAATTCAAAATGGAAAATTGTAAAGGTTCCAATTTACCAATGGATCCTAAGTTAAAATTAGATATTTGTAATGATAAACATAATTTGACCAAAAAACCTTTTAGGCAATTAATAGGAAGTTTAATGTACTTAATGCTAGGTACTAGACCTGATATGTTTTGTGCTTAATTTTTTTAGTCGTTACCAGGACCGAGCCTCTGATGAAACATACAATCATTTAACACAAGTATTAAAATATCTTAAAAAGACTATTTCTACAGGTATTGAATTTAAAAGAAATGATATAGATATGAAATTAACATGTTTTGTTGATTCAGATTGGGGAGGTGATACAATTGACCGAAGATCTGTATCAGGTTATGTTTATAAAGTATTTGGAAATATTGTAACATAGACCATTAAAAAACAGCATTGTGTTACTTTATCTACTTGTGAAGCCGAATTAGTAGCACTTACAGGAGCTGTATGTAATGGTCTGTGGCTCAAAAAATTATTAAACGATTTTAATATTAATGTAGAAAGTATAACTATATTTGAAGATAAACAAGGAACAATATCTATAATAAAAAATCCTGGTAACAATAAAAGAGTTAAACATATTGATTTGAAATATAAATTTATATGTGAAAATGTTCAATCAAAAGTTTTTAATCTAGTTTATATAGATACGAATTGTCAGGAGGCAGATATTTTGACAAAAGGTCTGCATAATGTGTCATTTGTAAAATTTAAATATCTGTTGGGTTTACGGGATTTTAGCGAGGGGGGGGTGTTAATATGTGACGCTAAAATATCCCTTTTTATATCATCGGCCAAATAGTAAATTGTCATCTTTCACAAGAAAAAAAATGGTTGACGAATTGATGTTCATGTTGGTTTTAATGTTTGTAATAAAAGGTTAACAAAAGGAATCCGAAGTTTTATTGATAATCAGGAAATTATATTAAAAATGGGAAAGTGTATTAATAATGGTAATTTCAACATGCCACATGCAATGATTCTTCCATGGTCCGAAATTTCTCAACCTTGCGTTATTTTGGCAGACAGTGCATTTTCTTTGACATCATATATAATGAAACCTTATTCACAAAAAGATTGCATTCATGACCAATCAAAGGCTGTGTTCAATTACAGACTCAGCAGGGCGAGACGAACTTCTGAGAATGCTGTTGGCATATTATGTCAGTATTTTCGAGTATGTTTTACTCCAATCGCTATTAACCCTATTGCTGCTAATGATATAATCATTTCGGCATGTATCTTGCATAATATGCTTCGAAATTCAAAAATTGCGTTTCCTAATGAAAACGCTGGTGCTTCCCCTAAATTGCCAAAAGAAAATTTAACTCCATTAGCGCCAACATGTGCCAGAAGATCATCTGCAGCTGCTGCTTTGGTAAGAGATACCTTCAGAAATTATTTTGTTGGACCACATGGATCAGTGCCATGGCAAAATGCAAAAGTGCAGAGAATGGAATAATCTTAAGTAATTGTTCCATATTTTGTGCAGTATACGGTTTTCTTTTATTACAAAGCTTTATGAAAAAATATTTATATTGGTATAGTTAGAACTGTCTAAAAGCAAAAAAAAGATTTTTTCTTAATTTTTTTTTAAAAACAAACTAAAAATCACGAAATGTTGCCATATTTTGTACCGATCAAGGAATGCTAAAACCAAATCTCCTAATAAACCGAATTTAACCTGACCTATAATTGCTTTTACTGTGTTTTCAGACTAGAATTTTGCCTTTGCAGAACATTTCGAGCATGTGGCAACATGGCACTCACTCATCCAACATGACAGTCAGCTCATGGTTTGTTTTATTTTTCCAAAGAAAAAAATCTGATGTGTCCAACACATGACTTTCCTATCTAGTTATTATAGGCTTTTTCCGGTTATTTTGTACAACCTATTGCAGCACCTCCATAAATGTTTAAAGGATAAAATAAATATATACATTTTCCACATACATCTACCTCGAAACATGTTTCTATAGATATTCATTGAAAATGAAAATACTGAAAAATTTAAATTTAGCACTTTTCCTACAATTTTTCCATTACGGTCCATTTTAGAAAAATCATGTATAAACAAAAATTATAGAGATCGATATCGCAAACAACTTTTATTTCAACAATTTTCATAAAAATCAGAATTTTGCATATTTTGTCAAATTTCTCGAATACGGACCATTTCAGGAAATTTTGACATAAAGCAAAAATTATAGATAATAATATTAGAAATAACTTTTATTTGAACAATTTTTTTCTCCAAACATAAATAACAGATATATTCCATAAAATATAAAAACGGCCCCCCATAAAGTACCCCCCCAGAAGTTCCGACTTTGTCCAAAATCTAATCATTTCACGTCAGGCCGAAATAAAACTTAAGTTTAAAATTTAATGTTTTTTACTTTATCCGTTTTTGAGTTTTCTTCAAATTTCGAAATTTACACATTTTCTCATATCTTGAATACGGTCAATTTTAGAGAAATTATGTATGGGATAAAAATTGTAGAGAATTATATTACAAACAACTTTTGTTTGAACAATTTTTATAAAAAAATATTTTTTTTACATTTTGTCAAATTTCTCTAATACGGACCATTTTAGGAAAATTTTGTATAGAACAAATTATAGATAATAATATAAGAAGTAACTTTTATTTGAAGAATTTTCTTCCCCAAACGTAAATAACAGATATATTCCATAAAATATAAAAATGACCACCTATAAAGTACCCTCCCAGATGTTCCGACACTGCCCAAAATCTAACCAGCACATTGGACGCTGGAACAAAGCTTAAGTTTAAAATTTGGTGTTTTTCTGTGTATCGGTTCATGAGTTATGCGACACACAGACACACAGACACACAGACACACACACACACACACACACACACACACACACACACACACACACACACACACACACACACACACACACACACACACACACACACACACACACACACAGACACACACAGACACACACACAGACACACACACAGATACAGACATACAGACACACACACATACACACACACACACATACACACACATACACACATACACACACACACACACACACACACACACACACACACACACACACACACACACATACACACATACACACATACACACACACACACACACACACACACACACACACACACACACACACACACACACACACACACACACACACACACGCACGCACGCACGCACGCACGCACGCACGCACGCACACACACACACACACACACACACATCATCGCGAAAATAGTCAAAACGGATTCAGGGGACCTCAAAACGTAAAAATCCGTCGAAAACTCGAATTAAAAAAAAAATCATGATTCCTATACTTTCCTTGTATCTGTATACAGATAGGAAAGTAAAAATTTTGTTAGTTTAGGTTAGGTTAGAATATTTCTAAACATATGTGTAAATTGTTCTAGTCGCGACGAATCAGCGACATGATGCCGTCCTGCTCAGCTAAACGGATTCAAGGAAACCGGTCCCATTTAAATACTCTGGTTGGATAAAATCGTCAAAACGCGACGGTCGACGGACTGTCCGTTCACCGCGACGAAGTGTTCAAAGAAACCAAGGCTTTAGGTATACTACTGTTTCTAATGTGTCTTTCCGTGTAAACTGTTTCGAACATATTTCATACTTAAAACGGTTTTTCTCCAGTGTGAGTTTTGAAGTGCTTTTTCATATTGCACATCTGGGTAAACTGTTTTGAACATATTTCACATTTGAACGGTTTTTCTCCAGTGTGAGTTCTTAAATGCTTTTTTAAAACGCCGTTCTCGATAAACTCTTTAAAACATATCTCGCACTTAAACGGTTTTTCTCCAGTGTGAATTCTTAAATGCTTTTTTAAGCTGCCTTTCTCGATGAACTGTTTTAAACATATATCACATTCGAACGATTTTTCTCCAGAATGAATTCTTAAATGCTTTTTTAAATCACCTTTCTCGATAAAATCTTTCAAACATACCTCACATTTAAACGGTCTTTTTCCAGTGTGAATTCTTAAGTGCCTTTTTAAATCGCCTTTGTCGATAAACTGTTTCAAACATATCTCACATTTGAACCGTCTTTCTCCAGTGTGAATTCTTATATGGCTTTTTAAACCGCCTTTGTCGATAAACTGTTTTAAACATATTTCACATTCAAACGGTCTTTCCCCAGTGTGTATTCTTAAATGCCTTTTTAAATGCATTATCTGGATAAACTGTTTCAAACATATTTCACAACTGAACGCTTTTTCACCGGAGTGAATTTTTAAGTGCCTTTTTAAATAGCTCTTCTGTGCAAAATGTTTCAAACATATTTCACATTTAAACGGTTTTTCTCCTGTGTGAATTTTAAAATGTCTCTCTAATTTGTCTTTCCGTATGAACTGTTTCGAACATACTTCACATTTGAACGGTTTAACTCCGGTATGAATTTTTAAGTGAACATTTAAAGTACTTTTAAACGTAAATCTTTTCGAACATATATCACATTTGAACGGTTTTTCTCCAGTGTGAATTTTTAAATGCTTTTTTAAGTCGCCTTTCTGGTTAAACTGTTTCAAACATATTTCACACCTGAATGGTCTTTCACCGATGTGAATTTTTAAGTGCCCTTTTAAATGGCTCTTCTGTGCAAATTGTTTCGAACATATTTCACATTTGAATGGTTTTTCTCCTGTGTAAATTTTTAAATTCCTTTTCAAATTATTTTTATTGCTAAACTGTTCCAAACATAGTTCACATTTAAAAAAGTTTTTACGAGTGTGTATTTTCGAATAATTATTTAAATTTCTTTTGTTTGAAAATGTTTTAGAACAAATTTCACACCGCAACAGTTTTTTGTTGAAGTAGAATATTACATTTGCTGCAGATGGATGTCTGACTATGGGATGTAAACTATTTTTATATCTAGAATGTTTATGTTGTCCATATTTTTGCTTATAAACTTGTTTTACTTTTTTCACACAATGAACAACAAAAAAATGGTACAGAAATTGTGATTTTGTAAGAGAAAACTGGCCGCAATAGAAACAAGTTTTGTAGCATCTTCCAAAGTGGGTGTTGAACAGATTTTTTCTAGGCGACCTGAAAACTAAAACGAAAAGTATATTAATTTTATTGCGGCATTACTGAGGGGTATAAACATTGTGTACCGTAGAATGGGGTTAATTGGAACAAATTTTAAACATTTTTTGCTGGTACTTCATGTTGTTTTAATAATTTATACAATATTTACTACTTGTTAATACTTTATTGTACAAGTAATTCTTTATTAGGTATTACACCTTACACCATGTGTTTTATATTAACCTTACTTACTAAAGAAAACATATTGACATTCTATGTCATTATAATCAATGATGTATGGATCACTGGATTACCTATTTAACAACACTTCCCCTTAATCCAGTGATTAGTGAATAGGGTAAAGTCGGTTATATCGTACCGATTTTTAGCTTTTCAAACACTGTGCTTCAAAATCAAAATTTTTATTAAAAATAAAAATTGGACAAACAAGACTACATATTTCCTTAGCGGCTAAACATGCAAAAACCTGCAGTTGAAAAGAAATGTTTAAAAAAAACTAAAAAATATAAAACGATGCAAACTACGAGTTACCGAACTCATCGGCTAAATCGTACCGGTGGTTTTTAGATCGTACCGATAATGTTTTGAATGCAATTTTCACACATGTATCTTTTCAGTTTCTTGTCACTTCCCACACAGGACGTATGCGCCCATTTTTTACTCTTTAAGCGTTGAACCATATATTCAACTGTTTTCTTCACAAACGTGACAAAACCAATCGTTTGGGTCGCAACAGATTTCGATATTGTTGCTTTCCAGTACAGGTACTGGTGATTGAGGTGCGGTGGCTTTTGAACTACGCGATTTCTTCATTGCATCGGAAGAAGTGGATGGCATGCAGATATTTCTTTTCACTTGCTTTACTTTATTTTTCCGTTGAGTTTGTTGAGTTTCCAAGTCGTCTTTGTAGGGCGTACTGCTTAAAATGACAGCCGGTTGAAATAACTTCCTTTTTTTTTTTTTTCATTGTTTAATTGCTCGGGCAATGGGCAAATTTCATCAATAGTAACATCAAGGTATTGTTTGTTACTCTGGGACCGTTGACTCTCGTTTGTTGACTTGTTCTTTTCGCCATTTTCAGTATTATCAAGCTCTGATACATCTATTTGGTTTTGGTTATCAGCAGCTTGGTTAGAATGTTCTGGCATGCCATTGTTGTTGGACTCTTCCTCGAGTAAAATACTAGCAGCAACAAAATCCGCTTCTGAAAAAACTGTCCTATCAACAGGCCAAATTCCAGCTTTTTTAAAACCGTTAGCAATAGTGCTTATTGTGGCAGTTTTTGCAAAGGCATCAGACAAAAGTGCAGTCATGTTATATTGAGAAACGATACTACCAGGATTCGTTCTCAGGAAGGTTTCAACCGCCTGGGAGAAATAGGTTTCCATAGGCTTAAATAAACTTATATCTAAGGGCTGTAAACGGTGTGTTGTATGTCCGGGAAGCTGTAGCAGCACAACACCATGTTTTCTGGTTAGAATCAGAGCATCCAAATTTTTTGAATGGGTCGTATGTCCATCGAGCAACAGAAGCGTTTTTTTTCTGGAGTGGGTTTTACTTGTTTAATAAAGTGTTCTAACCATGTAACAAAGAGTTCAGTATTTATGTAACCAGTGTCAGAGATAGTAACAATAGCTCCAGGGGATGCACCGGTTAAAAGTTCAGAAGCCATACGTTTCCGTTTAAAAATAATCATGGGGAGGATACACTGACCTGCAGTACTATCGCAGCAAACGATGGTTGTGTTGACCCCTCTCTCACCACTTGATATACCACCAACTTGATGTTTACCCCTTTTTTTATTATTTTCTGGTTTTTCTTCTGCACCGTTGGAAACCCACTTTCATCAACGTTAAATATGGTAAGTGCCGTAAAATCATTTTCGTCGACGCACTTTTACAACATGTGAAAGAATTCATAAACGTTTTGCTTGTTGAATCCTGAGGCCCTAGTCATTGATATTTTTTCGGGTTGTCTAAGTGATAAAAAAATCATGCCTCTTTATAAACGAATGCTTAAAACTAGTTAGACCTTTTGCCAATACATCAGCTATCATTTTGTCAGTTGGTACAAAATCAATTATAATTATGCATTTTTCAATGACCTCCCTGACATGATACTTTGTATCTATATGCTTAGTTCTACTATGATATATAGGATTCCTTATGAGTTTTTGAGCACTTTGACTATCATTTAAAAGTAATAAAGGTTCAGTTTGCTCTATAAACTCATTAAGGAGATCTACAATAAAAATAGCCTCTTTACTGGCTTCTGTCATCGCTATATATTCCGCTTTTGTACTGGAAAGCGCAACACATGATTGTTTTCTAGATTCCCAGGATACTGCAGCATTAGACATTATAAAAATGTATCCTGAGTATGATTTTCTATCATTCATATCATTAGAAAAATCAGCATCTACATAGCTAACAATATTTTTATCATTTTTAAAGAAAATTAGACTCTTATCCATAGTTCCTTTCAAATATTTTAAAATTCTTTTTACATGTTTAAAATGTTCATGACTTATTAAATTGACTTAAGTAACTAATACTATAAAAAATGTCGGGTCTTGTATAAACAGCTAAATACATTAATGACCCTATTAAATTTTGATATAGAACCTGAGGCTTTTCATTATTATTTGGTTTTAATTTTAAACCTACTTCAATTGGAGTCAAAACAGTTTTAGCCTCATTTAAATTAAATTTTTCGAACAGTTCTAAAATATATTGTTTTTGGTTAACTTTAATCATATTATTTTGTTTATCATGCTCAATGTTTAATCCCAAAAAATATTTTACTGTTCCTAAATCTTTGAGCTTAAAATGTTTTGATAATTCTTCTTTAACATAATTTTTTAAAATCGAACAATTTGAACACAGCAAAAATCATCAACATATAAAGCAATAATTATTATAGATTTTTTATCATTTTTAAAGAAAATACATGGCTCATACTTTGATTGTTTAAAATTTAACTCAAATAAAATATTATTAACTTTTAAATTCCAAATTCTTGACGACTGTTTTAAGCCATATATTGCCTTTTTAAGTAAGCATACCTTATCCTCATTATCAACAGATATAAATCCTTCTGGTTGAACCATATAAATTTCCTGATCAATTTCTCCATTTAGAAAAGCTGTTTCAACATCTAAGTGATCAATCTAACATTAATTCTACTGACAATGCAAATAACATTCTAATTGTTGAGTTTCTTACTACTGGTGAATACGTTTCAACATAGTCTATACCAAATTTTTGTGTATAACCTTTAGCTACTAACCGAGCCTTATAACGCACTTGACCATCCGAGGCCTTTTTTCTACAAAATACCCACTTATTTTTAACACACAACACGTTTGGCGGACGGTCAACTAAAATCCAGACTTCGTTCTCTAGAAAAGATTGATATTCTCTTTCCATGTCTTTCTTCCACTGTTCTTTATCCGACCTTAAAAGAGCTTCACTGACACTTTTGGGATCATTTACTTCACATTTTCTTTCAGCATCACTGAAGACATTGTATGTGACATAATCGACAAATTTTTTCTTCTTGCTTAAACGTCCCGATCTTGACACAAATTCTGTTCTATCCTCGTCCTCAAAGTTTGGTTCCTCTTCATTACTTTCAATAATATTTTCTTCCTCTTTTTCATTGTCAGAAGTTTCAGTAATTTCTTCTATATTTGAATCTTTGTCAAAAGTTTCAGTAATTTCTTCTATTTTTGAATCTTTGTTATCTATTTCATTACTTTCATTTATCTTTTCCTTTATATTTACAATAATCTGTAAATCATTTTCATGTTTGCATTTTTCAGATTCACATTTATTGATATTTTGAAAAGAGTTGTTTATAAATTCATTAAACTTAACTGTACGGCTTATAGTAATTTTATTTGTTTCTATATCTAATATTCTGTAAGCTTTACTAGTTTCACTATATCCTATCATTATACCTTGTTTAGCTCTCTTCTCTAATTTGGATCTTTTATCTTTAGGTATATACAGTGAGCATCATAACTAACTAACTCGTTACTGGGGTCTTGTTAGGAGAATAAAACCCTCTTTCAAATGAGCTATCACTCACCACCCCATGCCATTTAAATTTTTCGAAAGGGTTACTCCCCTCCAGTAAGGGATGAAATTAAGGGAAAACTATTCATACAAAAATGTATATTGTAGAAATCAAAAATCGACGTGTCTCGGCGATTTTCCTAACAAGACTCCAGTAACGAGTTAGACTTATGGTGCCTCACTGTATATAAAAGCTTGGCTCCCGAATGTTATAAAATGAGACAAATCAGGTTTCTCCCCTAACCAAAGCTCATATGGGGTTCTATCTTTATCTCTAGATGGTAAACGGTTTGATATATAGTTGGCAGTGACGACAGCTTCACCCCAATATTTATGTGGCAATTTTGCATCTAATAACATGCATCTAGCATATTCCATTAATGTTCTATTTTTTCTTTCCGATATACCATTTTGTTCTGGACAATATGCTACTGTGAATTGAAATTTTTTACCACATTTTTTAAGAAAACTTTGAACTGCTTCCCCTGTATATTCACCCCCATTATCGGATCTGATAATTTTAGGATATTTTCCAAAATTATTTTTCATTTCAGCAACAAATTCTTTTAATTTATTGAAAACTTCATCTTTAGATTGCAATAGAAAAATTGTAGTATATCTAGAATAATCATCGGTAAAAGTTAAAAAATATTTTTTACCTCCAACAGTGACGGTTTTCATAGGACCGCTTAAATCACTATGCACTAAATCTAGGATTGCTTTAGATTTGGAAATTGACACTTGAGGAAATTGTTTTTTTGTTAATTTGCCTTCAATGCATGAAATACATTGTTTTATATCTTTGCAATTTTCAATTGGTATACCTGTGGCTAAATTTTTTGTTGCTAGGCTTTTTATCATTTCAGCATTTCTATGACCAAGGCGTCTGTGCCAAATATGTATAAAAGAATTTAATTTTTCACAACTTGTTTTTATTAAATTTACCTGTTCTTTGAAAATATCAACTTTATATAGGCCGTTTTCATATTTTGCCATAATTATAAGATTATTTTCTTTTTGAACAAAACAATAGTTTTTATCAAAACTTATATTAAAACCTGCTTTTGTTATTTTTGAAACAGAGCAAATTATTTTCTAGTCCTGGTATATATAGAACATCTTTCAATTTTAAATTATTTATTTTTCCGGCAACTTCAACTTTAAATAAAACATCACCTTTAGCTTCAATATTCATATGCTGACCATTTGCAACAGTAATTTTATTTGATTTTACATATTCAAATTTTAAGGTCAAGGGCGGTTTCTCAATTGGTTCATTTGTGCAGTGAACACCCAGTTAAATTTCATAAAAACACATTATTTTAATATTACATAAATAACATAAAAATATAAATTTAATTTTAATATTTTTATTTTCATACGTGTTAATCTATATTTTTTTGGTACATCATTGTCCTCTGGCTGATCGCGTCTCTGTGGCACAATATACCTAAGTATACTGTGTCTGTGACGCACTATGATGAGTGAGCCTAACACGAGTGAGACGATATGCCGAAATGCATAAAGCTAAAAAGAGAAGACAACACACCGACAGATCCTTCAAACTGTCAAAGAACACATTAATTGGCGCACCGCTCACAAACAAGGTTGCCAGTCTAGTACAATTCACAATTGTACTAGATGTAGTACTTTCTGCGTGCATCAGTGTTCACGTGTAAAATATATATTTATATATATATTGTGTTTCTTGTTTGGGTTCATTATCAATAAAGACCCCCTTTTTTCCCTTTCAATGAATTAGATGTCATTGCAAATAGAATTCGAAAAATCTAATACATTTAAGGAATCTGGTACATTTTTTAGACAAATCTGGTACATAACAGAAACATATTCTGACAACACTGTATCAAATCAAACAAATTGTCACTGTCATTAGTTGTCTCTACTATTAAATACAAAAAAGCGTAAGATTATATTAATTGTGCTTATTTAAGACAATGTGTTTAATTAAGAACTGTGTCTTCAATAAATTGAGAGATGTGTGCCAATTCAACGATTGTTCCTGAAAGGCAAGGTAAATTAAAATTTTTAAGGTATGTTGATTTATTTACATATAATAAATTTTTACGACTCTAATTTGTATTATAGTTTGTTTTAGTGTGTAAGAACATCCAAGGACTACTTCAAAATGGTCTATTTTGTATTCAATTGTAAATACTATGAAGTAAGAAGTAAGCAAAAAAAATTGTAATTTTTTTTTCTCACAAAACCTGCTAAAGGAAAAATTGAATTATTCTGATGAGGTCACTAGACATCATTATGGAAATGTACAATAAAAATTTGATAAAGATAAAGAGACAAATGGTTTTTCACTTTAAAAGTCTGAATCGAAAAAATAGATTGAGTTAATTTAATATACTCGATGAGAAATTTTACCTAAGAAATGGTATGTACATTTAAATAGTTTACCTATATAAAGTTATGTTTGCCTGCAATTATCAATCGTGTTACCCTCTAACCAAGATCGTTTGTTGCATACAAACCAGAAATTTTTTATTGCCTTGTTTGCAGAGTTGGGTAGTATCCGGATACTTCTGTATCCGGATACAGTATCCGGATACTTTATGTTTATCCGAAAGCTGTATCCGGATACTTTTCAAATTTTGTATCCGGTATCCGTATCCGTGACCAAATTTGTAAGTATCCGGATACCGGATACTTTTTTCGGCATTCGGATACTTTTAAATTATTTACCACAATCGTAACTGATCCATTAAGAGGAAGTAATACCCTTAAAAATACTTGATTTATATTTCTCAAGCGATTAAAATGAATTTTTTTTCACATTTTACACGAAACTCTATAATAAATTTTTAATTTAAGCTGATTTGCCAAGATAAATATATTCCTGAAATTTAAAATTTCTACTTTTTTCTATTAACATGTAAAATTATTTTAAAAATCCATTTTTAAAGTAATTTTAAAAATGTAAAAATAAATTTGAAATTTTAGGAATGGTTACATAATGTCATTATATAGATTTATCGGGAGCCAGTTTTTTAAAAAAGGGCATAATTAAAAAATATATAGTTTTATCTAGGCAGATCAGTTTAAAATAACAAAAATATTAAGAATAAAAATTTCGATATATAGAATTTCTTTAGATTTATATAGACACGATACTGGCTGGTTTTTGGCGCGTTTCAGGCGCAACTCGCTTTATTTACGCACCTTTATGTTTTATTATTCATTTTGTTTTAAGGTTTTATATTTACAGAATAAAAGTAAACAATTTATTGAGTAGTTTTTTCCTGTTTCTATTATATCGCCTTCCATTTTCGATAATTTATTTATGCCTAGTATTGTTTATTGTTACACGTAATCAAGTATAACTATTGGTATGAAAACATTATTTTAACTCACTTTAAAAGTATCCGTAAAAGTATCCGAGAAAGTATCCGAAAAAAGTTTCCGGATACTTGTTATCCGATTACTTTTTAGGTGAAAGTATCCTAAAAAGTATCCGGATACATTGTAAGTATCCGTATCCGGTACTCGGATACTTTTTTCCTGTATCCGACCCAACTCTGCTTGTTTGTATAATTTAGTATTTTCAAAAATATTAGATGTTATGGTAATTTGAATTACTACAGGTATTAAATAAAAATAAGGCTATTGGTAAATTAATTTACAGTTGGTAATAAAGAATGTCTCGAAAAGAGTCTCGAAATAAGTATCAAACATAAATTGTGATTTTGATTAGGCATTTAACAAGTCACATCTCATATATCTACATGCTCTGGCTAATCAATCCTATAAGTACATATCAAAACATTAATATACTATCTACAATTAAACAATAATTTGGAAATACAGCTGAAGCCGATTTACCTATTTAAACAAAATTACTATTATTCTATTTATTAAAACTTAAAACACATTATTTTTTTAGTAAACTTGGACATGCAAAAGCAGCCATGAGGGTAGGACATTAGTGAGTGCAAGAATACTTTGAAATGTGCTGTGAAATACACATAGAAAGGATCATAATATGGAAAATTAAGTGTGATAACATTTTACGATATATATGTCACTAGTTTAATTCACAGATTTCTGTGTTCTGTGTTCAAATATGTGCTGCTATTTCAAACTTTTAGTATCCTTTGATAAAAGAAGTTGAATATTATTGTTGACCTTTTTAAATTGTTTATTTTATCTCATACATTTTTTTTCCACTCTTCATACAGTATTTTGTCTGTCTGTCTGTCCGATGTCACGTTTTTTGTCTGCACTATAAGTCAAAAACGAAAAATAATATCAATTTGAAAATTTTAAGCAAAAATCAAGCTCTATAAGGGGACGAAGCCTATTGATTTTTAACAAATCTGATTAAAAATTGGGGGTTAAGATGAGTTGAAATTAAAAAAAAAAAATCCTAAATTATAAACGAAAAGCGATATCTACATGAAATTTTTAGTAAAAATGAAGCTTTATAAGAAGATAAAGCCTACTGATACTGAAAAAAATATGAATATATTGGTGAGTTAAGGGGGGTTAAAATATAAAAAAACGAAAAATAATATAAACTTGAAATTGTTAGCAAACATCAATTTCTAAAAGGAGAAGAAGCCCTTTAATTATAAAAAAAAATCTGATTAAATATGGGGGATTTAAAAGGAGGTTGAAATTAAAAAAAAAATCAAAAATGAAAAGCGATATCAACATGAAATTTTTAGTAAAAATCAAACTCTATAAGGAGTTGAGGCCGAGGGGGTAGTCACTGTGGAAATCTTCTGTCCTACGGGATGGAGATCTCATGGAGATCCGTGGAGATCCATGGAGATCCGTGGAGATACATGGATATCCATGGAGATCCGTGGAGATACATGGATATCCCTGGAGATCCGGTGGAGATACGTGGAGATCCGGTGGAGATCCAGGAACTTCGGCTGTAGTCGTGTAGAATCGGAAAAGCGTAATTGCGTGCGCACATCATTTTAACAGGTACCACGACACGCGCTCACGCGGCTATTTGCTTTAGGTCTTTGGCAACACGTGCAAGTCTGTTTTCGGCTGTATTTTATTTAATCAGGTCTGCTCCGTCTGCATAACTTACGTAAAGCATAGATGTGTGTTATTTATTGGCGAATGTAAAAGGTAAGTGAGTTTATTTAAATTTTTTTAACACGATTTTATTAGAAATAAGCTCTATTCCCGAAAGGGTTGTTTTTTTTACATTTTGTATTTCACATTTTTTTAATTGTAATATTAGTAATTCAATATATTAACGTAAATCTCGACGTAAATATTATGACTAAAAAGCAAAAAATTAAATATAGTTTAAAAAACTAATAAAAGACGCTTTTAATGACTACAAAGTAAGAACTAACTTTTCTTAATGTGCATTGGCTATGTCAGAAACCGTGGGGTGCATCTTAGAAATTAATTAAAAGTACATGCTTTTCAATTAACGTTAAAAAAAGTTATTATTTTTACTTTTTAGTGCATTAAAAGCGTGTTTTTTTTTAGTTTCTTAAACTATACTTATTTGTTAATAGAATAATGAAAAAAATACATCTTTTTTTGTATAACTATATGAGAATAAACGAAAGATGGAAAAAACTCAAAGTTAGTTGTCACAAAAATATCGAGAGACCGGTTCCTCCTAAAAACAGCTGCTCCTTTGGCTAATGCCGCAACAGGCGATTGATTATATAAAAAAAGAAAAATATTTTATTTAAATTGGTCAAATTTGAGAATGGAATTTTTGTTTCCTTTATTTGAGAATAGTTTCACTGCATTTTTTCGAGCATTTTTTAGCTTATTAAAAACTAATATACGTTTTTTTTAATACTTTTAGGTACAATAAAATGGACAACGAACAACTAGACTTTGAGAAGGACTTGCCTCCACTACCGCCTTCTCTAAAAAATATTTTGAAAATTTCGGGCTATTTTAGTCTAGAGATACTAAAACAAATTTCAGATCAAGATATAGAACAAATTGAAAAATTTTCACAAGAAGAGCTTCCACATCTAATTGAACCAGATGAGTACGAAAATTACTGTGGAGTATACAAAAAAGTTCCAAATAAATTCAAAATATTACCTGGTCATAAAAAGTTGTTACTGAGTATTCCACAACAATTTCAGTCGAATAAAGAAAATACCGAGAGAAAAAATAAAGAAAAAAAGAAAATAGAACTCCAAGAAGAAGGATCAGAATCATCTTCTACGGTTTCTCAAAAATCAAGCAAGGAAGAAAAGGTGGTAGTTGACTTACATGAAGAGAAAAAAGTCTGAAAAGGGAACTAGTAAAAACAGTTAAAGCCATAGTAGAAGAAAATATATCGGCTAAATCCGAAAGTAATATTCTAACTAATTTAGCAAATACAGAAGTAACTGTGGAGATTGGGCACAATGAAGAAATGTACGCGACAGTTAAATGTTTTCTATGTTCGGTACCAATAAAGCTTCATTTTGAGAAACAAAAAGCTAATTATGCTCCTCGGTGGTTAAGGGGGAATTTTTATAAGCATGTCCGAACTCACTTCAAAGATAAGGGCATTCAAAGCGAAGACACCAGTGCTAAACCGATACGAAAAAAATTTAAAACAATTGCAAGCTATTTTAAAGAGAGAATGGATGATAATACAAGACAGAATATTCGTATGTTGCCAGAAATTCAAAAGCAACCTGAACTAGTAGATACTGAAGAAACTTTCGACTTAGTGGTCAAAGATATTAGCGAGGATATCCCAAACTCTGAAAATTTCGAAGAATATTGCGTTGATGAAGATAATCAACAACAGTCTTCGAATAAATCAGAAAGTCAAGGAATCGTGATTCATCAAAATATTTTATTACAAAAGAACAAAATAGAAAGATTCATATTTTTAAGAAAATTGTTCAAATAAAAGTTGTTTGTGACGTCATTCTCTATAATTTTTGTCCCATACCTGAGGAAAAGTCGAAAAAGATAAGAAAGCATAAGTTAACGTATGACAGGAAAGTCATGTGTTGGACACATCACATATTTTCCAAAGATCTAATTCCATACAAAATTGAATGAAATGTTTATGGAGGTCTGGAGGCGATATACGAAGATCCATGGAGATCCAAGGATATCCATGGAGATCCAATAAGATCTCCACAAATGGAGATTTTCTGTCCTAAAAAATCTCAAGTGACTACCCCCTCGGTTGAGGCCTATTGATTGTGAAAACAATCTGTTTGAAAATGGGGACTAAGGGGCTCTGTTAAACTGCGAAGAGTATCATTTAGAATGCCAGGCATTATATACCTTTATTCTAGTTTGTGTCTGTGTAATATTATGTATTGTGATGGGACTAATCTTATAAAATAAACATTTAAAACATTTTAGTTCTTATTTTATTTGGCAATAAAAGGTATTTGAAAAATATATTGTTTATTTGACATCTTTGACAAATTGTGAAAATGATTAAACTCACAATAAAAACTAAAAAATGGTAGGTAAAGTTTCATATTAAATTTTTACACAAAAATCAATGTCAAGCTTTCTACATAATCTGATATATATTTAAAAATAATCTCAAATTATGAAGAAAAGTCAGATTACTAACTAATAATATTTATAGATGGTTTTCAATGTATTAAAAACAAAACAAATATTACACTAACTAAAATATTCATTTATTAATAGTTGTAGTGCTTGAAAACAGTATGATGTTGATAATAATAACTACACTTAATACAAACTCAAATAATAAAAAAAAACAGCGATATTGACTCTTGTACAAAGTTTTGATCTGAACTTACAAATGATAAAATGATTGGAAAAAGTGAACACCCATTTTAAATTACCACAAGCCGCCACTGATTTTCAGTGAAAGTATTTGGGGCTTTAGTGTATTTAAGCATATTTATCCTTAATAAATCTGATTTTTGTCCTGATGTGTGCAGATAAATTCTTAGCCAAAACAACAATTATTACTTGCATGTATTGCACATGTTAACTATGTATTTTACTGATTTACAGTGACCTTAGTTTATTAGTTGCAAACCTATCCAATCACATTGCCATATAATCATTTACACCCTCTAACCAACACTAAGAATACAATGTTGACAAACGCTTATTTTTAGATATCAAAGCAACAAATTTCCATAAGTAGGATAGGCTATAAGTAGTGCTTCAACCCTATTTCTATTAGAAATCTTCATTTGATACCTCAGCAGCACGGTTTACTTTCCAAAAAATGAGATTTTGCCTATGTGTTTCCAGCAAAACAATGTTTTCTTCCTCGAGAGATAAATTTAAAATGTATTACAAAGCAAACTACAGCATCTTCTGCCCAGTGATGCTAGGTCATATAATTTGGGAGTTTTTTTATAAAAAAAAAACAAACCTTTTCAGTTTACATCAGTATTATAAAGTAAAAAACTGGTTGCATTTCAAACTATCACTCTCTGCAGCTTCAAATTCAATCTTCAAATTCAATTGTCAACTCACACAAAATAGAAATAATAATTGATAAAAACCTTACAACACTTACTGGAGAAATAAAGTAAGAAATATAATTTTAAAACTGAATTTATAAACTTTGTTCAGTTGGAATTCAGTTCAGTTGGTCATCTATCAAAGTCAACTTGACTAGAACTGAATGCGGAAGTCAACAACTGAATTGAAGACTATGCACTATCTGCTTGGTTTATGTTGAACTCGAACTTGGAGTGAACTGAACCTCATCTGAACAAATGTTATAAATCCAGCTTAAGGCCTAAAAATGTAGCCTAGTTCTTTTGATAATCATTTAATAGCCACTTACTTTTTTGACAGTGATACTGCTTCCTTCTCTTTTTTATATTTATATTTCCATCATTTTTTAATATATTTGATAACCTTTCATTTTCTTCCCTGTCACACAACTCTGTCAAACTGTCTTGATATTCAGCATTTTCATTTTTCAAAGTCGGTATATCACAGTGCATAGTCAAAAGTTCAACTTTGGGCTGAATAATATATTCGTCAATCTCTTTCTTGATATCTCTGATATCCCTCGCAATTTTAACTTCACTAGTGTTCTCGAGTTCTATTTTAATAGTTGTAGCACAAAATCGCACTTCTTTTTCGGACGTCGAGTCACTGTTAATGTTTGGCACCAAATCCGAACGTTGTTCAATTTTAGGCTTAGTTTCAAACTCATCAAAAACATCATCACCTTCGTCTTTATACTTTAGGGTTGTTTGTCCATAAATAAGATCGGTTTCACACATATCTAAACCTTCTTGTTTGATATTCATCATTAATATAACAATATTAATATTAAATAAACGATATCAGTTTTGTATACATGTAAATGTTATTTTTCTTTTTTTTTATTTATGCCAAAAACAATTAACAAACGAAAATGACAATTGACAAAAATAAAACACCAAACTTCAAAGATTAGCTGCGTTCGTTTCGTTATTCCATTGACACTTTAGGGTATGGTCCGTAATCAAGGCTACCGGGCCAAACGAAAGGTTTATTAGCAGTGTTGCCGAATCTAAAATCTAAAATTTCCCATCGCTTAAGGCCAAGTTCAACCAAAGAAGTAGAGAGACGGCTCTATCAAGCTAGCGGGCACTCTGTGGCGGCACCATACAAGACCTGTGGGTCAATTCTCGACTTTTATTCCCATGGGAAAATAAAATTTTCCCATGGGAATTCAGTTTTCGTATTCTCGACTTAATCGGTGGAATATTTTCCAATGAGAAGTATGGGAAAATATTCCCCTGCTTACGAGCATTGGAAATTGTATTTTCCAATGGGAATTGTACTAGAGTTTGCGCATTAAAGTCGAAAATTTGACGAAAGACCACACGAAAGTCTAAGACATAACCAAAGATTATTGGATATCTTGGATTTTTAGTTAAATTGTAGTTAAAACATTTTTTTGGCGTATTTATATAGATTGATATTATTTTATTTATGTAGGTATATTATTTTTAATTCTCTTTCACTAAGAAACTGTATAAACTGATTTTCCTAAATCATTTAGAAATTGTGGGAGCTGCTAAGGGACTGGCAAATAACATAAATTGAGTGTAGTAAATTTAATAAGACCTTTTCGAAAATTTTATTACTTTCGTTAATGAAAGAATTTCTTAGTTTCTCAAAACTTTCGTTGCTCTTCCATACAAAAGCTACCCTTTCTTTTTTCAGCATGAGAAAAGAAAAACTAAGAATAACTCGACAAGTTTTAATTATTATACGTAATCGAATATTTTCACTTATTCTCGATCATGATAGCGATTGCTCGGCACGGCATCTGCTCCAGCGCGGAGGCTCGGCAGGTAATCGGATACCCAAAAACCACAACAAATACAAATATTGCCAACAGTAAATTTTAAAATATCTTTAATGTTATTGGTTGTTTCGAAATATTCGTGAACTTAATATCAGACATACGTGAAACTACTATTTCCATGGGAATGTCTATTCCGACACGTTCGAGAATTGCATAACCTATTACCATGGGAATATAAGTAGTGGAATATTTTCTCATGGGAAAATTTTCCAATGATCTCGAGAATCGAGCCCCTGGTGGGTTTTTTGTAGCTTTTTTGTTACGCTATTTGCGAATTTGTAGCTTTGCCCAGGTCCGAAAAAACAGCGAATCCGCTAGCTTGAATTTCCATAAATTCCATAGTAGCGGCACAGATTCAGACCCAGCTGGTTTTTCGTAACTTTTTTGTAGCTTTTTTGTTACGCTAGTCTCCCTTTTGTAGCTTGTACTGAACCTGAGAAAAGCGCGGATCCGCTAGCTTAGCGGATATTTGTAGCGGCACCAGCCCGAACCCGGCTCATTTTTTGTAACTTTTTTGTAGCTTTTTTGTTACGCCTGTCTCCATTTCGTTGCGAGGCCTGAACGTGAGTAATAATCGTTTCTCCATGAGCGTGAGAGAAAAGTGCGTTAATTTAAAATCAAGTTTCGGCATCTACAAGTAATATGTGATGTGCAACTCGATAGTGTGACTATCTGTTGATAGATGGCACCAGTATTGCATTTCACGAATTATGGCCATCTTCCATCCAATATATATTTTTGAGAAATTTAGATAATAATCTCAAAATCGGACATTTGTTTTTAAATGTTTTTTAGTGTTGTTTATGTATTTATACTTTTGTTGAATCAAGAATATTCTTACATCTTTTTTGAAAGATTTCCTTAACCAATCGTTTTGTAGTATTTATGGGCCAGTGTTTAATTCCGTCGGATCACAACTATACAGTGTGTTCCATCTCAGACGAGCCACCCCGTATATTTCTTATCCCATAGTAATTGGAAAAATTTCCCGAAACATGTCGGATGATTTTCTTTGGGGGACATCTTTTGACGTCTATTTAAGGCTTGAACCAGCAACCCCCTATGAGAGGGCGCTTCAACCCCTCAAAATGGAATAGGGAAGAAGGGTTAAGTGATACATCATTTGTAAGGTCTTGAAAGCCTCTTTACAAAGGTGTATGAAAAAAATCACAATCTTAAAAAAAATTAATTGTTTTATCACATCAACCCAGACAACACACCAAATCCCAGAGATATTCACAGAATATCTTTTGTGGATATCCAATATATCCACAGGATATCAGAAATATTCCGTGGATCTAATATGGATATCCAAATGTCCGTCTATATCCAGAATATAGAAGATATCCTAATGGATATTCAGCAAAATATCTAATGGGTATCTTTCAGAAAATACAAAAGAAATCCCAGAGATATCCACAGAATATATTTTGTGGATATTCAATACATCCGATATGGATATCCAACCAAATGTCCGTCTATATCCCAGGATATAGAAGATATTCGGATATTCAGCAAAATATTTTATGGGTATCTTTAGTAGAGGTTCATAAGTAACCAATGATTATTGAATAACGTCGAAAGAAAATAGCAGAGATAAAAAATATTTTCAACACTCAAAATATTTTCAACACTCTGCATTTGATTTTGCCCACTAAGGAGAAAGTCATCCTTATTAGGACTCTTCAGCAATAAATAAAAATTCTCGACTCCAGTCTCTAATGGAGTGATTAGGATACAAATTTCGATCGAACTCAATTACGGCGGGTCGAGCATGAGTAGATGCTATAGTGGTATCGCCATCTATACTTAGTAAGCAGAATCAAATAACATCTAGTGGATATCCACGATGGTTTGAGTTCGCGCCTAGACTTTGATATATTTAGTGGATGTTCATGGGATATTGAATACACCTTAAAAAAATAATTTTAAATATCTGTACGGTACTATTAGCCACAATAGCGAGCACAATGGCGTAATTTTTTAATAATTTGCTATATAATTACTATTATTTATGGACATTTGCATATATAAATTACATTTCATGGATATAAAATAGATATCTACCATGGACTGGACATTCAGTGGATATTGGGATGTTCAGTAGATATCCAAAGGATTTGGTGTGATAAACAAACCTTCTAAGAGCAAAAAATGAAGGCAAGATAACAAAATGTTTTGATTTTTTTTTTATTTATTAGTTCGAGAGAATTTATTATTGCATGGAAGTCAATGGAAGACAAATTGAACATTTCATGATAAAACAATCGATTTTTTTAAGAATGTGATTTTTTCATTTTTTCATACAACATTGTAAAGAGGCTTCCAGGACCTAACAAATGAAGTATCACCCAACCCCTCTTCCCTATTCAATTTTGAGGGGTTGAAGCGCCCCCTTATAGGGGGTTGCTCGTTCAAGCCTCAAATATACGTCAAAAGATGTACCCCAAAGAAAATCATCAGACGTGTTTCGGGAAATTTTTCCAATAACTATGGGATAAGAACTATACGGGGTGGCTCGTTTGAGATGGAACACCCTGCATATAGTCAGAATAGGTAATTGCTTGGTAGCTATTACCACCGGTGTGAAGTTAGTAGTAAGTTTTTAGCAGTAAAAATAACCGAAAACACCCGATCGGGAAAATAGTGGCGTCCGGCATACAACTATTTTAATAATCTTGTCTATATGTATTTTACATTAATATCGGACAAATAATTAATATACATACCGTTGAAAATGTCCGATTTTGAGATTATATCTAAATTTCTCAAAAATATATTGGATGGAAGATGGCCATAATTCGTTAAATGCAATACTGGTGCCATCTATCAACAGATAGTCACACTATCGAGTTGCACATATTACTTCTGTGGTCAGCGCTTAAAAGGTAATAAGCAGTGTTGTTCCAGGTTGTACAATTGTACAAAAAGTTGTACAATCAGTTATGTGGTTGTACTGTTGTACGCACTTTTGAAAAAAGACAGAAATGTTGTACAATTTGAAATTGCTAAATATTTATGTAAAATCGGGTATATAAAAGGTTTTCTTCGCTCAAAAAGTCTACGATTTGTTAAATAGCATGCATTAAAATTAATAAAAAATAAAAGTTTAAATTTGGCGCCATTCGCGACTAATCAGCACACCGTTTTACATCAAAAATATATTTTAAACTGGAAAAAAGAAGAATTTTAAGCATGGGAAAGTAGTAGGCATAGTCTGTCAATAAAAAAGAAGAAGATTAATTAGTGGTTGTACAATCGAAAGTAAAAGTGTACAATTTTGACACTAAAAGTTGTACAATTCAAAAATCCCTAGGAACAACACTGGTAATAAGTCGATATTACACATTTTTGGAGAATGGCACTGGAAAATTTTGGGACATATCAGGGCTGGTATATCTAAGGGGGTCGCGACATAGACCCAGTAAATGGATGAGGGGGTGACTGAGGCTAGGGGGGAAATAGTAGTCAGCTTAAGTTGGCAACACTTTTCTGATGTTCGTTTGAACGAGCATCGTGCATAATAATGTCAATATGGTGCAAGTGGAATGAACCACTGTTTTCCTCGTAGTCGTAGTCCAATGTCGAATTAAAACTAAAAACATTTTGTACTTTTTTATATACCAAATTATGCAATTTGTTTCCACTTTATTTTAATGTTACATGAATAGGTACATGCGTTTGTGCTGTGGTAAATAAGTGTTTATGTGAAAATTATATCTTAAACTACATTGTGACTGCACGCATCTCGAAAGTGAATGCTGTAAATCCAGGATTTAAATCTTTCATAGTGTTGCTTGGGATAAATTGTAAAAAAGGTGTTGGACAAAACCATTATTAAAGAGAAATTAGTTATCATCAATAAGATATTTTGTAGTAGCTGGTCTCTATAAATAATAAACTTGAAAGACTGAATTAGTAGTCACTTTTACACTAGAAGTAAATACAAAAAAAAAGTGTGGTTGAGACTAATTTGTGTATTTAATAAAAACATATTTAACATAAAAGCAGGTGTTATTTGAAATGTTTTATTTTAGTTTAATAATCTTTATAAATTGTGGGTACATTTGATCGGAATCTTGTAAATACTATAAAATGCATATGCTTCTATATGGTTAGTATTGGAGTAGAAGCACAAAAGTTTTGAATAAAAATATATTCTTTAAATACAATATTCACTAGATATGCTAATTTTCTATTTGAAACCATACATGTTTTCTATTATAGTTTTCATACGTTTATAATTCTGGAGATACCTGAATATTTTGCTTGATTACTAAACTTTGGATGTTTTTGTTGTAGTCTGCTGTTAACACTATTGTCCTGAAATATTAAAAAAGCTAGACAAAGGTTTGTCCAACTCTTTTGTCAGCTTTGTTTATCTATGCTACTGTTATTCTGCATGTAGACATTTTTTACTGGAGATTTTCTCTAAGAACTGTATTCAATTTCAAATTTCGGCCAGTTTTAGGAAAGTACCTCTGTTGTAAAGGTATTTCAAAGCCATCCTTTGTGAGATGTAGACAACAAATACATGCTAAAATGTATAGAAAACAAATCCCAAGATATTACACAAAATTATTTAAATTAACTAAAAACATACAAATGAAGTGAATAATACCTACCAACAATTTAAAAAGACCTAAAATAAATAGACTTAAGGGACTGGAGCTCTAAAAAAGGGAGCAATAATTTGTTATGCATCATCTATAAGAAAATTGTCTTCATCTCTTCAATTACCTTTTAAAATAAACAAAACCAAAACAGCACAAAATTGAATGTGATCTACTTTTCCCGACGTATTCTAAGTACGTCTGAGATTAATAATTTATTAAATTGAAATATTTTATCCTAAAAAATATGGGCATTTTATAATGGAAATGTCATTTAAAAAATGACAGATTTTTTTTCTTATATTGGTAAACCTGGCGACTACAAGTTGCCACATTGCCAGGGGACCTATTTTCAAACCGTGTGAGTACTCATTTCTCTCAAGATTCTCATCAGAAATGTCATACGTCAATGTGGAAACGCTGTTTTTAAAGGCCTCGATGATTAAAATTCTTAGGAGGATATTAATTATCTCTAAATAAACCGTGAGAAACAATCAGTGAGTTTACACTGGCCCTTAGGACCCTAAAAATACTGTTTTACGTTGACGTATGACATTTCTCTCGAGAGAAATGAATTCTCTCGACTTTGAAAATAGCACCCCTGATCAATGGCGACTACTATTTCGAAAAAAATGGCGTCCAAAATGGACTCCTATGTCGCGACCCCCTTAGATATACCAGCCCTGGGACATATAAATAGGGATTTTTAAAATCCAAATCGACGATCTTTTTAGGACATTTGGTCCTGTTAAAATTAAAAAAATATGTAGAAATATTTTGTTTTAACTCTTTTGTTACAAAATTTGACTGTTTATGTTTAATGATGACGTTTCGTCTTTCGCGGTTACCCTTGTATTATTATATATGTTTTTTTGTACCTTATTTTTATTACTTTACAACGTATATAGACCTAGATCCTTTTAACTGCCTAAAATATACACTCTTCTAAACGTATCTTGACTAAAAACTCCATTTACGTAAAAAACGACCTATGACCTAATTATCCTTCCTCCATGCTATGACCTTTTAAGCGCCGTTTACAGACTTGTAGAGGCCGAAACTTGATTTTAAATTAACGCACTTTTCTCTCACGCTCATGGAGAAACGATTATTACTCACGTTCAGGCCTCGCAACGAAATGGAGAGAGGCCTAACAAAAAAGCTACAAAAAAGTTACAAAAAATGAGCCTGCTCCGAGCTGGTGCAGCTACAAATATCCTCTAAGCTAGCGGATCCGCACTTTTCTCAGGTTCAGTACAAGTTACAAAAGGGATACTAGCGCAACAAAAAAGCTACAAAAAAGTTACGAAAAACCAGCTGGGTCTGAATCTGTGCCGCTACTATGGAATTTATGGAAATTCAAGCTAGCGGATCCGCTGTTTTTTCGGAACTGGGCAAAGCTACAAATTCGCAAATAGCGTAACAAAAAAGCTACAAAAAAACTACAAAAAACCCACCAGGGGTAGTATTCTCGAATCACGAATACCGACATTCGCATACGTGTTTTACAATGTGTCTCACTTTGTTGAACGAAAACCAAGTGAGACAAATCATAAATCTCGCATGCGAATCTATATTCGTGACTCGAGAATACTACCCCAGGTCTTGTATGGTGCCGCCACAGAGTGCCCGCTAGCTTGATATAGCCTAGAGAGACGTAACTTTATAAAAAAACTTTAAGGGTCGATTCCACCGTTGTATTAAACGAAGTTTAAATTACTAAGCGAAGATTAAAATGACTTTGTTAATGTAAAAATGTCATTTTAAACTTCGTTTAACACAACGGTGGAATCCACAAAGCATGTATCTTCTAGAGACCCCACGCCAATGTTAAACTTTTAAACCAAATTAGCGCCACCTTGTGTTTGGAGCTGGAACTAAAATGACAATTGACAGATGGCGGTAAATTCAAATTGTAATTTTTAGGAGTAGGTAGTAGTTTTAAATGATTTCCACATAAATTATTTTATAAAATAAAGTATGGAACTAGTAAGTTCGAAACTTTTATTTTACAAAATAATTTAGGTCGATTATACCAAATTTGAAGAATTAATTTGTTATAAGGGGTCTAATGTGGAGAGTTGGTTCTGCATATTTTTATTAAATAAATATAAGATATATCAATAAATAATAAAATAGAACATTCTTAAAATATGTTTATTAATAACTTAAATAAATATTATTAGATAAAAATAAATACAAATAATAAAACATATTTAACGAATACTTACTTGGAGCAAATAGATATATAATCTCAAATCTTTAAAATACCTATCAATAATTTAAATGTGAAGTAGAGACTAGGATATTACATTTTATTAACACTAAAGTTATATATTTTATAAATGTCTTTTTAACTGAGGACAAATGTAATATAGGTATTGTATTAAAAGGTGAATCCTTTTAACTATTCATTCAATGATAAATAGGTATTTTCCTTCCAAATACAGATTTCGGAATCTAGTCCAGTGATAAATTGATTATCAATTAGTTGTTGTCCCCGTTTGTCTTTTTATGATGCAGATGCATGGTGAATATATGGTGAATCAATGAAGTTTTTCTCGAAGTTTTCAACGGAGCACCAAAATTATTGCAAAACACAGTAGGAAATAAAAAAGCGAAACATCACAATTTTGCAAATAACTAAGACGAAACTATAAACAGAAACCAAAGCCAACAAAAAATCACTAAAATCAGACGGAAAAATGAAACTAACCAAGAACATAAATAAATACACGTCACATCTTTGGAGTCTTTGGTTAAGTTTTTCTCCCATAAGGATTAAAAATGGAGTAAGAAATCATAATTTCACCAGTAGCCCCATCTAGAGTTTGGAGCAAATAGCATAAAAAATGTCAGTTGTCGGTTTTGACCTTGGTCATTCACGTGGAACCTCTATGTGCTTTGTGGTGGAATCGGTCTTAAAAAAGTTGTGAACATCGAATTACGTCACTTCGTGATATTGACGACGATATTTGAGAAACTAGGCTATCCTGTTAATAGTAAACATCTTTGATTACGATCAGCTACAGGTCGGCGTTTGCTTCTGTCTTTTGTCAATTATTTTATTTTTCGTTTTATTTTCCGCCGCCACTCTACGAGAAGTCGTTGGTTGCTTCGTTTTCTTGTTGTCACGGCATTATTATTTGTTCATGTATGTGAAATTTGCTTCTATGGTTTATAAATACTGCTGCTAGTCACAGCGTAAATGAAAACGGAAACGCTAATTATCCTTCCTCCATACAAGAGCAAGACGCATTCACACAAACACTTCCCACTACAGCAATATGACGTTTTGCGTGTATATACCTAATTTTTTGATTTGTGTACACTTTAGCGTGTACCTAGCAACAGCGTATAGATTAACACAAAACAAACAATCTCACTACTCACATTGATTTTTATTTGGTTGAATAAACTTTGGGTTGTGCTTGTGTTAAAATGATGGATATGAAACAAGAACCTTTTGAACCGTATGCAGATGAAATAGAAATAAAACAAGAAATTATTGAATGTGAAGAACCCGAATACTTGCAAAATTTATCTCCTAAACTTGAACAACATTCGGATTATGAACAGGAATGCGAATATTTGCAAAATAGTAACAAAGAATCTAAAGTGGATGATTTGTACGTAGGCGTCAATGATATTAAGCAAGAACCTTGTGAGAGTGAACTTTTGTCTTCGTTAACTACCTATTGTGATTTACCGACGTTGAAAGTTGAAAATACTGCTCATACAAGCTATTTGGATCAGCCGAGCAACAGTAAACAAGTCGAAAGGGTATACAAATCGTTAAGAGATAGAAGCATACATGTTTCCAAGAAGAGAGTTCCTTACTCTGCAAGTCAAGACAGTAAGTTTTTTTTTTAATTGAATAAATAGTTTGTAAAATTTGAATATACACACAAAAAGGGGTCTATTCTGTAACAATTCCTTTATATTTTAACGGCCCTTAAAATATTGGGAGCTTTTAAAAATATTTTCTTATTCGTTAATTTACTTCTGTCATTATTTAAACAGATTTCTTTAAGATAGTCCTCTAATGTATTTTAAAGATCCATTTAAATAATGACAGAATTAAAGAAGAAAATATTTTTAAAGGCTGTTAAAATATAAAGGAATTGTTACAGAATAGACCCCATTACTTTTACATTTTCACATAAGTGTATTTTACACTTTTAGACACCAAAAATAAAATATAATTAATGAACTTTGTTGTTGGAAACCTGAAGAAATCCTATTTTTTTTATATTTTAACAATGACATTTTAGGTTAATTTAATAATTCATTAAATGTATCTCAAATAAACAAATGAAATATAGATAACTAATATCCCAAGAGCACACTGCAAATTTTTACCATCATCTGATAACGAAATAAAATATACCCCAAAAGCATAGAAAGACATTGTACTTTACCAAATGACACCTATCTCAATCCTGAGCAAAGTGGCTTAAAAAAATTGTTTTATATTAAAAAAATCACATAAGGCATGACAGCCCTAATTTTGTTTGCCCTTAAAGTTTTCCAGAAAATAACATTCAAATATATTTTGATATATATCGTTAAAGGGAAACATTTTCTACCTCTTAACATCGCACAAAAACATTATCCATTAGTAGATAAAAATCATTAAAAATATGAATCAATGTTTGCTGATTTAAAAATTTATTTGTATGCCTATTGTTGTGATTCATTTTGACAGGTTGCCATAGAAATGACAAAAAAAAACTACTATGATTATGGTTTAAAATAATTGTCTAACAAGAGTTTATAATTGTTATTGACTATCTCTGCAAATGGTTTATACAATGCCATCCTTCTTCCTTTCACACATAAACATGGTTTAAAAGGTAGGTAAAAATATTAAAAATTCAGCTTTACAAGCTAGGTTCACAATGAATTAGGATTGTAATTTTCAGGGAAAACACAATTGTCGCTGTCATGTCTTATGTGATTTTTTGAATATAAAATAATTATTTTTTTTAACCACTTTGCTCAGGATAGGGATTGGCACAGGTGCAATTTGGTAAAGTACAATGTTGTTACATGCCTTTGGAGCATATTTCATTTCGTTATCAGATGACGGTCAAAATTTGCAGTGGACTCTCATACTACAACGGGCGCCATTTAACATAGGCTTTGTTTAAAGCCGGTATCTACAAACTTTTGACAGTTTTGGTCTCCATGGGCGTATCAAATAGTTTTTTTTATCAGAATCACAAGGATTCTTCTGTAAATATTTTGTCACAGATAAATTTAAAGAAAAATGCATCTAAAACAAAGGTTGAAGTGACGAGGCCTTAAAACCTTGACAGATAATGTATTTACATTTAAATTAAATGCTAAAATAAATTAACTGTAGCTTTATTAGTATAAAATAGTAACATTAAAATTTTCTATAAAAAAGTCCCTAACTCTAGCAACATTTTCAGTGATTTGTTATCGATCAGGTTTTATTTTTGTTTTAATAAACTAAAACATTTCTTTATTATAAATAACAATTTTATAGATGAGAAATTAATTTTTCCGAGGAACAAATCACTCTTTGTAAAAATGTACATGTATTGTTGAATTCACCTGATTTCCGCAATCATATGGCGATTTTTGACTGACTGGGGTGATTTCCACATGACTTCAATACTTTTCTCGTGACTGCGCTGATTTATGTATTGACTCCAGCGATTCCCGTACTGGTTGTGGACTGCAACTATTTTTTCAAAATTGCTGGTATTTCCGAAAGATTTATATGACAATGTATGGCTTTCCAGTTGATTTCCAGTAAAAAAAATCAAGAGAGAGCTACATTTTGTATAGGACATGTATGGGTCATGCAAGAAAAAGAGAAATTAAAGTTTGTATAAGACGTGAAAAAAACGTGAAATTTGAATTTATTGAATTTCCTTTATTTTTCAATTCTGTCAAATTATTTGTCAGTATATTTTTTTAGTTATTGAGATTAAATGTAATTAAAAATGATAAGTAAATAAATAAATTTGTTTTTTAAAGTTTTATTTATTTAATAAATTAATAAAAGTCATCAACTATTTTTAAAATAGTCATTTTATCTTAATTATTTCTAAATAAATTTTTAAAATTTTGTAAATTTTCATTAGTTTGTTGTAAAAATATACTGTACAACTTGAGTGGATTGTACGTATTACATATGGCCATCATATTCACTATTGTTGTACAAACTACTATTGTGGATCACTCTTTATAGTCTTTATTTAAACATATCTACTTACCTAAATTAAATAAACTCATACTAACACTGCACCTGTCAACATTTATTCTAAAGCTAAAGGGGTGAATCAAGGTGTGTTTTATCCCTATAGTTTTTGTGTACCATTTTTGCAACAATTAATTCTTTCCGCTTTTTTATATAAAAATCAGATGTGTCCAACACATGACTTTCCTGTCTAGTTATTACAACCCTTTTCAGGTTAATTTGTAGAACCCCCTGTATTACCTCTGTAAATGTTTAGAGATTTTCCACTCACATACAAATATTTTTTACATGTATTTATCTCCAACTGAAAAATAAAAATTTTATCCTTTCTGTTAAATTTTTCCATTACAGTCTTTTTTAACATGTGTGTAAAATAAAGTATGCTTTAAAACTGGACAGAAGAAATAAGGGAAAATGGTATTTTTGAAATCTGAAACCGACGAAAAGTGGATTTTTGAAACATTTTTGAAATTTCAAAAATATACATATTTTTTATTGCATGAGTCAAAAGAGCTACCTACGTACTCCATGTAAGATTCTGTCCGTGAATCTACTAGTTATTTTGCTGTATCTCTTAACGTTTCCGAGATATTCGCATTTGAAGTTTTTGATCTTGAACAGCTCAAGATAGAAATGAATTACATAAATAGAGCCCTCAAATATATCTGCCCTGCTCTACATGTGTGTGAAATAAAGTATGCAATAAAATCGGAGAGAAAAAAATAAGAAAAATTATATTTTTTAAATCTGAAACCGACGAAAAGTGGATTTTTTAAACATTTTTGAAATTTCAAAAATATACATATTTTTAATTGCATGAGTCAAAAGAGCTCCCTACGTACTTCATGTAAGATTCTGTCCGTGGATCTACTAGCCATTTTGCTGTATCTCTTACCGTTTCCGAGATATTCGCGTTTGAAGTTTTTGAACTTGAACGGCTCAAGGTAGAAACGAATGGCATAAATAGAGACCTCTAATATATCTACCCTGCTTAAAGATATATTATGTATAAAACAAAAATTATAGAGAATAATATCGCAAAAACTTTTATTTGAAGAATTATTTTCACCAATCGTAAATAACAGTATTCCTTAAAGTAAAAGACGACACCCTATAAAGTACCCCCTCCCTCCCCGCAACTTCGACTATGTCCAAAATTTAATCAGCTCGCTGCAGGATTTATTAAGGCCTAAGTTTTAAATCTTGTGGTTTTCTCTTTATCCGTTTTTGAGTAATTTCCAAATCCAAAATTTGCAATTTTCCTCAAATATCTCGAATAGTCCATTTTCATGAACGTTTTTGGGCAGATTCTACCATAACTCATGAACCGATACAAAGAAAAACACCAAATTTTAAACTTAAGCTCTATTTCGGCCCCAATGAACAGATTAGATTTTGGGCAGAGTCGGTACATCTGGGGGGGGGGGGGATACTTTATAGGTGGTCAAAAGTTACTTCTAATATTATTATCTATAATTTTTGTTCCATACAAAATTTTCCTAAAATGGACTGTATTCGAGATATTTGAGAAAATGTGTAAATTTCGAATTTTGTAGAAAACTCAAAAACGGATAAAGAAAAAATATTAAATTTTAAACTTAGTTTCATTTCGGCCTGACGTGAATTGATTAGATTTTGGACAAAGTCGGAACATCTGGGGGGGGGGGTACTTTATGTGAGACCGTTTTTATATTTTATGGAATATATCTGTTATTTATGTTTGGAGAAGAAAATTGTTCAAATAAAAGTTACTTCTAATATTATTATCTATAATTTTTGTTTTATGTTAAAATTTCCTGAAATGGTCCGTATTCGAGAAATTTGACAAAATGTGCAAAATTCTGATTTTCATGGAAATTGTTGAACTAAAAGTTATTTGCGATATCGATCTCTATAATTTTTGTTTATACATGATTTTTCTAAAATGGACCGTAATAGAAAAATTGTAGGAAAAGTGCTAAATTGAAATTTTTCAGTATTTTCATTTTCAATGAATATCTATAGAAAAATGTTTCGAGGTAGATGCATGTGGAACATGTATATATTTAGTTTATCCTCTAAACATTTATAGAGGTGCTGTAATAGGTTGTACAAAATAACCGGAAAAAGCCTATAATAACTAGATAGGAAAGTCACGTGTTGGACACATCAGATTTTTTTGATTACTAAGCAAAATTAATTTTATAAATTGCTGCCATCTTATAAATAGGACCACATGATATTTTTTGTCAAAATGGACATTCTAATTTCATAGCAACATCCTACATTAGTTTTAATTAACAATATAAACTATCTGTATCTGAAAGGTGGATACTTCCACAGCATTTAGGCCCATTGTGCATCCTCCAGGGGTATATAAAACCTGCCTCTGAGAGATGTCTAGAGACAGCTGCATCTTCTTAGCTCATCAAAGCCCTGCAGGTTATCAACCCGCCAAAAACCTGCTGGTTTACGCTGAGGGGTGTCTACAAACAGCCATCTTCTCAACTAATCAAAGTCCTGCAGAAAGAAAACCTGCTGGTTGACGCTGAGGGGTGTCTGCAGACTACAGACATTCATCTTCTTAGATCATCAAAGTCCTGTAGATTATTAACATCGCCGAGAGGTGTCTCTAGTTGCCCCATTTTTTTGAAGTGGCCTATTTGGTAGGCTTCTACTAGCCCAATGGTAAATGCCCGGGTTAATTATAACTATAAAATATACATTTAAATCTGTAAAAATCTTAATGACAAGAAAACAATATACACAGCTGGGCAGTACAAATATACTTAAAATTGTACTTAAGTACTCAAAGTACTATCTAAAATTTGCGATAACACTTATTTGTTTTAAGTATTATTCATATGAGTGAGTATTCATACTCAGATACTTATTATGAGTATTTTGCGAAGCTATTCGTTGTAAATTACTCACGAGTGCTCTAATGCAATACTCTGCCTCTGACACTATGTTTACAATTTATGACTGAGTACTCAAAATTGAGAGAAAACATTGCATGTATTAGTGCCGCGTTTGAATATCCACATCAGATGCATCTGAGATGTAAATCTTTGATCACGTGATTCAGTATACGTAAATGTAGTAGGTCAGATGTGTCCGATGTGGATAAACAAACGCTCGAGATGTAAAAAATGCATCGGATGTGGATATTCAAACGCGGCATAGATATAGAGAAAACTTCGCCCAGTGAAACCAGCGTCTTGTCTAGTCAGTTTATGTGAAAATAAATGTAATTTTTGTTAAATAGCTTCATTTAAATGATATAAAATCGTTTTCATTCTGTCAGTCTTCATAAATAAAATTATTGACTTGAAATATATCAAAATACCACTCAAATCGCCATTTTCATTACACTTTTCCGTCACTCGAAGTGCGTCCATCTGTCATATTGCAAAATATTGTTTATGTCGTCTTTACTTTATTCTGTTTCGATGCCCGATTTACATATAAATGAGCAATCCATATAAGTATATATCATTAGTCATAAGTTAACCTCCAAATCTGGTGCGTTTACGGCAGAGTGAATTTGGAAAATGGAATATTCTACCTACGGTACCTACTTATTTAAACAGAACTTTCATATTAAAAACTATAATTTTGTATGTAATTATTAGGTACATAGTACATGGGAATATTGATTGTTCAGATCTTGAAAGTATTTTATTTCATATAAAAACTATAAAACTAAGGAATTCAAATATATTTGTAATATCGTTCCACAGTACTATGGCATGCACTTGAGCATACATTAAGAATCATCAATCAAAATAAATAAGAGATTATGGGCATATTCCTACTAAAGAATAGAGTAAATTTAAAACTTTTATAAGAAACATGTAGTCAAATATTTTATTAAAAATGGGAAATAAATCCAAACTTAAATGTGACCAAAACGTTTCCCTTCAAAAAACAACTACTTCTTTGGCTAATTCCGCAGCAAACATTGAATTATATCCAAAGAAAAACTACAAATTTAAAAAATTCATATTTCAATATTCAAACTTTGATCTTGCTTACCATAGATAACGTTATTCTTGGACCGGTTTTGTCCTTATTAGGACTCATCAGCAAGGAATAGACATTCTCGATTTCGGTCACTAAAGGAATCTGAAAAGGCGGTAAATTCACCTGCTTACATGGACGGAGTAACAAAGCTTCGATTTTGCCAAGTGCGAAGGGTTTTACTTTTTTACCTTGTGTAATAAATACTACAGTAAATATATATGTTAACATTGTAATTAAACTTAGAACATTTATATTACATTACAAAATGGCACTAATAAATTATAAATAAAAAAAAAACTTTTTAATAAAAGTTAATAAGGAACAAAAAATACAAATTTAGTTTTTTAAATTTTCATTGGTGTTCAAACAATGTCTTTAAGGTTTTTATTAATTTTGATATGTGATTTTCCTAGGTCAGATACTCATAATTATGATTATTGATTTCTCGAAACAAGTTTTTATTTTAAACTAATTGAAAATTAACATTTTTTTGCAGGTAATTGATTATGTGATTAAAAATACTTTTTTTAAAGATAATTCGACAGTTTTACATTAGTACTTATAGCCGAAACTGTTATATTACCCCATTTTTTCCTAAAAAATAATTTTCAATCATTTTTATTAGCGCTTGCGCTAGAAAGTGAATCTTGGCCAGCAGAATATTTTATCATTTTTTTTTTGCAATATAAAAAATGTTTTCTAAAATATCTAACAACTTAATTACATTCTGTATAATTATTTTCTAACATACAGTAATTTAACACAATGCCATTGAATAGAGAGAAATAGAATAATACGAATGAGTGTGGACCGCAATAGCCCGTGTTACCGAAAGGGTATGGTCAAATCAATTACTATCTTTATCACTCTCACATCCAAATACAATTATGCGTCGGCTTAACATACTATACATTTTTTGACAATGTGTACATCACTATACTTAAATAAATAAATAATGTTTATTGAGCAACTATAAATACATTAGTGTCTCAAAATGAATGAATTCGGCTGAGCCGTTTTTCAATTGATCCTCATTATAACAGAAAAAATGTTCACAAAATAATTATTTTAAATTAAATCATTGTCTTGAAGTAAGAACTTGCCTAATAGTCTTAACAAAATGTTTAAAATTCAAATTATTAAGTTCTGAATTCAACAATAATGGTGCTACGTATCTAAAACAACCTTGGAATTTTGAAGTTCTATGGAATGGGGCTGTAAAAGTGTTTACTCTTAAATTTACATTGTGCAAAGTTGATCTTTTTAGTAAGATTTTGTGGAATTTTAAACAGTAAAATTAAAAATAGATTTACCCTTTCCTGAATTTTATATTTATTTAACCTGCGAATGTATGTACGGCGAAATATGATTTCTATAAGGAATATTACAAGTACATCTTATACAAGAATTTTGAATCTTCTGAAGTTTCTCTCAGTTATATTTAGTAAGAAAGTAGTAATAAACTATAGGTACTGTTGTTGTACTTTTTAGTGTCATTTGTAAAATGTTGATGAGGTCCTAAAGAATACAATAGCCATTAAGATTCTTAATGTCATGGTACAGAAATAATCGTAGTCTATATGAATGGAAAATTTTTACAGATAAAGGATTATTGTTCCATCTATACCTAGCACTAAAAATAAAATGTAATTACATCATACAATTAAACTAATACTATTCCATATACTGCAGAAAATAGCTCTAAGTGATCTGTACTAAGTTTATATATTAACAGTTTACATATTTCTCATATAAACCTATTACAAACTTTATAAAATAAAGTCTAGAACACCACTATTCTTCTTCGGTCACTGAATAACATAACTACTGTCAAAGGTTTCAAGTTTCTTTATATATTCTATTTCAGACATCCATATAAGGGGTTATGATCGAGAAATAATGTTTTTTTTTAACAGACACGTTATTTGTGAACAGGTTGTAATTTCTGTGTGTTTATAAAATAACAGACCTGTTAAAAATAACACAGGTTGTCAATCATAACCCCCAGAGTCTCCGTTTTTTGAGACAAAGGCATTTTCCATTGAAATCTAAAAAGATTTCAAGAATTTAGTAAATCGAACAGTTTGTAAAATGTTCTTATACAATTAATAATTATTTGTAATTTCTAAATTCGTTTAAGTGTACAAACCTTCATGTCTTTCTCCAATCCATATGGGCCACTCTTAATTTGCTACCCAAACGTAGACGTTAAACGTTAAATATAATGCAACAATTTTATATAATTAAAATCAATAATCAATAACTTAAGTATGTGACATGCATCTAAAATGATAAAAAATGTACTTTTATCCATGGCGAATGCAAGAAATATGGAGTTGCAGTGTCAATATCAAAGTTGTATAGGTTTTCACCTAATGTCCATCAAATGATAATTATTCATGCAATTTTATAAGAGCCTGTAACGCCACATTTCTTCTTTCATTACCATCTAAACCATTAATAAAAAATAACCAACTGGCAACTTCTATAATTCCTCGTTAGATTCTGAATCAATAATATTCGTTGAAGCTGAAAGTTGTAAATTTCTAAAAATAATAGAGGTAATTAACAATTTTTATCACTTTCTTAAAAAGTATGAAAAGAAACAAATTGATAATTTTATGTATATATATTTACCTCATAACGCCAATGTTATAAAAATCTTCAATTTTGGGCATATTTATGGAAGGTATTGCATTATTTTTTTATTGTACCTATTCGTTTTGAAACGATTAAATCATCTTTATGAAAATGGGAGGAACAAATAGAGTTATTTGCACTTATATTTTCCAATGATTTCTTCCAATAGCTATTAACCAAGAAGCATACGCCTTTTCCTCAATCTAAAAAAATTCTAGCAATATCAACGTTAGATACCTACATACAGTTTGTTATTGTATGATGATATTTCGTTTTCTAGAAAATGAAAATATAGTCTAAAAAATGTGGTGAAGAATGCGGTTCTGATAGAAAAGATGTCTTACTTGTGGAATGTAATGTTTTCTGAATCCTCGTTGTTTAAACAACTAAAAACAAAGCAAGTCTTTCCCATTTTATTAATTGTCTATAGTAAAAATTTCTAAAATTGTTTTAAATTCACTAAAATAGCGATTTTCGAAAAAACCAAGACTAGTTGACATAAATGACACTTCTGTCAAAACACTACAACAGGAGTGCGTTTAGAAACCTCGCACGGCGCGTCTGACCGCATACATTAGAATAGGGTTAAGACGCGCCGTGCGTGGTTTCTAAACGCACTCCTGCGCATGTGCGTTGTACGCTTAAATTGCCAACATGGTGGCCTACATGGTGTGATTATTTTGAAACACCGGTAAAAATCAATGAACTGGAGTGGGGTAGAATGCAAAATGGCTGCGCCCATAGAGTCGCACCTTGTTCTATTGATACAATAAGTACATTGGCTTTCTACCCCACTCCAGTTCATTGGTAAAAATGGCCTTTTCCTATCTCCTCTATCTAAATCTGTGGTTACAACATCCTGAGGCAATCCCCCATACCTCTGGAGTAAGACGGGTTGCCTACCCAGTAGTCCTAATGGCACAGTATATAAATTTTACATTTTATGTAACGGTCAGAATATTACCATCGCCATCAATTAATAGCATTGGATTTACTATGCTAGATTTAATAGTTATTTGATAATCTCATGGAACAAGTAGTCATTGTACCATTATAAAAATTTTATCATAATACCCTTTACAACATTCACATTATTTCAAAAACATTTTTATATATTTTTTAATATATCTACTGACGAACAATATTTGAAATATGACAATGGGGCATGTTCAAAAATTTTGAAATTTTTTTTATGAATAATAGAGTTGAAAATAAAATTACATTTTTTTTTATTTTTTTTTTATCTATTCATTTGCCGGAGTTATGAATTTTTTTAAAATTTATGACGTCACCGGGAATAGACCAATAGGAGCTAGCGCACAACGTTGCCGGCTAGAAGGTTTACGAGAAGTGATGTACGTTCGTTTGTGTACTCCTTCTTACTTTTAGACTTCTAAAACATCGTTAAACAAATATCTTTTAAATATATAATATCAAATGTTTTTTTAAAGTATTATTTCTGTTTAAACTTTTACCATATTTAAAGTTTCATTGTTTTAAAAGTCACTTAATAATTCAGAAAATGGCAAAATGGCAGCACTGTGTATGGCATCTGTCATCATAGTGTCTCCATCAAGAATTTATTTGGAATTTGATTGTTTAATTTTGTACTTTTTATAAATATTATGACTACGAAAAAGTGTTTTGTTCCAGAATGTGATAATGATTCACATTCATCTTCAAAAATATTTATTAGTGTTCCTAGAAATTTGGAAAGAAGAAAATCAACCTTCTACTAGGGATGTTTCTCGTGAACTTTTTAATAAAAATACACCGGATTATCAAGATGTAGCAGCAATTTCTGCTAATTGTCCCCTTCAGGAAATTGAAAATAAGGCTACTATAAATTCTTAGGTGTATAACCTAAAAACCCTTCTGGAAGAAAATGCAGAATCTCCTGAAAGTTTTGAAGATACCGAATTTATTCATCATTTTGTGGAAGAACTAGTGATAAAGAAATAATAGAAAAATGTGGGTATTTAAAAAACTGGTTCCTGGATCCCATATAATGGCAGATAGGGGTTTCAGAATAATCAGCTACTTGAAAACATGGGATACACTTTAGTAAAGCCACACCTAGTGTATCACAGAAAGAAAAAACTTCTCCAGAAGATGTACAATTAAGTAAAAGAATAGCATCTCTAAGAATACATGTGGAAAGAGTTATAAGAAGGGTTAGTTAATTTAACATGTTAAAACCACATTCGTGTGTGAATTTTAAGCAAGTACATTTACTTAGTAATATCTGCATAATTGCTTGTTAACTTACAAGAACCTATTTTGTAAGAGTAAATATTAATTTAATAAACTTTTTTGTTTGTTTTTTAATTTAATTTACCTAATTATCACATTTCAGGGATTATAATGAGTTTTTAAACAGCCAATGTAATTTTTGATAAAAATTTAACTTTTCGAGCAAATCGAAGAGGAATGAGTACCTGTATATGCATAGATTTTTTTGGGACTAAAACTACCAAAACAAAGGCACCTATTTACAGCAGTTTAAAATGAAACATTTTAACAAAAACGCCTATGTCACAGTGATAAATATTAAAAACCAAGTTCAGTTGAATGTGGTAGCAAAGTCTATATATTCCAATAAATCAGGTAACTACATGTGGTATCACTGGTGATAAATTTAAAAATATCACAATTCTTGCCACCTTTTTCAAAAAACCAGAAAGTGTGCCTTCTTATGAAAATGACAACAGTGATAAATGTGAAAAAAAAATTTCATGTTGCTATTCGTTATTACGATAGTAAAACATGTTTGCAGTTCCGTTTATTTTTTATGAAAATCTAAGTAAAAACAACCAATGTCAAAGGGTTTTAATTTTTTTTCTGTCAAACCAAATATATCACAAAATTAAAAATTGATCATAGGTCAAGCTAAAGTAATACCTTTATTAATAGTAGCTTTAAAAAAGGAGAAAGAATAATATTGACTTAAGTTATTATTATTATTAACATTGGTGATTTTTAATAAAAACTTCAATTATTGTTTACAAACAAAAATATAAAAATCTGTGAAAATTTTATTTATTAACCTTTTAATAAAAAATGAGAAAAATGAAGTAAAAAAACAATTCATTTACAAATAAAAAATATATACAAATCCTAAGAATATAAAAGTACTGATTTATTTTCCTGTAGTGGATGAAGAGGTTTCTTTAACAATCTAGCCAAGTGTACGTCATTATCAATAACACTGAGTAGATGTTACAGATGGTTCCTCACTTCTTCTATGAAGCCACATGTTTACAACCTCCTGAAAAAAATAAAAGGGTTAGATATGCAGTTACAAAATAACTATATAACCAGCTACAAAATGCCTTATTTTATGTAACAAGACGAGCACTTTACTAGCTCTGAACGAATCCAGTAAAGAATCTCTGATTTTCAAAACTTAAAAAAAAACAAGCTCACCACATTTTCACATTTTTGAAATATTATAGAGCTTTTCGAAAAAAACTGCTATTTTTAAAAGTACCATTTTTGTTTAAACAGCTATGTCTCATTTTAGGCTATTGAGTATTATAAAATAAAAAATTACGGGACGCTTTGTTAGCTTCAAACGAATCCAGCAGAGCACCCCAGTTTTTTTTTAAACCACACCACATTTTTTGGCTCCTACAATATTATAAAATATTCGAAATTTGACATTTTTAAAAAAAATTCGCAATTCCTTGCTGACTTCAAAGTTTTTTTTCTGAAAACAAATATACTTACCATATTTTCAGGATTTTAAAACAGCCTAAACATGTGTCATAAGTAGTTGTTTTTATATATTAAAAAACTGAAGTGTCCTGCTGACTTTGTTCCAACAAAGCACCCTGTATTATTTAAAAATAGCAATTTTTTAGTAAAGTTTTACAATATTTCAAGAGTCTAAAAATGGGGTGTGGTTTTTAGAAAAAAGCTTTAAAAAACCGAATTGCTCTGCTGGCTTCTTTCGAAGGTTAGCAAGCACCATGTATTTTTTAAAAATATAATATTTCAAGTGCATAAATATATGGTGTTGCTGTTTTTACAGAAAAAACTTTATAAAACAGAGGTGCTTTGCTGACTTCGTTCGAAGCTATCAGAGCATTTTAAGTTTTGCATAAAACGAGGAGCATAAAATTTTTGAAAAGGGTATAAAAATAGCCTAAAAATATGGCATGTTTTAACTCAAAATTTCATAGGTGCTCTGCAGCATTCTTTGGTATCATAATTATTACTAGGTTCACTAACAAAATCTATTTCTAGATTATTTTAACACTTGCTGCGATTACAAAAAATGTCTCTTTATGTCAAAATTAGAAAAAAATATTTATAAGAATAAAGGGCCTTATACACTGTTTATTATATGTGATATAAAAACAAAAAAGCATAGTAAATATTACAAACCTTGAGATTCAACATATCCTAAGCATTGTGCACTAAAAAACAGCCACATCATAAGGTTTTTGCTGTACTTTATGTTTAGGTGTAATTTGTCTCCTTCTCTCTTATGGAAAAAGTAAATATCTCCATATTCTTGCTTGGCAGATCTAAAAATAAAACCTGAGATAAATATGTTTTACTATAAAGTGTACTGCTTCATATAAACTGTAACTACCTACCATTAAAACAATTAATAAATAAAGTTTTACCTTTCTATCTTTTGGAAACTGAGTATTGTTAAAAAATGCAGTAATCATCTCGGTAATCATATTTTCGTTTACAATGGGAAAAATACTTGATTCAACTTTTATAAATACAGCTGATAAATTCATATTCTTCTTCCTTTATATATCCTATATCCCACAGGATAATTTACCCAGATAAATTCAGATTAATAATAAAATTAAACTAAGGTTAGTTGTTAGGTGCTGTCAATTTTTAAATGTCACTTAGATGTGCGTTCACTTCGACATTCTGTATGTAGGTTTGTTCGTTGGCTTGGTTTTGTAAAACAAAAAAAACTTCGACACAAGCTGATTGGTCTATTCCCGATGACGTATAATTTCAAATTTTAAATTTCAATTGGGCTTAATTTAAAAACTTTTAGCTTTTTTAACGAACTGATTATTTAGAATAACTTGTATAGCGACTAACTATTACAATATAGTTTATAAAACAGCATATCTCACATGTGAACATGGCCCATTGTGCAATATGAAAAACGTATTTATTAAAATGTTGGTAATTTGTTGATTTTTTTTTTTAAATTGTATTAACCGGTTTTTTATTTGCAGATTTCCGGTCTTCTAAATCAAGATCGAAACATATCGACGGACATTTTGGGAAAGACTTCGTGGTTTGTGAATTTTGTGGAAGATTCATGACAAAAATTAATTTGTTTTGGCACCAATTTATTCATGTAGTAAAAATTAGAACAAGAAAAGTTTCTCTAGAAATCAACGAGGTTTCCAGCACACAGACACATTTAATAATTAACAATAATGAAAAACCATTTAAATGTGACATTTGTTCTAAAGGATTTAATCAAAAATCTTACTTACGACAACATTTAATAATTCACAATAATGAAAAACCATTTAAATGTGACATTTGTTCCAAAGGATTTAATCGAAAATCTAATTTACAACAACATTTACTATTTCACGGCAATGAAAAACTATTTAAATGTGACATTTGTTCAAATGGATTTAATCAGAAATCTAGTTTACAACAACATTTAAGAATTCACAATAATGAAAAACTATTTAAATGCGACTTCTGTTTTAAAGGATTTAATTACAAATCTAACTTAAATCAACATTTACTATTTCACGGCAATGTAAAACGATTTAAATGTGACATTTGTTCAAATGGATTTAATCAAAAATCTAGTTTACGAAAACATTTAATAACTCACAGTAATGAAAAACCATTTAAATGTGACATTTGTTCCAAAAGATTTAAACAAATATCTATTTTACGACGACATTTAATAATTCACAATAATGAAAAACCATTTAAATGTGAAATTTGTTCTAAAGGATTTAATCAAAATTCTAACTTAAAAAAACATTTACTAATTCACGGCAATGAAAAACTATTTAAATGTGACATTTGTTCAAAAGGATTTAATCAAAAATATAGTTTACGAAAACATTTAATAATTCATAGTAATGAAAAACCATTTAAGTGTGACATTTGTTTAAAAGGATTTAGTCAAAAATATAGTTTAAAAAAACATTTAAGAATTCACAATAATGAAAAACTATTTAAATGCGACATTTGTTCAAAAGGATTTAATCAAAAATATAGTTTACAAAAACATTTAATAATTCACAGTAATAAAAAACCATTTAAGTGTGACATTTGTTCAAAAGGATTTAATCAAAAATATAGTTTACAAAAACATTTAATAATTCACAATAATGAAAAACCGTTAAAGTGTAACGATGTTCCCCAGTAACATCGTTCTAGAGACGCCTATGGTTCAGCATGCAGCCGCTTTTGCCAAGCAGAGACAAGTATATAAAGAGCTCCGAATTTAATTCTCGTGAGTCGAACTAAGGTATTGACTTAGCAAGACTCTCCTCTCCTGCTCCTGCAGAGGTATTGACTCTGTAGGCTTTCCGACGTCCCGACCCTTGCCTGCAAAGGTATTGACTTTATAGGTTTTCTTTTCCCGTGAATCTTTTCCACGAAGGTATTGACTTCGAGAGACTTTCTTTACCGTAACCTAAGCTCTGGTCACATCTTCGCCACACCATCCTGGACCACTAAGACACGCCGAACCGACGCACAAAATATATTTTTCCTACGACCACTTAGGAAAGTGACACATATCACACTATATAGTCCTATGGAAAGTGCCCTATATCACACGCGTATGACTAAGAATTTACTTTCTACCCGTGTACGAATATGCTACTTTCCGCAGCAGCTGTCACAAAATGTCAAACGCGTCATTTCTATTTTGATTTATGTAATGTACATATTAATAATAAAATCGATATGATGAATAAATTATTAAAATTGATGTTTAAATTAGATCCAAGATATTTTTAACAATTATTATTATAGAGCTAGGAATATATGCAAAACGCCATATTTTGCATATGTTGCATACATATATACAATTTTTGATTTTGAATGCATATATTGACATTTTGTTAATTTTTTAGCATATATCTGACGTACTAATTGGCTGGACATATTAAAATTATGAGTTTTGGACCAAAATAATATTTTGTAAAATGCCTTTACAGGTCGATTTCCTAAAATTTTGAAGGATTAACTTTTCCCTGCAATAAATTACGGTTAATGGTGTAGGTACTTGAGAGGATTAAATTATAAACACCCTCCTTAAACCAACAAATTTTGCTAAATATCCTTTCAGGTAGTTGTATTAATATCTTCAAATTTCTAAATGACTCAGTTTACTTTCAACTTCATTTCAGTCTTTATTGTTGTGTTGTGTTTAACTAGTGGGAAAAATGACAAAATTAATTGAGTCGTGGGTAAAATCTTATTCAGATTTTGTTGTAGAAGGTGATAACCAGGTGTTTAGTAAAACATGTTCTAAAGTTGTAAGTAATTTTATATTTTATTTTGACCTTTCACAATGGTTAATCAAACGACAGTAAAATATTATTTCAACTCACAGTTAAAAAAAAGTTGGGCAACTTCACAACGCATTTATTTAATTTAATTAAAACTTTAACATCTACAGGAATTTATTTGTTTTAGATTCCATTTAAAAATAGTTTCAAATCGACCAACACGCGAAAACACCCTCACATATAGCAAAGCAGAAATCTAAAGACACTCGCAGACAAAGTCAACTTCCCTTGAAACAATATTTAGAATCTGGATCGTCTAGAACTGAACAAGCTATTTTTAATTAAGCTTTAGTGACTTCGAATATCCCTTTAATACGATTAAATAATCCAAATCTCCGATCATTTTTGCAAAAATACTGTAAATTTAATATTCCAGAGCAAAGTATATTACGCAAACGTGGTGTTGACAGTTTGTACATTGAGACTCGTGAAAAAATTCGTGAGATTACCGTTGGAAACCATTTCTACATTATTGTGGATGAAACAACAGACTCTTGTGGTCGATATATAGCCCATTTAATGATAGGTTCATTACGCGAAGAAATGCAAATTGGTCCATATCTAATCGCTTCAAAGCAATTATACGAGCCCTAACAACTATATGTTGGAACAAGCAGTTATTTTGCGAATAAAATGCCAATTTAACGAAATTCTTTTATTCTAATTTTTTTAATTGTAAATATGAAATTAACAACATTTTTGTGATGTATGGAATTATTTTTATGGTTTAAATATATATTTTTGTTGATTACTTTTATTTAATTATTTGTTTGACGATCGAAAAATGCTGACAACTAAATATTGGAACATATTTAGCTTTGCCTCAGGTTTCTTGAGTTTTATCAGCATAACGCGAAGGAGGCATTGAAATGAAACATACGAGTAAGTAGTGTGTTATCAACAATAATTGTCAGTAATGTCACGCGTCATTTGAGTATTAGGCATTCCAAACAAATGAATTACCAGTGGGCAGGTTTGGTATATCTAAGGGTAGCGACTTATGGTGTATTCTATCTACTTTACGTAAAATCATGAATAATGGAGTACATTTAAATATTTTATGGCAAACACAATAAAAATAATATTTAAAAAAACCCCCTATACATTTCTTCATAAATTGGCAGGCTTGGCGAGTACTACTTCGAATAAAAATAGCGTCCAAGTTGCAAGACTATGTCGCTACCCCCTTAAATATACAAGAATTTCCCACTGGCACCTATTGTTTGACAGGTCGTTGGAATGCCTAATTAATAATTAACAACTGTCAGTTTTATTAAGAGTAAAATACAATAATGTTACGTGAAAAACCTACTGATCCAAAAGTGCAAGAAATTACTATTCATCAATACCATAAAGGGAAAACAATGCGTGAAATTTCCAGTAAATTGAATATAGCAACAACTACTGTAATGTTATATTATGCTGCTTATGTTTATTCCTTATGTATGTTCGCCCTGTATGTATGTTAACCCAGTATGTATGTTTATCCTGTATGTATGAGTGTTTGTCAGATCCTTGTCAGTTTGATACTTTACGTTTTAGCATCTTTCATATATGTTATAGTTTAGCGAATTAAAGCCTTAGTAAGAAGAGGTTTGTTTCATTACAATTTAATTCGCTAACTTTGCAATGGACAAATATTTTAGGCCTGAAAGGTTTGAAACAGAACCAAACTCAATTAATGCATCAAAGGAATGGATACACTGGTTCAGAACATTTAAAAATTTTTTGGAGGAAATTGCTGGAACCAAAGAGGACCTGAAAGATGAACATAAATTGAAGCTGTTGACTAATTACGTATCACATTCTGTATTCGAATTTATTAGTGAATGTAAAAAATTTGATGAAGCAATTAAAATTCTTGAAAGCATTTATGTTAAGCCCAACAATGAGGTATATGCAAGACATATTCTTGCAACTAGAAGACAGCAAGTAGGGGAAACGATTGATCAATTTCTACAGGACCTTAAAATACTTAGTAAGCAGTGCAATTTTAAGGCAGTTAGTGCGGATCAGAACAAAAACGATTACGTTAGAGATTCCTTTATCAGTGGGCTACTTTTAAATCAAATAAGGCAAAGATTGCTTGAACATACTACTCTAAGTCTAGATGAAGCTGTTAGCCAAGCTAGAGCTATAGAGGAAGCCCAGAAACATTCTGAATCATATACTTCAATGTCTTTAGTAAAATATCCTGATTCGTACACTACAAGCTCGACAAATTCTTTTAGTGCTCATGCAACAAAACACAAAGACGAAGCTTTATCAGATCATGAGCCAGCAGTAGCTTCTGTATCACAAAAATGTTTCTTCTGCGGAAATTCCAAACATCCCAGATATGTGTGTCCAGCTAAAGACCAAGCCTGCAGTTACTGCAAGAAACGAGGACATTTTGCAAAAGTTTGCATGAAATCAAAATTTTCTGGTACCAAATCAACCTCAGCATCAACATTTATAATAGCTACTGTAACTGCAACTGTTCCTCAATGTTTATCAAAAGCACTTATAAATAGTAAAGTACAGAATATTTTAGCTAAAACTCTGATAGATACCGGAAGTTCAGAGAGCTATCTTAGCTATGATTTTGTTAAAAGAAATAAGTTTAAAATTTATCCTTGCTCATGTCAGGTTTCGATGGCTACTACGTCATTTTCTGCAAATATCAAAGGATTTTGTTTAGTCACTCTAGAGATCCAGAACTATTCCTACCCAGAAACAAAAATCTCAATACTACCAGATCTGTGCACGGATCTCCTCATTGGACACGACATTATGAAGCAACATTCAAGAGTAGATGTTATTTTTGGAGGGCCAAAACCACCTATGAGAATAAGCTGTCTTACAGCAGCAAAAATTGAAACACCATCCTTATTTGGGAACTTGACACCGGACTGTAAACCTATTGCTTCAAAGTCACGAAAATACAGTGAAGAAGATGAGTCATTTATTAAGGACGAAGTAGAGAAGTTAATAAAAGAAGGCATTATCGAAGCCAGTACTTCACCTTGGCGAGCACAAGTAGTAGTTACAAAAAGCGAAACTCATAAAAAACGTATGGTGGTGGATTATTCCCAAACGATCAATAAATTTACCTTGCTTGATGCATACCCACTGCCAAACATTGATCAAATGATATCAAAAATAGCTAAGTATGAAGTGTTCAGCACGATTGATCTTAAATCAGCCTATCATCAAATACCGATATGTGAAAGTGATAAACCATTCACAGCTTTTGAAGCTGTAGGTCAACTGTATCAGTTTTGCCGTATTCCTTTCGGTGTTACTAATGGGGTATCATGTTTTCAAAGAGCCATACATTCTATCATAAATTCTGAAAAATTACAAGGCGTTTATGCATATCTAGACGATGTTACAATTTGTGGCGAGACTCAAGAGAAACATGACTCAAATTTAAACAAATTTTTAGACGTCGCAAAGAAATATAACTTGACTCTTAATAAAAATAAATGTCAATTTTCAAAAAGATCAATAAATTTGCTTGGCTATACCATAGAAAATAAAACTTTGAAGCCAGATTATTCTAGATTAAAGCCGCTGCTTGATTTGTCTGTTCCCAATAATTCTTCATCGTTAAAACGAATTATTGGGATGTTTTCACATTACTCACGTTGGATACCGAAATTTTCCGATAAAATAAGAAGTTTAGTGCAATGTAAAGATTTCCCAGTCTCACAAAATATTAAGAAAGATTTTGAAATAGTTAAAAATAACATAGCTAATGCCTTATTGTGGACTATACGAGATGATGAACCTTTAGTTGTGGAGACTGATGCTTCTGATTTTGCGATTGCTGCAATACTAAGTCAAGCATCTCGACCAGTAGCTTTCTTTTCGAGAACACTTTCAGAATCAGAACAAAGACATTCCTCGGTAGAAAAGGAAGCATACGCAATCGTGGAATCTTTGCGCAGATGGAGACATTTTCTAATGAACCGACACTTCAAACTTATAACAGATCAGGAATCTGTTGCTTTTATGTTCGATCATAAACATTCGAGTAAAATAAAGAATGAGAAAATAATGAGGTGGAGGTTGGAGCTAGCCAGTTACAGTTACGACATTATTTATCGCCCGGGAACGTCCAACACGGTAGCTGATGCATTTTCTCGCATTTGTGGAGCAACCCAAAATAAACTATTCGAATTACATGAATCGCTTTGCCATCCTGGTGTGACAAGAATGTTCCATTTCATAAGAACTAGAAATTTACCTTATTCAATTCAAGATGTAAGAGAAATTAATTCTTCGTGTCCAATCTGTGCTGAAGTGAAGCCTAAATTTTATAAACGTGGAAACAGCCACCTTATCAAGGCCACAAAATCTTTTGAGAGGCTCAGTATTGATTTTAAAGGTCCTCTGTCAAGTTCATCAAATAATAAGTATATGTTAACCATCGTAGATGAATATTCAAGATTTCCGTTTGCTTTTCCTTGCTCAAATCTTAGTTCTTTTACGGTAATCGAATGTTTAAATCATCTATTTACTCTTTTTGGAATGCCAGCATACATACACTCTGATCGAGGATCATCATTTATGTCAAAAGATCTAATTTCCTATCTGCACTCACGAGGTATAGCAACCAGTCGAACTACCCCGTACAATCCTGAAGGGAATGGGCAGGTAGAAAGGTACAATGGCATTATTTGGAAGGCCGTAACGCTTGCTATGAAATCCAGGAAATTGAAAGAAACCCAATGGGAACTTGTTTTACCGGATGCTCTTCATTCAATCCGATCATTGCTTTGCACAGCAACAAATTGTACACCTCACGAAAGGTTATTCAGTTATGAACGACGTTCTGGTTCTGGAACTTCAATTCCTTCTTGGCTCACTCCTTCTCAAAAAGTTCTTTTAAAAAAAACTGTTAGACAGAGCAAATACGATCCCCTTGTAGAAGAAGTAGAACTCATTGATGCCAATCCAGAGTATGCTTTCATAAGACATGACGATGGTCGCGAGTCTACAGTTTCATTAAAAAATTTAGCTCCACGAGGTAATACTGATCTGATTAGCGACAGTATAGTAGATTCTAGAGAACCAGGGCCTGATGAGTTTAAAATTATCGAACCCGCTGTCATTCAGAGAGACGATGACCAGAACAAAGAAGACGAGTGCTCGACTAGAAAATCTACACGGGACAAAAGACGACCTGAATATCTGAAGGACTATTGCGATTAAAATATATTATAAAATGCTATATTAATTTCCACAGGGGGAAAATGTTATATTATGCTGCTTATGTTTATTCCTTATGTATGTTCGCCCTGTATGTATGTTAACCCAGTATGTATGTTTATCCTGTATGTATGAGTGTTTGTCAGATCCTTGTCAGTTTGATACTTTACGTTTTAGCATCTTTCATATATGTTATAGTTTAGCGAATTAAAGCCTTAGTAAGAAGAGGTTTGTTTCATTACATGTGATTAATAAAATTAAGAAATATGGTGAAACTGTCAGATTGATGTTCCGGGTAAAATCTCAGGCCGTCTAAAAGCTGTTTCTCAAAGAAGTGTAAGGCATTTAATTAGAATATGTAAGTCGGGAAGAAAAAATACACTACGAGAAGTAACCGCAAGGTGGAATAGAGAAACTGAGATGAATGGTTCCAGAGAATGCTGTCGCAAATATATCCACAAGAGCAATCTTAGTTTTTATAAGGTATGTTTAATAGGTTCTTCTTTGTGGTATAAATTTTCTGATTTTTAAATTATTTGAATAAGCCAAAGAAAAACCATTGTTGACGGAAACTCAAAAAAGGAATCGTTACAATGGGCCATGTTCACATGTGAGATATACTGTTTTATAAATTATATTGTAATAGTTAGTCGCTATACAAGTTATTCTAAATAGTCAGTTCGTTAAAAAAGCCAAAAGTTTTTAAATTAAGCCCAATTGAAATTTAAAATTTTAAATTATACGTCATCGGGAATAGACCAATCATCTTGTGTCGAAGTTTTTTTTGTTATACAAAACCAAGCCAACGAACAAACCAACACACAGAATGTCGAAGTGAACGCACATCTAAGTGACATTAAAATTGACACCACCTAACATCAGTAACATCTAACCTTAGTTTTTTGTTTTGGTTTAATTTTATTATTAATATGAATCAGCTGGATTTATAAAAGTTGAATCAAGTGTTTTACCCATTGTAAACGAAAATATGATTACCGAGATGATTACTGCATTTTTTAACAATACTCAGTTTACAAAAGTCAGAAAGGTAAGACTTTGTTTTAATAGTAGGTAGTTACAGTTTATATGGAGCAAGTAAAACATATTTATCTCAGGTTTTATTTTTAGATCTGCCAAGCAAGAATATGGGGATAATTTCTTTTTCCATAAGAGAGAAGGAGACAAATTACACCTAAACATAAAGTACGGCAAAAACCTTCTGATGTGGTTGCGTTGTAATTAACAAAAATGAAATTTTTAGTGCACAATATGCTTAGGATATGCTGCATGTCAAGGTTTGTAATATTTATTATGCTTTTTTGTTTTTATATTACATATAATAAACAGTGTATAAGGCCCTTTATTCCTATAAATATTTTTTTTCTAATTTTGACATATAGACATTTTTTGTAATCGCAGCAAGTGTTAAAATAATCTAGAAACAGATTTTGTTAGTGAACCTAGTAATAATTATGATACCAAAGAATGCTGCAGAGCACCTATGAAATTTTGAGTTAAAAAATATGCCATATTTTTAGGCTATTTTTATACCCTTTTCAAAAATTTTATGCTCCTCGTTTTTTGCAAAACTTAAAATGCTCTATAACTTCGAACAAGGTCAGCAAAGCACCTCTATTTTATAAATTTTTTTCTGTAAAAACAGCAACACCATATATTTATGCACTTGAAATATTATATTTTTAAAAATACATGGTGCTTGCTAACCTTCGAAAGAAGCCAGCAGAGCAATTCGATTTTTTAAAGCTTTTTTCTAAAAACCACACCCCATTTTTAGACTCTTGAAATATTGTAAAACTTTACTAAAAAAATTGCTATTTTTAAATAATACAGGGTGCTTTGTTGGAACATTGTCAGCAGGACACTTCAGTTTTTTAATTTTTTTTTTATATATATAAAAACAACTACTTATGACACATGTTTAGGCTGTTTTAAAATCCTAAAAATGTGGTAAGTACATTTGTTTTCAGAAAAAAACTTTGAAGTCAGCAAGGACTTGTGAATTTTTTTTAAAATGCCAAATTTCGAATATTTTATAATATTGTAGGAGCCAAAAAACGTGGTGTGGTTTAAAAAAAAACTGGGGTGCTCTGCTGGATTCGTTTGAAGCTAACAAAGCATCCCGTAATTTTTTATTTTATAATACTCAATAGCCTAAAATGAGACATAGCTGTTTAAACAAAAAATTGTATTTTTAAAAATAGCAATTTTTTTCGAAAAGCTCTATAATATTTCAAAAATGTGAAAATGTGGTGAGATTGTTTTTTTTTAAGTTTTGAAAATCCGAGGTTCTTTACTGGATTCGTTCAGAGCTAGTAAATCTCTGCTCGTCTTGTTACATGAAATAAAGGCATTTTGTAGCTGGTTATATAGTTATTTTGTAACTGCATATCTAACCCTTTTATTTTTTTCAGTTGGTTGTAAATATGTGGCTTCATAGAAGAAGTGAGGAACCATCTGTAACATCTATTCAGTGTTATTGGAAAGGCTCTAATTTATCAAAATGCGTAAATATTGATGTACACTTCATCCACTACAGGAAAATAAATCAGTACTTTTATATTCTTAGGATTTGTATATATATTTTTTATTTGTAAATAAATTGTTTTTTACTTCATTTTTCTCATTTTTTATTAAAAGATTAATAAATAAAATTTTCACAGATTTTTATATTTTTGTTTGTAAACAATAATTGAAGAGTTTTTATTAAAAATCACCAATGTTAATAATACTTAATAATTTAAGTCAATATTATTCTTTCTCCTTTTTTAAAGCTACTATCAATAAAGGTATTACTTTAGCTTGACCTATGATCAATTTTTAATTTTGTGATATTTGGTTCGACAGAAAAAAAATTATAACCCTTTGACATTGGTTGTTTTTACTTAGATTTTCATAAAAAATAAACGGAACTGCAAACATGTTTTACTATCGTAATAACGAATAGCAACATACATTTTTTTTTCACATTTATCACTGTTGTCATTTTCATAAAGGATTGATAAGAAGGCACACTTTCTGGTTTTTTGAAAAAGGTGGCAAGAATTGTGATATTTTTAAATTTATCACCAGTGATACCACATGTAGTTACCCGATTTATTGGAATATATAGACTTTGCTACCACATTCAACTGAACTTGGTTGTTTTTAATATTTATCACTGTGACATAGGCGTTTTTGTCAAAATGTTTCATTTTAAACTGCTGTAAATAGGTGCCTTTGTTTTGGTAGTTTTAGTCCCAAAAAAATCTATGCATATACAGGTACTCATTCCTCTTTGATTTGTTCGAAAAGTTAAAATTTTATAAAAAATTACATTGGCTGTTTAAAAACTCATTATAATCCCTGAAATGTGATAATTAGGTAATTAAATTAAAAAAACAAACAAAAAAAATTTATTAAATTAATATTTACTCTTACAAAATAGGTTCTTGTAAGTTAACAAGCAATTATGCAGATATTACTAAGTAAATGTACTTGCTTAAAATTCACACACGAATGTGGTTTTAACTTGTTAAATTAACTAACCCTTCTTATAACTCTTTCCACATGTATTCTTAGAGATGCTATTCTTTTACTTAATTGTACATCTTCTGGAGAACTTTTTTCATTCTGTGATACACTAGGTGTGGCTTTACTAAAGTGCATCCCATGTTTTCAAGTAGCTAAATATTCTGAAACCCCTATCTGCCATTATATGGGATCCAGGAACCAGTTTGTTTAAATACCCACATTTTTCTATTATTTCTTTATCACTAGTTCTTCCACAAAATGATGAATAAATTCGGTATCTTCAAAACTTACAGGAGATTCTGCATTTTCTTCCAGAAGGGTTTTTAGGTTATACACCTAAGAATTTATAGTAGCCTCATTTTCAATTTCCTGAAGGGGACAATTAGCAGAAATTGCTGCTACATCTTGATAATCCGGTGTATTTTTATTAAAAAGTTTACGAGAAACATCGCTAGTAGAAGGTTGATTTTCTTCTTTCCAAATTTCTAGGAACACTAATAAATATTTTTGAAGATGAATGTGAATCATTATCACATTCTGGAACAAAACACTTTTTCGTAGTCATAATATTTATAAAAAGTACAAAATTAAACACTCAAATTCCAAATAAATTCTTGATCGGGACACTATGATGACAGATGCCATACACAGTGCTGCCATTTTGCCATTTTCTGAATTATTAAGTGACTTTTAAAACAATGAAACTTTAAATATGGGAAAAGTTTAAACAGAAATAATACTTTCGAAAAACATTTGATATTATATATTTAAAAGATATTTGTTTAACGATGTTTTAGAAGTCTAAAAGTAAGAAGGAGTACACAAACGAACGTACATCACTTCTCGTAAACCTTCTAGCCGGCAACGTTGTGCGCTAGCTCCTATTGGTCTATTCCCGGTGACGTCATAAATTTTAAAAAAATTCATAACTCCGGCAAATGAATAGATAAAAAAAAAAATAAAAAAAAATGTAGTTTTATTTTTAACTCTACTATTCATAAAAAAAATTTCAAAATTTTTGAACATGCCCCATTATGCCAAATCAAAACTTTCGTGGACCAAACATAACTGGGACCAAATAACATATAGCGACGAAAGCAAATTTGATATCTGTGTGCGAGATTACCAAAAGCGTGTGATTCGGGAAAAAACAAGCATTCCATAAGGATTGTCTCAAGAGGACTGTAAAGTTTCCGCAGGGCATCATGGTGTGGGGTTCTATATAGACCAAAGGGTTGGGAACTTTACACTTTATTGAAGGCATAGTAAACGCAGCCAAATATCAAGATATCCTTGAACATTCGCTTTTACCAAGTGCAGCAAAGTTATATCCATCCGGAGATTTTATCTTTCAACAGGACGGAGCCTCATGCCATACGGCTAAATCTACTACAAAATGGATGGGAGAACATGACATTAAAGTTTTGTCACATCCCTCTAGCTGCCCGGATCTTAATCCAATAGAAACAATATGGCACACAATGAAACAATGCCAAAGAAATAATCCACAGCGTACTTTACCACAACTACGTGCTAAATTGCAAGAAATATGGGATAGTTTCACCCCTGAATTCTGTGAAGGCCTGGTTGGTACAATGCCTAATAGAGTTCAGGCTTTTATTCGAGCTAAGGGCGACGTTACGCCTTATTAATTTTTATTTTAATTGGTTAAAAAGCACTTGTTCCAATATTTAGTTGTCAGCATTTTTCGATTGTCAAACAAATAATTAAATAGAAATCAACATATAATATATAATTAAACCGTAAAAATAATTCCATACATCATAAAAAATATTGTTAATATTATATTTACATTAAAAAAAAATAGAATAAAAGAATTTCGGCAAACTGGCATTTTATTCGTAAAATAATTTCTTGTTCCAACATATAGTTGTTAGGGCTCGTATAAAACAACTTGACAATAACTGGTTTTATCCAGACAGAATTGTCTTTCTTTTTTCTTCCGGAAGCCGTTCCAACAGAAAAATGTTTATTGCTGTTATCCGATGCTGCCCCGTACATGGTAAAAGCCGAACAAAATTTAAAAATGTTTTATGAAAACTTAATCCATGTTACATGTTTGGCTCATGGCCTTAACAGAGTTGCAGAAGAAATTAGGTCTAACTTTCCTTTAATCAATGATTTAATTAGTAATGTAAAAAAATATTTCTTAAAGCTCCTCTAAGAACTCAATTGTACAAAGAAAAATTTCCTGAATTACAGATGCCACCGGAACCTGTGATTACTCGGTGGGGTACCTAGCTTAAAGCCGCCTTTTTTTACGCAGATATTTATGAAAAAATCAAAGAAATCATATTTGATTTTGATGATTCATCTAAGAGAATATCTAATACAAAGAAGTTGTTTCAAAATCAGATATTACCAAAGCAATTAGTGTTTTTAAAAAATTATGCATTTATACCCATAATTATATTAGAATTAGGGCCGATCTTTTCACTTCTGAGTAAAGTTGAAAGTAACTAATTACTAATTAAACTATAAGGCTATTGTTTATTTATCTGTCAAGTAAACCTACATGTAACTTTACTCGCAGGTGAAAAGTGTAAATTTAATTAAGACGTTTGAATCAGAGTGTAAAAATGTCCAGGGCGATATTGGAAAGACGATTTTTCATAAATTTTCAAATGTAATTTTTAAAAATGAAGGATTTATTGTTTTAAGAAACCTTGCTAATATTTATTCTGGTAACTTTGAAGATGTTAATACTATTCATCCAGATATTTCAAGAAAATTTAAGTTTGCACCTATTACTTCTGTAGATGTCGAAAGGAGTTTTTCTTTGTACAAGTACATACTTACTGATAGGAGACAATCATTTAATACAGATAATTTAGAAAAACATCTAATTGTTCATTCGTTTTATAATAATGTTAATTTGTAAATAAAATTAGTTAATAATTAAATAATTATTAAGTATTATATTTGGTATTGTAAAATAGAACAAATAATAAATATTAATAAACTATTTCGATCACATAACAAATTATTCTTATTGCATATGCTCTGCATATTTTTTAATTTTTTACGCATATATTGAAGTATTTTGCGGCATATATATGCGCATATTTAACTACTTTTTGGGTGCATATATTCCTAGGTCTAATTATTAATATAATTTTAAAATATTATCTTGCTTTTTATTCCGGTTAAATACATAATCGATTAAATAACTCATTTGACACAAGACGTGTTAGCTCAGTGGTTTGCGGAGTAAAGCCTTGGTTTTTTGAACACTTCATCGCGGTGAGCGGACAGTCCGTCGACCGTCGCGTTTTGAAGATTCTATTCAACCAGAGTATTTAAATGGGAACGGTTTTCTAGAATCCGCTTAGCTGAGTAGGACTGCGTCATGCCGCTGATTTGTCGCAACTAGTCGGTTCATATCTGTTGAGTTTGATACCAGCGGAATCGTCGACGCGTGCGTAGACAGTGTTTGTGAATTCAAATAATGTTTTTATTATTTTTAAAACAATGAGTGACTAAGTCACATATACACTATTGGACAAAAGTGAAGCAACTTTTATGATAAAATCAAATATTTAATTATTTAAAATAACACGATCAACCGTGAGAATCAAAATTTATGTAGTTTAAGTGGTCATAATAGGCTGCTATGATAGGTGAAATGGGATTGTTTGCAAATGTCAAATAAGTTAGTATGTAATAATTTATTTCAACAATACCCTTTATTATCGCGATAAAAGTATAACAACTTTTATGAAAAAATTTTGTATTTCATTTAACAACTGCACCGAGAAAACGTGGTCTATTAAACATGTTTAATAGAAAAAAATTTGATAACCACTAATAAATTACCTCATTTTTGCTTAATAGCAGTAATTAAACGAAGGTTGCTAGAAATCTATTAACCTGAAGCTGCTATAATTAGATAATTGTTTAATAGCCAATAATGTATTAGTAAACAACTTTAATATCCATAAGTATTGTTGATTCTATTAAAGTTGTTTAATAATATTTATTAAACTCTTTAATACGTTTCTAATAATTGTTTAATAACCCTAAGTAAAGTTAACGGTTTTATCCCTTCCATCACATGCAAATATCACGGAAACTAGTATTCGTGCAATACCGGCAGCCACGAGCGACGATCATTTGCATCATATTTCTCATTTGAATATTGTGTCAGGTTTGTTCTGGTTCTCAAAATGAAAACTGTTTTGAAACTGCGCCGGACCGTATGCGTAAAGGCAAAAAATCCCCGACTGTTTTAAATTCTTGGAAAACCAGAACACGTCATAAAGGTGTTTTGTTTATTGTTTATTATAATAATGAAGTTCCTTTTGAAAGCTCAGCTTCAAATAACATTTGCATGTATATGTTTATCATTATCATCACATTTCAATGGAATAAATAAAAACAGAATATTAAAAAATTAATAATTCTAAAATTGCTTTAATTTACAAATAAAACAAGAACAAGAGACATTCGTCCACATATAAATAAACAATTTGGGATTGTATACGTTTCGTATGGTCTAAAAGCCAATACAATATTCATAACACTTCAAAAACGCATGCGCGGTCAAAACAGTCCGAGTCGATCCACACTCCCAAGCATGAACACTTTTTGACTGTTTACAACAATCACGGATTATTTCGGATACGAAACCAGAACACTGGACTGAGAGATCCGAAGTAGTCCCAGAAAAACCAGAACACTTTTTATCTACTGCGCATGAGCCCGACAGTTGTGGATCGTTATTTCTCAAAACCAGAACAGACCTGTCGTGTCGTGAGTCGTGACAACCTGTGCCTGTGGGTACCTTTACATAGCCTACATGTGCTTCTCCCATGTGCTTGTGCTTATATAGAAATCCTCCTGCGTGCCTTTAATCCCTAAATAATTTAAAGTAAATTATTATTTCTCCCATAAAAAGGACCATTGTTTGGGCAGTGCCAGTGGTACTTTAGCCGGTGGTGTATTCTAGTGCCGTGTTTTGTAAAATTGTGCCGTAAAATGGATTATACGGAAACTTTGAAAAATTGGGGATTAGAAAACTACACCCAAGAGTTTATTGGTAAGTGTATTTCGTCATTTATTTATGAGTAGATGTAATTGGCCGGTTCTGGAAATGAGAAAGAGGTACAGAGAGAGGTAATTGGGTAATTAGTAATTATCCTAAGTACCCCCCACCCTTCGCGCAATTAGCAAGTACCTCCCAATTACATCATGTACTGTAATAAGTGCAATTGCACAGTAAGTACCACCCAATTACATCATGTACTGTAATAAGTGCAATTGCACAGTAAGTACCTCCCAATTACCATGTACACGCCATACTGTAATGATTGTAATTGCATAATAAGTACCTCCCAATTACCCACAGGGTATACATCTCATTACTCCATACATATTAAAGTGTAAGTACACCTTAGGTAGTAATTACTGTATGCAATGTAGTGTAATGAATGTTATCTAAGTGCCTCCTAGTGATTACTGTTGGCAGTAGGTCCTTAACTCTCGACCGTCGTGCCTAGAGTGCTTAGCCTGCGTTAGAGACGGTCGCGCTTAACCGAAATATCGGGGTAGGGCTGAGAAAAAGTGGGGGCATTTTCTAGAGGATATATACTAGGATCCGCATCCAAATAAAATCAGTTTAAAATCGTGAAATTTAAAAGGTCTACAAGTTCCAAATAGTTACCAAGTGTAGTATTGTGTGTGTATTATTCAGGTAAAAAAATATTTATTTGTATTCTACTATGGCTCAAACGCAAATTGATGCGGTTAATAAATTACTTGGAGACTGGCCCACAATATTGGACCAAAGAGAACTAAAGTCATTGGTTATAGGTCAACTTTATATTATTAAAACGATAATGGTCAAAGATACCAGGTATGGTAAATGTTTACTTATTCATTTAATTGATCGACATTCGCTGGAGCTTTTCCAGTGTTGGTTACCGAGGCGCATTTTTGAAATAATGCCATCCGAAGTCATTGCTATGATAAATGATTCTACTGGTCAATATGCCATGGTCTATTTAGGGGAAAAGCCGTGTTACAACTCAACTACTAGGTCTCATATAAGAATCGATCTAGTTGGCCAGCAATCAATTAGTTAAATCCATGGTAGAGTCACTGTAAATATTTTTTTACTTTTAATCACATATAGATATCTAATAAACACAATATTTCATTAAGAATTTCTACAATTTTATTGTAAGTATAACTTGGCCCATATTTGTTCATTTAATAACGGCCAAATATTGTTTCAGATTATTTCGATATGTGGATGATGTATTCCGAAGAGCACTGGCCTAAAGCCATCGACATAGAATCAGCAATAAGCAGACTTGGAAAGGAACTGGACGCACTGGCGATGGATGCATTACACTCCATCAATTACGACGCTGAGGTATGGCTGTTTCCAGAAGCTGTAGCCTATCAAAACGATTGTTATGAGAAATACTGTAAAGGCAGCAGTCTTTGCTGCGAATATAATGCATGTGAGCTGGACTTGGATACATTCTGTGAGAAGATGGTTACCCTAAGTTTGAAACGCTTTTTGAACGAGGCCTTACCATACATCACCCCGCAAATAAGGAGTAAACATGGTTTAGATGAAGATGCAGACGATGAGGCTGATGATGAGGCAGATGACGAAATGGATTAGCGATTACTTATATAATATATCTATCTATCTATCTATCTGTGATTAAAATATAAATAAAACAATATACATAGTTTAAATGTTTTTTATTTAAAAAAGGTTACATCTTTTTATTTTTGTTAAAAGTGAACACAGGTATAAGTTTGGATACAGTAAATTAGAGTATATGAATTACAATGGCATATATTCGGTGTGTACAGTGCCATCTAGTGCATTATAACTTATAAGAGCTTCATGAATAATAAGCGCATACGCTTTAGTGTTGGCGGGAAACTGCATTTTACGTGTTTCGAATTCAACCTTGACATCCACAGTTGAAGATTTGATTGGTTTTGGATACATACTGCAATCAATTACGAATAGGGGGTTCGCTCTAAAGCCATTCAGGCCTAACATCGGTTCAGGATTTTCCTTTTTGTAGTAACTTCGCTGAAAATCTTCATAAGCATAATAAGCGGGAGTATCCAACTTTTTCCCGACATCTAGATTCCAACGCTCTAACGGGTAAACTTCAGAATTTAGATATAATCTGATATTAGTTATATCAGCAGCCGTAAACGCCGTCACATCTTCTTTTCTGTTCTCAGTAAAAGAAGTATTTTGAAATCCAATAATTACATATCTAGGTCGTTCCATGGATGTAGTGGTTTTAATCGCCCATATGTCGTGAGAAGTTTGCCTTAGAGTAGGTAATTCATAAAGATCCCATTTATGGTGTGGTATTTTAATGGATTGCAAATGTTTGTCATTAATTTTTTTATACATGAGAACATCCGCATCATTTTCGGGAGTAATATGTTTGACTATCCAATCCATTTTAGTGATAGTTATGTCCGCATCGACTTCTCCTATATAGCAATTTTCGAATGCTCGAGCAATTATTACAGTCATCTCATGCTTAACACCTATTATCCCTTTTTTGTAAGATTCGGCAAAACCAAATAGATGTTTTAATAAGATTCTACCTGTAAATGTATTACTCGTTGAATCAACCAAAACTTGATTCTCTTCGCTGAGGCCCCAACCGGATGTTTCTAATAATTTCGCATGTTTTTCACCATATGACACCATATTTTTTATTGCTGTCGTTATAATGGGTTTTCGACATTCAGCAATCTTTTGTCCACCCATTTCATATCTAATTTCTTCAAATAGGCCAGGAAGAGCATTGTTGGCCAAATAGCACTTTTTATTAACCTCTTTTGGCTTAAATGTTCCGACTATATTGATGTAACTATCGCAAATTAAGAGATTCAGGTCCATATTATTGATCGTAAAGGTGATTGTATCAGAATGTTTGTAATTTGGCGATCCCGTAGGCGGGTGGATATATCCATCGCATCTTTTGATTGAGTTATCGACGATCGGCTTTTCAAATACGTCCAACATCTCATTTCTTACATAAACAGCCATTATTTAATATCTTATATGGAATCCAATAGATTGAAGAAATTTATAATCTTTATTAGACAACAGAAGTCTTCTTCGCTTTACAGTTACTCGACGAATGTTCATGTTTTTCCCTTCGATTCTATTTATATGATTATTTAAATGGGCGCTAGTTGAATATCGTGGTTTGAAGCAGAATCCCATATTAGTTTATCTCTTTTAATTCGAGTGTGATATTGATAGTTTCCTCTCCAAAGTCAATCAACTCGCCGTTATCGTCTACAACTCGGATAGTAATGTTGTCTAGGTATTGCCGACCGGTAGGTATGACTGGTAGATAAATAATGTTATGAGGTTCCTTCGTCAGTTTGTATCCTGGCTCAACGTCTATGTCAAATGAAAAAAGGGTGTGGGCTTCTTTCCCATTTATATAGGAACCAGAAATAATATTACAATCCAATTGAACAAGATGGAGGTTCATAATATTGATCGGCCTTGTAGAGACATAAGCTTGAGGCCTTGGCGGGCACTTCGAATTACCGAATCCTAAGAGGCTAGCTATACTGTTGTCACAATCAAAGTTGATTATAAATTTAGATGAAATTTCACATTTTAGAGTGTTGTTGTTCGCCGACAATTTAAACATATCATCAAGTTCTCCTTGATTTAAAATAGTTTTGGTATCCGGATATAGAAAGTCATATATAGCTTTTTGGACGAACTTATTAATTTCGTCAATCTCATAAGCGCCGGGTGCCACACGTACATTAATTTTTTTCGGTGCACTGCCTTCCTCGGCCCAACTCTTCTCTCGCTGCACCACATCTGCCCAAAACTTTTCTGGGTCTACCACCTCTAAACAGATGATATTATTTTTTGAGGTGATATTTTTGATAGAATGGTAGGCATAAAATGCTATTAATCCAAGACCATACTGTTTATTAACATCCAATTCGATGGGCGGAAAAAAATCATTGCTGAGAATGCTTGACGCTATGGACGACAAATGAAATGTTCTTGACATGGCTAAGAAGTATGTCACACTGACTTCGAAATCTATTTTCGATTACATAAATTATAAACTCGCTTTTTAGTGGCAATTTTCAGTTCTCGAATTTTACAAAAACAACAAATTACGTGTTTTGGTGTTGGATCATCGCTTACGTCAATTGACCCGCGTTTCAAAAATACCGTCGGACCATCATTTACGTCAATAGATTCATTTTTAGAAAAATCCTTAGGTTGTTCTTCATCGTGGGTATTCATTCTTCAGAGAGAAGAAATTGCAAACACAAATGTCCACATAGGACAGTATCAAACTTCTGGTAGCGTTTATAATTATAGTGAACTTCAGATACCGGCCAACGCCCTTTATACAGATAACTAATTAAATCTGAAGGTGGGGGTAAATCACCATAACTATCGAAATATATTAATGACGCATCTCTTTTCTTGTAAGCGACCCAATGTGTTCCTGGCCCACTACTACTATCCAAATTGACAATGGCTGATTCGTTTCTTAGTGGCCCGCAGTTTGGTAAACTATCTCTCATATACACACCTCGAAAGTAGGGAATCTTGAATCTTTTGGCAAAAGATTGTATGTCTAAATTACTGAGAGGTCTTCGAGGTAGTGAACTTACGAGTTTTTTGGCCGATATGGTTTCATGTAAAGGCCCAACCCCTTTCGATAGGGCTTTAAGTATAATCCTTTACCGTTTTTTCCTAGAGAGATGGCTTCCATGGTTCTATTGTGTCGATTAGCTTCTGTTAATTGTTGACTATTTGTTTTAGCGATGTTCACTGCTTTGACGATTCCGGACGCCGCTCCTGCCAAGCTCCCCAATGCAGATAATCCAGCAAAAATAGGTATTAATGGTAAAAATCCACCTGTTTTTGGTATCGGTATAATACGGGGAATAATAATTTTTCTCTTTCCCCCGGCTGCTTTAACATATTTTCGGGCAGCCATGAGAGATGATGCAGCCATCTTCCTGAGTGTTTTTCCCCCCATTTTCTGTCCGCCATATGTCTTTAATACCCCTTTAATCTTACTGACAATTCCTCTACCGAAAGCAATTCGTTTTTTGCTTTTTGTTCCGCGACGCCGCTTCCTAGACCGTAATTTATGGCCCATACCAAAACTTCGCTTTGTTTTCATAATATTTGTGATAGTCCAGGCAGCTGCTTTTTCACCAACTGACGCGTCGCTAGCTTTAAACCGAGTCCAAGCTAATTCTTGAAGGTCCTTATCAGCAATATGTCTAGCTTTCAAATCGTTTGCACTTTTAGAGTAAGCAATATCATGTAATTTACAGGCTTTATCTAATTCATTTATTCCGGGGTCGTTACGTGCTAAACGTTTTTGTAAGCGCGTACCTGGCCCACAATATTGGTACCCCGGTATGTGCAGTTCAAATGGTAATTTATTTATTAGGGAATTAACAAACCCTCTTCCACACTTTCTTTTTGAATAACGTTTAGTGATAGATCGCACTCGTTTGACGCTAGGCATTTAAATGAATGTTACATGAGGTGATCGCTTATATAGCTAAAGACAGTCAAACGATGCGCATAGTCAAAGTACAAAATAGTATTTGTGTAGAGAATTTAGATGAAAAAGTTGGTGATGGGGTTAGTGAAAATAAGGTTCCCAGACACGGCCCTTTGTTGCCTGATACAATACGCGGCCTTCTAATAGGACCATCAAATTGCGGTAAAACAAATGTGATGTTATCACTACTCATTCAACCAAATGGGCTACGATTTGAAAACGTATATATTTATTCAAAATCTTTATACCAGAAGAAGTATGAATACTTGCATGAAGTTTTGACGCCGATAAAAGGGTTGGGTTATTTTACGTTTAACAATAATGAAGATATAATTCAACCAGTAGATGCCAAACCGAATTCTATATTTATATTTGATGATGTGATTTGTGAAAAGCAAGATGTTATTAGATCATATTTTAGTATGGGGCGACACAGAAATATAGATTGTTTTTATTTGGCTCAAACGTATTCGAAGATTCCGAAACAATTGATTAGAGACAATGCAAATCTAATTATTATGTTTAAACAAGATGACTTAAACCTACATCACATATACTCAGACCATGTAGCTCCAGATGTTCCTTTTAAAAAATTTCAGGAAATGTGTGCTGAATGCTGGGGTGAAAAGCATGGATTTCTAGTGGTCGATAAAGATAAAGATATAAGCGCCGGTAGATATAAGAAAGGATTCGATAGCTTCATATACCCATAAACAATGCAATACGTGTTATTTTCCAAGTAGCGTCCAAGGCGGTAGGTGGTTTCAGCGATTAAAATGTATAGCAATAAAAAACATTTCGACGTCAAATCGGAGCTGGCTGCTGTCTCCGATTCGGTTAGACAGAAATTTAATGCCTTAAAAAGTGGGCGCGTTGAAACTCTACAAGCTCTAGAAAAAATGTATGAACCGCTGACGAAACCGTTGAAAACAATTTCAAAAGCCGCAACCTCTAACCCCTCTAACACTAAAGAAGAAAACCCCGCTAACACTAAAAAAGAAAGATCTGGCATAAAAAGGGAACTCGCGTCAATATCACCGGACTCGACAAAATATGAAGAAAGTTTTGAAAATGCAATATCCGACCGCGGTGATGATGATGATGATGATGATGATGATGATGATGATAAAAAATATATTGATAAACATTTAGAAGAAATATCGCGAGGTAATAAACACTATGATACTCGGTACGGCGTATATATGGACAATGACATGAAAACAATGGTTGGGAATTTAGAAGTAAAATTTTCTGATGGCAAAATCTCGTTTTGGGATGGGAATAGAAGAGTTGCTGACTACCGCGGCAATCCGGAATTATATGAGCTACTATTTTATCGAAGCCCTAAGAAAGTAAGTAATGCGACTAAGAACACATATAAGGAAATATTACAACTTACCGGAGCGGCCTTTAAGGAGTATGACGAGTCCAAAGGGCTAAGTAACAAAAATGTAAATAAATTGAGAAAAATTATTAGACCATTGTTCTCTCCGGCAAAGGTAAAGGGTAAAGGGTTTTCAAAAATACCTAAATACAAAAAAATAATGACCTCTAAACCCACATATGTTTATTGGAACAAGCCGAGAGAATTGGTGGCTAGATTGCGTTTATTATGGAGTTCAAAGCAAGCCGGTCATACTGGGCACGATAATGAAATTTTATCAATAATTGAAGAATTAAGAGAAGAGCGAATAATATATTAATTACATGCGCTGTAGAGGTCAGTCGTAAACGGAATGTCTTCAAGAAACATTGTAGATAAATTCGGAAGAAAAAAGAAAAATCAACGAGTAATTATTCGAGAAAAAAGGGGTCTTGGATTCAAATTAACAGATGACGGTAATTATGATATGCAAACCAAACGGTTGGTAAACCTTGGAGAGCCAGAACAATCGACCGACGCTGTAACAGTTGGATATGTTGACGATGTTACTAGGCAAGCAAAAGATCTCGTTTTAAAAGCTTTAGCGGAATCCATTAAAAACATATTACGCGAAGCTACAATTTATTTCGAAAAACAGCAGAGTGAACTTAAGAAATTAGTATTTGAACATCGAACTGTGTCAAGCAATAGTATTAGCGATGTTAATGTTAAATACCAATCGATGTTACAAATAGTGAAGCACAATAGAGAATTTTTTGAGGACATACTTACCACTACAAAAAGTAATATTTTAAAAGTTATTACTAAAGTTGATAATTTGGAAAGTGAAATAAAAGGCATAAAAAGTTTTACTATAATATTAGAGAACCGTTTAACTGATCTTAGCGATAGATTCATTTAAGTGTAATACGGAAATTCTTCGAGACCTTAAAAGCGTCAAAGCAAGTATTGGGCAAAATACGTCGGTTTTATCGAAAATTATAGTAGGACTGGAAGAAAGGATCGAAAAGTTTGAATAAAAAATTGTATTTTAATTGGAAAGAATGTCTAAACGCCAAATAATTGAAGAAATCCACCGATCCGCCCGTCGAAATTTTCCCAGAAGAAGGACTATTGTAAAAGGATATGCCGACTTGTGGCAGAGTGATTTGGCTGATATGCAAAGTTATAAAGATGAAAACGATGGTTACAGATATATTCTAATTGTCATCGACTGTTATACGAAATATGTGTGGGCGAGACCATTAAAAAATAAAACAGGCTTACATGTTAGAAATGCCTTTTTAGATATACTCCAAAATTGCGCACACCATCCTAAAAATCTACAAACGGATCAAGGGACAGAATATTATAACAAGGAATTTGGGAAAGTAATGAAAACATATGATATAAATCACTATTCGACTTATAGTACAATGAAAGCGTCAATGGCAGAACGTGTGATTCGTACGATAAAATCGCTATTATATAAAAAAATGGCTATGAGAGGGAAATACAATTGGATAGATATTATAAACGGCGTCATTAATAAGTATAATAACACCACGCATTCAATCATAGGTATGAAGCCAATAGATGTCCTGCCGACAACTAAACTCAACCAATATAGGCAAAACAAAAATGAAGTAAGGCGTAAAAAACCGAAATATCGTGTCGGCGATGTCGTAAGAATAAGTAAATATAAAAGCATATTTGAAAAAGGGTATACTGCTAACTATACAACTGAATTATTCAAAATAAGAAAAATAAATAGCACATACCCCGTAACATACATTCTAGAAGATATGAATGGTCAATCGATTAAAGGCTCATTTTATGAGTTGGAATTATTAAAAACAAAGTGGAAAGATGTTTATTTAGTGGAAAAGGTCATTCGGACGAAAGGGGACAAAGCCTTGGTGAAGTGGTTGGGATTCCCACAGCAAGAAAACTCTTGGATTAATATAAATGATATTGTTTAGTATGGATATTAAATGAAATAAAGATTAAAAAAAACAAGTTTTATTTTCCTATTAACTACTACATATACAATAATAAAATAACTTACACTTAAATATATACATAAAGCTTAAATAATAAACTATACAAATTAAATCTAAAACTAATATATAGAGGGTCATTGGATGCATAACAAAGCCGCCGTATTGCAACCCCTGACTCCTTTATTTCAAGCGCCGATGCATACAGGGCAAACATTTGTGTCGCAGAAGTGGGAAATATATCGGGCGCATACATCGCATGTTTGCGGATCCTCCAAATCCCCCCCTTCTACAACAAAATGCTGATGCTCATGTATGTACCTGGCATTTGGATTTCTTTCGACATCCATCTGCTCGTAATGAAGGAAGCAGGGGTTGCACAGACGTTTGCTCCGTTCCATGCCAGGAATAACCAACTTCACAATAACGGAGCTGGTTGTAACGCAGAAGTGGTTACCGCCTCTGGCCTGAAATACAGCCAGCTCCCTTCTTATTGAAGTCGGTGATCCAGGGCAATCAGCCTCAATGCCCTCATCGTCGTCGTCGCTGGCGGGCTCATCGGCGGGTGGGGCTGGACCAACGGCGTCTGCACCCTCTTCGGCGGGTGGTGCCGGACCAACAGCGCCCAAATCCTCGTCGGCAGGTTGAGCTAGACCAGCCGCGCCTTCTCTATCACCATCAGCAGCGGCAGCAGCAGCATCAGCAGCCTGTAAAGAAGTATATTGATTAGATATTTTATAAGCATAATGAGTAGTAATTTTATAAACATAAGGTAATAGTTAAAAACTTACATCACGTTCTACGGCGGCCCAAAATTCGTCAATTCCTGGCTTGTTGGCATCAAAGCGCGCTACTAAGGCCAGTTGACGAATGATCTCCCTAACTCCTTCATCTTCTTCACCCTGGTATTCATTTTGGTTGTTCATGACGGTGGTCAGGTCAGCTACACTTAAATGTGTGATGCTGGTACGTGGTCGGGACCTCCTTATATATGTTATGTATTTCCACCTCCACTCCACCAACCCACGAATTTACCACCTCCCCTGCATTACACCGCGCTCAGTTGAGTTCGGCTAGTTCCGGAAAGTTGGAAGTCAGAAAAAATTTTACTCTAGCATTAATCGGCGCCCTGCAGATAATACAAATAACTACGGATTGACTGCAACTCACGCAAGATACGGCATGCCCGCATGGTATAAAAACCATTTGCACCTCCTTATCGCCACAAATCTTACAAGTAAGGCGCTTACTCATAGAACAAGTATCATTTAATTTATTCATAGTAGCGCAGGGCCTTCAAGCTGAATTTAGACAACTGAATATCTGAGGCTATAGGAACTCTTTTATTAAGAGGTCGGCGGATGGATGTTGAGGTGGGGGGATGTTATAGATAGTTCGAACCTTAACAATGCAAACTTTTTTTGTCTGGGCTAGCAATAAGTTCTATTTTTCTTGCTCACGCCCATTCTAGTAGATGAGTATTTGGGTCAAAACTGTACATAATTCTTCAAACGTAAAATAATAGTTTCCTGTTATTCTTATATTATTTTTTCGGAAGACGAAATATCTTCTACTCTACCATTAAAAATATGATGGGATAGATGTTGAGTGGGACCAATTTTAAATTACAATTGACGCAAAATTATAATTTTTAGCCCATTGAGCAGTCCGCTAGTTTTTGTTGGTTCTAAAAGGAACCGTTTTTTGTTTGTTTTTTTTGTTGGCCCTGAAAAGGGCCGTTTTTCTCGACTAGAGCATAAACCCTAATCCGAGTCGGAATCGCTATCCGAATCAGACGATATATCGATCGCCGGTATATCATCTGAGCCGTAGCCATCCATATCAACATCATCGATGTCGATATCCGCCACTTCCACTTGCGAGGTGCTGTCGCAAGGCCCCGCAGGTGATGGCGGCCTTGCCAGAGGGGGAGAAGAATAAGTTGAGTCACAAGGGCCCAACTCCTCTTCCGACGTGGTCGGAAACAACCATGCGATGGTTGTCCTACATAGTCCGGGTGGGCTGAAACCAGAGCCACTTGCAGAATCGCACATCATGAAGCAGAATGATTGTATGCATATGTGCGATGAGTATTTATAGTGATTGAAAAAAAGTGAGTAGAGTGGGGAGAGAGTGGGGGAGAAGCGAGAGTGGAAGACTCTCAGTGATAAAACTTTGTTTTGTTTGGCTCTGATTAGGGAGTTCGTTTCCACACCATCTTATATATTACAACTAGCCTATCATCATAAACTAATCATAATATATGGAGATAGAACTCATGGCGCGTTGCTTTTTTTTAACGTGGTTAGCTCCCCAGTAGGCATATCTCCACAACTAACAAACTAACAAATACCAAAAAATGTCTACCTGTCCTTATGCAAAACTATGTGCCCCAGAAACTGTTTGTAGCCCATACTTTCTCCATCACCATCGACAGCGGCAGCATCAGCAGTCTGTAAAGAAGTATATTGGGGAGTTCGTTTCCACACCATCTTATATATTACAACTAGCCTATCATCATAAACTAATCATAATATATGGAGATAGAACTCATGGCGCGCTGCTTTTTTTTAACGTGGTTAGCTCCCCTGTAGGCATATCTCCACGACTAATAAACTAACAAATACCAAAAAATGTCTACCTGTCCTTATGCAACACTATGCGATCCAAAAACTTTGTGTAGTCCGCACTCCTAACGCGCGCCCGCTCAATAAGTTCGCGATACCGGCCCTGCATCATATCATATGCACCCTTCTTTTTTTCAAACTCCGATTGGGTCTCTTTGACCCTAGCAATTTCAATGCCCACATCCAACTGCCTTTGGCGCACATTGTTCCGACGATGAATGGTCTCATCCATCTGCCGTTGCAAGTCAACCAAGTGCCGTTGTATGCGGGCATCTTCATCTGCCAATCCTTCAGTCTCGCGCTGAAGTGGCGCTAAGGTAACCTCCATATCTCTCGCCATACCATCCACCTCCATCCTCAGCTGTTTTAGTGTCGCTTCAGTGATACTTAACTGCTCCCTATCAGCATTATACCGCGTCTCCTTATTCAATAGGACGGTGGCGGCGGAGTTGATTTTCCTCCTCATGCTGTCTTCTTCGCCGTCATCCTTGGGCGGTATTGGGATTGGTATCGCCGCACTTGTTGAGGCTACCGCCTTCAACTTCCTTACTGGCGCGGTCTTTGGTTTCGCTGCGGTGGCTCTCGGCTTTCTACTCTTCGGCACAACCACCCGCGGTCTCGTTGGCTTCGACCTACAGGGCGCATCTTCCATTGTGCCGACAAGCTTTGACAATGTGGCTGACGAGGGTAGCGTATCAACGCGTACATCGCTGAGGACCCGGATCTTCTTGGGCGCTTCAAAATCGTCTCCGCTATCATATACCGGTACTGGGGCTAGTAACGGAGCCGGTGACGGGAGCGGCAAAGGAGCCGGTAACGGGGCCGGTAATGGGATGTCGCACACTTGCGACAGCTCCATCGGCGATACCGGTGAAGGAACCGTCAACTCCTTGAAGATTTCCTCAAAATCGAATTCCACAGCATCGATTGAAATGATTGAGTTAGCTGCGGCGATCGTCTCTTCGATTGAAGTCATGTTGAAACACTGCTGAGAACTGAAAAAATAACTCGAAAAGAATTAAATAGTTTACTCGGCGAGCCGTAGTAAACTGAATTTCTCAGATCTGGTTCCCGTATATATAGTGATCGGAAAGTAGAGGGGAGAGAGTGGGAGTGGGAGAAAAAAGAAGAAAATCGGCCGGGCGCGGGCTTCGCCCGCGTGCGCCTCCAGCCTATACGTTATATCTAAATTGAGCCACAGTTTTTCGAGGTCCATTACGATATTCCTGAATATCTTTATGTCCCCATAAGTTCTATAACGCTCATGGCACCGTTTTTTTTTTGTTTTTTTTGTTGGCCCTGAAAAGGGCCGTTTTTGCGGCTAGAGCATACGCCCTAATCCGAGCCGGAATCGCTATCCGAATCAGACGATATATCGATCACCGATATATTATCTGACTCGTAGCCACTCATATCGACATCACCGATGTCGATATCCACCACTTGCGTGGTGCTATCGCAAGGCCCCGCAGGTGATGGCGGCCTTGGTAGAGGACAAGCAGAAGATGAGTCGCAAGGGCCCAACTCCTCTTCCGACGGATCCAATTCCCCCCAGGCCAGCCTTCTGAGGATCGCTTCTCTGAACATCTGAGCCAAAAAAATATCATTAAAATCGCCCATCGTCCAGTTGTTTACTCAGCGAGGAGCTGCAGTAAACTGAATTTCTCAGGTCTTGTTCCCGTATATATAGCGATCGGAAAGTGGAGGGGAGAGAGTGGGAGTGAGAGTGGGGAAAAAAACCGGCCTCCGGCCGGGCGCGGGTTTCGCCCGCGGGGGCGGGAGGCGGGAGTCCTCCGCGGGCCCGGCCTTCGACCCTTCGGGGAGAGAGTGGGGAGAGCATCGACGAGGCATTTTAATCGAAAAAAAGGAAAAAAAGGGGAAAAAAGGGGAAAAAAAGGAAAAAAAAGAAAAAAAAAAAAAAGAAAAAAAAAAAAAGAGTAACATCCCCAAAACCGCCGAAACCGTCCCCCACCGCCCCCCTACCCAAAATCGCCCGCTCCCCAGCCGCCCCACCCGCACGCGGAGCGGAGGGGGGCGGCGGTAGCCGACCCCCGGAAGCGGAGAGGGCGGGTGGGCGGCTGGGGAGCGGGCGATTTTGGGTAGGGGGGCGGTGGGGGACGGTTTCGGCGGTTTGGGCCGGGGAAGGTGGGGGCGGTTGGGGGCGGTTGGAGGCGGCGGGGGTGGTCAATAATGGTGAGATATTGAAGCGTGGTTTACAAAACCATGTATACCTCACTATAATTTTTGCGTCCATTGTCTACTGCCATCCTTGACTTCTTCAAAATTGGTTCGTTCAGTTATTTACCTGCTCCATCTAGAAATTTATATTTTATTAATCACTACGTGGTGGCCTATGGCGTGTTCTCCTGCAGTTGTATTTACTATTTTAGTGTGGGTGGGGGGAAAATATAGACGGAAATTGGTATAAATATATATTTAAAGTAATTTTTTTACAATTTTTTATGCTTATAACCTAACAATTACATTTTCTTTTTATGGGCCTTGTTCAATGCTGGTTTGTTGTGGCTATTCACTTCTGACTGGAACTTCCCCCATGTTTTATTAAACATCACATGGTCAATTATGGCTTGTTCTCTGGCTATTATGGTCGCTATGTTGATAGACATTTTTTTACAAGTTTTCTGTTTCGGCTGGATAAGGCAGAATGAATATCTGACCATGAGTACCCACTATTTATTGTGGTAGGAATGAGTAGGGAGTGGAGGGGAGAGATAGTTGGACATTTTATAAAAATAAACTTATTTTGTTACAAATATATTACAAACTTATGCATACATTTCTGTTTACATTTCTTCTAATAGTCTTAAAAGTAAATCTAATTTATCTTCTTCATTACTATTATTTACAATATTGGATACCCTACATCTAAATTCAGCCACAGTATTTTGAGGTCCATTACGATATTCCTGAATATCTTTATGTCCCCACGGTAGAGTTTTAGCGGTGTTTGGTATTATAAACCTTTTTTCATCATTGTAAGATAATGCAACTTTATTTTTCATTTCAGTATAGATATCATGTAACTGACTTCTAAATGTATTCATTTTTCTAAATATCTTACCCCCACCTTCTACAATTTTTTGATAATCCACCATGTTTAAACTGTTTTGAATTACGGATTTCTTTACGCCCTTAGCGGTTTTGCTCTCTTTTTCATCTGATCTAATATAATAGGCCTTGGCGCCTGTCCCTAAAAATATGCTGATGGCCTGATTTGGATACTCATCCTTAAAATTTCCCAATATTGGTTTACTTACTGGCAGGTTAAATTTATTATCCGATTTATAATTAGATGTGTCGAAATGTTCGATATTTCCTTTCATAAATTCATAAAAATTTATTGATTTAACTTTAAGCACAAAACTATCAGTATCCGTGTAAAGTAAGGAAATGTTATCGCCTAATTGTCGTTTTAATGTGCCGTAATAAAAATCATACATTCTCACTTTCGACAATTCCAACACCGTGAAACCTACATAAAGTGGTTTGTTATAACAAATTTTAGTTCTACCCATATGTATAGCCACAAAGTGCTCTGAAAATATGGAACAAGACTTAAAATTAGGTCTAGCAATTAAGTTGTTTGCGCCTGGGGAATTTCTCTTACTTGCCCAGTGGGTTCTAAGGTAAATATCACGCCTGTCATCTACATTTTCCATAGTTTTCCCGTACACAGAATTGACCATGCGCTTAAAGTGATTTTTCTCGGATGTGTCCTTAGCATTGTTTCTCATATTTGTATTGAGGTCTATATATTTTTTCAGCCAACGAGACTGCTTAAACTTGAGGACGCGATGAATTTGAGTTACAATTAGCCCATTATTTATGGCCTGCTTGAAGTTTCTATAGTGTAATACGTACTTGTCTTTATGATTTAAATTGGGAACCAATTTGGGGATTTCTGTTTTGGAATTAGGTGGTATTATATTCTCTACTAAAAATGGCAAATCAGCGTGTTTATTATGAAGGTGATGCGGATATGTTACATCAACTTCTAAAACATACCCATAATCCCCGAGATCATCAACAGACATAATATCGAGTTGATTAATTTCCTCAGCCGATAACCAAACAAATTCTCCCGTGGGCAGAGGTTGACTCATGCTATAACCATAGAGATTTGTCGCATCGATATAATGTATGGAAGACTTCGGCTCGAAAGGATTATATTCGGACAAATACGGGTTATTGGCGATATGTTTTCTTTCAACGCATTGGCTTATACCGCCGCGTATACTATTTTTGAAGAAATTAATCATATCTATATCTGTCAGTAGTTCCAACTCCACCTTAGTGTACCGCAACATCGCATCCCATGACAGGCCTGGAGATGTATAATATTGCGCCGGATCTAGTTTATATGCTTTAAGTGATACATCCCTAAAATTTTCAAATATATCACACAACATTAAAACATCTGATTTTAAGTATAAATCAGAATAAGATCCCAAAGTTTGACATTTAAATACATTCCAAACTTTCTGAGCCCTAGCATATTCCTCATCAGTTATGTGGCAATTATTTAACTTGTCATAAAACTCATCTTTTGAAGGTAAATTGTGGTGATCTAATTTCATTATATTATCCATGAAATTATATGGAAACACCCCCTTCTGCCTCATTAAATCGAATTTTTCTTTTTCTGCAAAACATTTCCTTGTTTCAACAAAAAATTCTGATGGCAGGTTTTCTGACAGTCCAGCCAATGAATCAGCTAAAAATCTGTAACTATCCAAAAATCTAAGTTTTATGTAATTTTTTCTCAACATACCATCTCTATCTACATAGCTATGGGTGTACAATGGTTTAGTGAACGAAATATATTTTTCTTTATTTTGTGCAATAACTTCGGTCCTCTCACCTTCGCCATACAATTCTTTAATAAATAAATGACTGTCATACCCACTCAAATTGTGGAAAAAGATTGGAACAAATTGTGGGATTTTATAATTTAAATTACAATTGCTATGCGCGGCGCCAGGTGTTTTCTTACCGGTAACATGACAATGATCTCTTACTTTAACGTCATCTTCCTGAAAAGGCTCATCGCAAATAGAGCATATAGTTGACGAGTTAAAATCATCTATTTCATCATTAGACAGCTGATGCATCGGAACAACGTCTTTTAAATAGGTATTATAAATAGTTAAAACATCGTCCTCTAGCCGTTTCACGAAATCGCTACCAGCATTATCACCCGTAAAAGTTACAAATTTCGTCAATGAATTATCAAACGAACATTTAATCAAATATGCAAAAGAATATGGTTCATGTTGGTATGTCGGGATAGTAAACTTTTTTTCCGGATCTGGTTCGCAAGTATCTATTGGTTTTAAAATCGATTCAAAATCAGCGTAAATTACAAATGGAACCCTAAGTTGCTTATCATAATTTTGAAACTTAAGTATGTTTTCAGGTACATAATTACCGCGTTTGTCTTTTTTCAGCTCCACTGATGGTGTGCTGGTGTATATATGATTACAATCGCGCAACTGGTGCCGCAATAGTATGCTTTCAGATCGGAAATAAAGTAAACAGCCGTCACAAAAAAATTTTTTATGTTCATTTCTAGTTACTTGATTCGATACCAATCTGGAAATATTTTTAATCCAACAGTAGTGACTATTTCCTGAATCCTCCGTTATTAATAGTAAATTTATATGGTGACCTAACCTCCTAGAGGAATATCGTAATGGGCCTACTATTTCGAATTTAACCTTACCATTTTCATAACTACGTTCCAAACCATAAACATTAACACTTATGTCATTTAAATCTTCAAATTTTGAAATGTCTTTAAGCTTCATAGGGAATTCAATACCATCAACATTCAGCACGGTCTCGAAGTGTGGATACGATGTCGTTAGGTGAACATTGTCCCTCGCTGGATATAGCGCCGACGTGATGGCCCAAGCAAAGCAATACGCATCATTATTTTGGACATTAACTACACCCTTCTTGGTTTCAATAAACTTGGGGAGCTTAATGTACGAGCAGCCGCCTAATGGGGAGTACTTATTTATATTTACTTCTAAAAATAGTACTTCCCGTAATGTCCAACCTGAAACAATTAGTAATATATTAGTAAACGCTATACTATGAATTATAAAACTATTATACCTGAATCCTTATGTTGAAAGTCTGCAGTTTGAGATACCACAGCATCCTTAAAGTCTACATATACCGCATCCAAATCCGTCGACAAATCGAGTATTCGATTTATGCTGTTAAAAGATTTGATTTCAGAAACATCTTGGCTCTCCAATGCATAAGTAGCGAAGGCCTCTACATTAACTTTAATGGCATTATGGGCCTTCAGAACAACTTTTAACAATTTCAATACTCTTAATTTTATCGCATCAAAAAATGTTACATAATCTATATGTTTTTCATCACATTTAAGCCTGTAAGTTGCGATTCTGCACTTAAACGCGCTCTTAATTAAATATATACCATCGGCATGAATTGCACAGGCTTTTTCTTTATGCCCAAGACTCCTCATATGCGACGTCATCTGATTGGTAGGGACATCTACATTACATGATTCACATCTTCTATTATGGGCCTTTGAGTCTACGATGCGATGCGTATGAACTTGTGGAACTCGCATTACCCGGGCTTTTTTTTCAGGTGGAACATCATTACTGGGAGTAGTAGATCTCTTCGTACCTCCGGATGATTCGCCGATGCGGTTAGATATCAGCTTACAACTTTTATTTTGATGTCGACGTAAATTATCTACCCTTGTATATGTTAAACCACAATTGCACTTATACATGTTTATTATTTTTATGATTATTTCGATATTAGATGATAGAACTACCGATAGGCTTAAAGCTAACGATATTTGTACGGATTTGGATGCGGGTCCTACTATATATATATCCTCTAGAAAATTCCACCACCTCTTCTTAGCTCCTCCCTCGATATTTCAGTTGGGCGCGTCTATCTATGGCGCAGCTACCCCTTCTTAGTCCCTTACCACGATATTTCGGTTAAGCACGACCGTCTCTAACGCAGGCTAAGCACTCTAGGCACGACGGCCGAGAGTTAAGGATGTGCTGCCAACAGTAATCACTAGGAGCTTAGATAACATTCACTACATTGCATACAGTAATTACTACCTAAGGTGTACTTACACTTTAATATGTATGGAGTAATGAGATGTATACCCTGTGGGTAATTGGGAGGTACTTATTATGCAATTACAATCATTACAGTATGGCGTGTATATGGTAATTGGGAGGTACTTACTGTGCAATTGCATTTATTACAGTACATGCTGTAATTGGGAGGTACTTGCTAATTGCGCGTCTATCTCTGGCGCAGGCTACCCCTTCTTAGTCCGTTACCTCGATATTTCGGTTAAGCACGATCGTCTCTAACGCAGGCTAAGCACTCTAGGCACGCCGGCCGAGAGCTAAGGACGTGCTGCCAACAGTAATCACTAGGAGGCACTTAGATAACATTCACCACACTACATTGCACACAGTAATTACTACCTAAGGTGTACTTACACTTTGATATGTATGGAGTAATGAGATGTATACCCTGTGGGTAATTGGGAGGTACTTATTATGCAATTGCACTTATTACAGTACATGATGTAATTGGGTGGTACTTACTGTGCAATTGCACTTATTACAGTACATGATGTAATTGGGAGGTACTTGCTAATTGCGCGAAGGGTGGGGGGTACTTAGGATAATTACTAATTACCCAATTACCTCTCTCTGTACCTCTTTCTCATTTCCAGAACCGGCCAATTACATCTACTTTTATGGTCAACTAAAATAACTTTTTTCTGATAAACAAATTATAATTTTCCTTAAAAATTAATAAAAAAATTAAAAATGCGTCATAAATGCCGGCAATCCAACTATCACATGGATCACAGGACACACACATGCGCATGCTCAATTAAACAGCCATATTTAATATTTTGATTCCATTATACGTAACTTCTATCTAACCTAACTTTTAACAAAAACAAACCATTCTGTAATTGAATTTGTCTTCGACGTTTTTTTTAGTTTTTTTACAATCTAGAAAATAATAGAAATAAAATGTTAATGAATACTTATTACCTCTATAAGTCTATATTATTATGGTGCATGGAACCAAAATTTGTCATCTCTAGTGTATATTCTGTCAAAATGTAATGATTAACAGTAATAATTTTAATGCAATGGAAGTAGTTTTTTACGTTAATACCTTGAAAAGTCCAAATTTAGTATTGATTTACAACAAAAGCACTAATCTAATTAGTGTGAGTTGAGTTTTATTCTTATTTTTACTTGTAAACTACAATAATTGTTATTGTATGTATTTGATTGAGATATTGGAATAAGAGTAATAAGGCTAAAACTGTGTCTAAAAGAGAAAATACATTGCATTCTACTGAAGTTTTAGGTAATTTAGTTAAATGAAAAAAAAAAAAAAATTCATAATCTATAAATTATTTTTATAAAGTTTGTTGTAAAAAGTATAATATGTACCCATCGCCTAATTAAAGCATATTTCATTGCCGTTTTTATTTTTGTGTACCACTAACTTAATTTTTCCTTAGCTTTTAATACCATATTCTTTTTTCACTTTTTACTTTTATTTATGTGTGCTTATGTCAGGGGCGGATCCAGGATTTTTCTGAGAGGGGTGGGGCGATAATTTTCAAAAAACTGTTTTAATACAGAAAGTATACTACTATACTATTGTTTTGGTTTAAAATCATTTAAGTTGGAAGGTTGTTCAGGGGGGGGGGGGGCGAAACTACCTTCGCCCCCCCCCCCCCCCCCCCACCTAAATACGCCCTTGCCTTATGTATAGGTTACACTAGGTATCCTCGTATTTTCATTTTTTTATTTAATAATCATTATTGATATTTTAATATTGTTATAATTTTGTATTTCAGAACAGGGAATTACAGATGAGTCGTTCCCACTCATAGATGATGACACTATAAATATTATTTTCCAGAAAATTGGCCCTAAATTAATTTTCAAAAAGAAATTCCAGGAATATCTTTTAGAAAACAAGGTACTTATACACCTAGTAAAAACATACTTTTTAGATTCAGATTTCCTTTGACCTTATAGTAGATAATTGTGCAGGATATCTTATATACTTAATAATAATATTAGGTAATTCTTAATGTGATAATTTTTTAATTTCTTAGAAAATCATTTTTGAAGTAGAAGATGATGGCACATTCACATTTTCATCAACGCCAAAAAGTAGTGGCTTTGATGACAACAGTTTTGACAGCAGTACTGCTGATTTAATTAGGACCCTTGAGGGAAGCTGTAACGATGAGGCCAAAGATCTACCAACAACATCAACAGCAATTTATGTAGAAAATAAATCAAAAGTTTTGATTCCAGAGGTAGGTATATACTTATGGAGCTTGTTTTTTACTTTTTTAATTATATGCATTATTTAAGGCTTTAAAAGAAGATGCTACCCCACCTAAAAAAAAAATAAAAAGTAATGTTTTTCCAGAGGTTAGTAAGCATGTTATTTTTCTTAATTTTTTTTCTAAGTCTTACATTTCAGGGTTTGGAAAACATTTTAAATTCAACTGCAGAAGGCAGATTGGTCTTGATTCATAAAAGAAAATTGACAAATGACCTAAGACAGAAACTGGTCAAAATAGTAATTAATCATATTCTCATCAGTAGAGGATCTATAAGTAACGAGTAAGTGGGTTGTAATAATATTTTATTCTTCTCTCAATATTTTCATTGGCAAATGAAGATGAATAAAATGTAGTGGAAATTTTTTATCTTTAATTAATAGTCTGAACAATTTTTGATTAATTGGGATGTACCTTATATATTTGATAACTTTTAGATATTTATATCAAGAGCTAATGCATAATTTTTGAAATAAAACCTAAAAATGTACTAAGTAGATGTTAAATATTTTTATTATTGCATATTAGGAAAGGTACTGTTATTTGGATATTAATAGATTAAATAATAAAATGTTTTTTTATTTTTAGAATTAAAAAAGAGGAACTCATGGAATGTGCAGAAGAAATAATAAAATTATTTCCTGGTGAAGAAATTGATACATATTATGTACCATATGCATCAAAAACAAAGTTGGGTCTCAGAGTTCCTGCTAGAGGTAAACTATGGTCCCGATATTTAAATATAAAAGCAGCCTTACGAGTAGCAAATCGCTCTCTTGTTCCAATGGCAAACTGTGATCAAGAAAATCTCAGTCGCAGCCCTCTTGAGGAGGAAAAAAAGGAATTGAACTTTTTAAAGTCTGCTGTAGAGCCATACATAAGAATAGTTCAGGCATGGGAAAATACATTCACTATTAGGACCCGGCTCTATAATAAGGAATCAACAACATCAACTTTATATGACATGTTTCCTTGTCTCAAATCTGCATTTGGGATTGAATTAGTAAGTTTTTATTCACATAAGTTTTATATAGTAAAAACTGAAAAAAGAATTTAAATAAGAAACATACAGGGTGGCGAAAATTAAACTAATTAAAGAGGTTTTAGTTAAACAAAACATATTTTTTTACTATATTTATAATGAGTCTTGAATAGAAAAATGTGTAAATCCTAATTGACAAAAGAACCAAAAGTAGATATAAAACAATTATTAAAATACTTCAAATTAAAGTTAAAATTGTATTTTAGCTCGAATCTGATTTCAATCAAACTTTTCCTGACAAAACGGACATTATATATGACCACTGGCCAGTAATAAGAGATGCAATTTTAAAGGAAGCAGGGGAGAGATCGGTAGAATTGACAAGGAGTGCACCAGGTATGTATTTTAAATTGGATTGTTAATTGTCTTTATTTTAAATTTTGATTCAACTATTAAAACGCTTAAATTTAAATTTTGATCTTGTCTTAGTATATAAAAATAAATGTTTAAAATTTTAAATCTGAGTAAGTAAACAATATAAATATATACACCTAAGTATATACAAAAATTACAAAATAAAAAAATTTAAATGTATTTTTTAATATTTATTATTTTGATGTTATAGGTTTAATTAAAACACAGTCACTTGCAAGACGTTTATACCATGAGAATTTTAAGTTTATGTCATTTAAACAGTTAACAATATCAAGCCTAGTTAAAGTTTATCAGGATTATAAATTTTAATGAACATTCTTGCAACCAACTAAAATTATGTTTAGGGTTGTTTAATTACAAGATACTTGGTTTACACTAATTATACCTTTATTACGACTACTAAGTACAAACTAGAGAACAATTTGTTCTGGCAATGTCACAATATTGATAAATGATAATACTACTTAATTATTGTACCTAATGTAATATTACAATTAACAAAATTATCGTTTCAGACACACAGGCATTATTGGTTCTGCCACTTCTCTTTAATCCTGTGACCCTCAGAAAGAGTCCAAAATTAAACTGGAGACCCACAAGGCAGGAGATACAATGCAGCTTTTTTATTAAGATTCAGGTAACACCTGGTATGCATTTAATATATTTTTTCTACGATTACTATGAAACATGTCACGTATATTCTACAAAATCTCCTTTAAGTCTAAGTTATTATTTTCTTATGTCATGAAATAAACTAAAAGAATTCTCTATTCTCTGTACATGTACAATCACATTTTCTTACACAAATGTTATTTATTATAACTCTAACTCTAAATAGTTTATTATTGTTAAAGTGATTATAGAAAAAATATAGTGTGTAACAATACTATTCTGCAATACCATTAGAATTATATTTTATTAAGCCTTCTTTTTGTTTTAGGATTATAGTGAGCTAGAAGAGATTATACATCGTCGACACACAACATTAGTAAAATACAACTTGCCCTTGCAACCGTTTGGTATAGTTGTAGGCGATGTAGAACATCCAATTGAATTTGGTATTGTTTGTTTTGAACAGAAATATAAATGTGATTCCGCCATCAGGTGTTTGGAACTACTTTATAAAGCAATCCATGCTTTAAATTTGGAATACCCTCCAGAATCAAAGCATGTGTGGCATTTTATTCAAGAGATGGTGTTTCAAATGCCAATGAAAGCTAAATCAACTAGCACATCCAGTTTTATATCTGACATTAAATTTCACCTGAACCAGGTAGTATAATAACTATTGTATTAATTAGGCTGAAACTATTTTTTTATGTACTAGTTTAAGGTACTAACTAATGTTATATACCTACTAACTTTAGAATTAATAATTTTAGTTTAATTTTTTTATCGTTAACTAAAAATATAAATCAGCTATATTTTGTTTTTGTTATGAAAAGGTATTCTGAAATTTATCGGAATCATATATTTTTGTTATTTACATTTTTAAATTTAAGTTTAAGTTTAACTTATAAAAGTTTTTGATTTATTTGTTCCTTATTAGAATTTATATGGATTTTTATAACTTAAAGCATATAAAATGCCTTGTTGTAGTATTTGTAATAATGTTTACAGTGAAGTTAAATCTTTGATGACCCATTTAAAACTATTTCATGGTGTACAAGAAATGTCAGTATTTAAGTGTGCTGAATCAGATTGTACAAGGGATTTTTCTTCAGCAGCTTCATTTAAAAAACATTTAAAAACGCATACATTTAACGTATCAAATATTAAATCTAATTTCAAACAAGAAACTGATAATTTAAAATTACCCGTTAATCAAAATGTTGATAAAAATATTTGTGAGCCTGAAAACTTAGATACTTTCGAAAAAGATAGTAGCTCTGAGTTTAATAAATTCAAAATAACTTTGCGGAATAAAGCTGATTCAGTGATTACTAAGTTATATGGAGACTCTACTTTGAACCGAAAACTAGTCCAAACTGTAATAGATTCTGTACTTGATTTGATTTGTGAACCAATGGATCTTTTTAAACAAGATTTACTACGAATTTTGGGGAATGCTGAAGTTGACAATACTAAAAAGGGTCTTGTGAATGACTATTTTTTTGAATGGGATAGTGTTTTCATGGATTTAACTAGTGATTATTTGAGACAAAAGTATCTGGAAAAATTAGGCTTGTACATTAAATCAATTGAATATGTTACTGGAGAAAGGTTTGATTTGCTTCAAAATGATGTTCTCAAAGCAAAAGCATATTCTGCCCAATTTGTACCAATAAGCCCAATTCTTAAATTATTTTTGGAGTTGCCTTGTGTTTTTCCTGAAATTATTAAGTATATTAATGATCTTAAATGCAGTTCAAATATATCTAATATCATCCAGACTGATTTTTGGAAAAATAAGTTAAAACATTTTCAACAAAGTGACCTTGTATTACCATTATTTCTTTATTTTGATGAATTTGAAATTGGTAATCCGTTAGGTTCCCATGCAGGAATACATAAAATCGGCGCAATTTATTGGTCAATACCCTGCATTCCTCCCAACTATCGTGCACATTTAGAAAATATTTTCTTAGTGCTCTTATTTCACAGCTCTGATTTGAAAGAATTTGGGAGTAATGCAATATTCTTGAAATTAGTAGAAGAACTTACAAACATACAGGAAAATGGAATAGTAATTGTTTCAGATCAGGACAAAATTAAAATTAAAGTTTCATTAACATTATGTCTAGGGGACAATTTAGGTTTAAATACATTGTTGGGATTCACAGAAAGTTTCAGGGCAAATTTTTTTTGTAGATTTTGCAAATCTCATCGAACTCAAACTCAGGAGATTGTTCTTCCAAACCATAATTTAATAAGAGATAAAGCAAATTATGAAACTGACATACAAGAAAACAATGCGAGTTCAACTGGAATTAAGGAAGCATGTGTATTTAATAAAATTCCCAATTTTCATGTTACAGAAAATTTCTGTGTTGATTTAGCTCATGACATTTTTGAAGGAGTGGCCTTATTTGATATTGTTGAATTATTGTATCATTTTGTATTAGAGGAAAAATTATTTAATATAGATGACGTAAATTTATCTTTAAAGTGTTTCAACTTTGGAAACAAAGTTAATAAACCACCTTTGATCACTCTTGAAAATCTAAAAAAACGTAAAATGAATATGTCATTTTCTGAAATGAAATGCTTTGTTCTTTATTTTGGACTACTTTTTGGAACATTTGTGCCAGAACAAAATCGCTTTTGGAAGGTCTATATATTATTACGAGAAATTTTAGAAATAGTGTTGGCAACTGAGTCTTCAGAGGGTGCCTCTAAAATTCTAGAAAATGTAATTAAAGAGCATCATGAATTATACAAAAATCTTTTTCAAAAACCACTAAAACCAAAGCATCATATTCTGCTTCATTATCCCTATATAATACAAAAAGTTGGACCTGTTATAAATTTATCAACTCTTAGATTTGAATCAAAACATAAAGAGTTTAAAGTTTCTGCTAATGTGGTGTCTTCTAGAGTAAATATAACTCAGACATTAGCAACAAAAAATCAGCTAAAATTATGTCACCGGTTCAAAGAGAAGAAAGGTTTTTGCAGTGATATTTATTTTAATAAAAAAAATAGCTCGTTCGGACATATTCATGCATTACCTGAATTTCATAATATTGATTTTGAAAATATAATTGTAGAAGATTTTCAACAAGTATATTTGTGTAACCAGGTCAACCTGGGACATCTGACTTATAAGTTACAAGATCTAATAATGATTAATAGAACAAATCTACCAATTTTTGGAGAAATTACTGGTATCTTAATTAATACTTGTAATGAAATTTGTTTAATTTACAGAATGTATCAAACTATTAAATTTGATAAGCATTTCGGTGCATATGAAGTGCTTTGTTTAAATACACTAAAATCCGTTTTACAATCTGATATCCAACATACTAGTGAACATTTTATTATTAGTAATGTAAGAAACAGAAAATTTATAGCAATGTTTTAAGTTTTAAAAGGACTTTTCTATGAAGTTCATCAGACTAAAATTGATAAATGCATACTAATTATTTTAGTGCTATAGTCACTTTTACTTTTATTCATTAAGGCATGTTCCTGATATTTTTGACGATTAAATTCGATAAGCATTTCTATGTATTTGAACTGCTTTTTTAAATGCACTATGTACTTACACATTTTGTGGTTAGTAATGTAAGAAACAGTCGCGCATGAATTGATCAATTAACTGATGAATGTTTTCCACGGCCCTTATTTAGGGTCCATTTCATATGTAACTGCTCCTATAACAATTTTTTTTTTCGAATTCTCTAGTGACTCAATAAATTATTCAAAAATATTTACATTTTTTCATTTTTCTTACTCATCCTTGGTTTATTTTTAAAAAATGATGCAGAAATACGTTTCATAGAAGATCAACTTGTTTTGTGTTTTTAACGTTTTGCAAATCTCTCTTTCTAACTAATATGAAGTAGGTATATCCATATGCAAACTTTTAGCAATACTCCACTTTTAAAGTTTTATTTGATAAAGGTTAAATATGTAATCCTCTGGAGCCACTTTTTTAAAATTTGATCTAGTTTATTTTCTAAAAAAATTGAAAAAATCGCTAAAAAATAAGTTTTTAGAGATGTTTTTCATTAAAACTAAAAAGTGGTAACGCATATTTAACCTATATGCACGTATTTACTTTAAGTGTGTGGTACTATCAAAAGTTTGCATATGGCTATATTACCTATTGTAGTTAAATATATACAATGGCTAATTTTTGGAGGGGGGGGGGGTATTTTTCTGGACGACTTCTATAAAACTATTTAATAACTACAATTAAAGTGGTTTAATAAAGAGTATGAAGACCTGCAAATAACCATCATTAAACCATTTAATAACAGTTATTAAATTATCAATATTTATGAACTGAACGCTATTAAGCTGTTCAATACCTATTATTACGCTGTTTAATAATGACTAGTAAACTCTTTAGGTTTTCTATTAAACTGTATAATACCCATTATTAAATTAATTTACTAACGCCAAGCAAAGTTTTTTATTAGTTTGCTTGTGACAGCAACACTGATCCAAGAACAAAAGTTTAATTGCTGCTATTAATCTGTTTATCTGTCTCATATAGTATTAAAAAATTTAATACCCACTATTAAATGTTTAATACCCATTAGCAAAGTTTTTTCTCGGTGCATAAACCAATTATTGGAGGAGATATTTTTGAACGACCTCTTTGAAACTATTTAATAATCATAATTAAAGTGGTTTAATAGATAGACATTATCCATCATTAAAGCCATTAATAACAGTTATTAAATTATCAATACATATGAACTAAATGCTATTAAGCTGTTCAATATCTATCATTACCCTGTTTAATAATGACTATTAAAGTATTTAGTTAGGCCCTTCTAATAAACTGTATAATACCTGTTACCAAATTAATTTACTAATGATAAGCAAAATTTATTATTTGTTTGCTTGTGATAGCAACACTGATCCAAGAACAAAAGCTTAATATGTGCTATTAATCAGTTTAGCTGTCTCATATAGTATTAAAAAAATTAATAGCCGGTATTAAATTTTTAATACCCACTAGCAAAGTTTTTTCTCGGTGTGAAAAATCACAAATATGGTTGAAGGGTTAAAACAAAATAAGAACAAATTCTTAATAATTAATAGGATATAACTTTTTGGCAACGGCGCGGCATTGATGAAATTAAGTTTTGAATAGTAATATCCGGCATATTAATCCAAACTTCATTAATTTTATCAATTAAGGACTGTTTATTTGGGAATCTTGTAGTCCGAATACGACGTTCAACCTCTTCCCAAAGGTTCTCAATGGGGTTGAGGTCTGGTGATTGGCCGGCCACCTAAGAACCTGGACATTGTTCTCCTGAAACCATTCCTGAACAAGGCGAGACGAATGTTTCGGATCGTTGTCCTGTTGGAATATAAATTGCAAAGGCATCTCCCGCTGAGCATAGGGAAACATAACGTTTTGGAGTATGTCTCTGTAGACGAAGCGATCCATAATTCCGTCTATAAAATGTAGTGGGCCTACTCTGCTCCACGAAAAACAACCCCATACAAATACACTACCTTGTCCGTGCTTTATTGTTGGCGTAACATACTTTGGGTGAAATCTCATATTAACCGGACGCCTGACACGCTTCATTCCATCAGAATTAAAAATTTTATAACGACTTTCGTCGCTAAACAATACTTTTCCCCAATCTTGCACTGTCCAGTTCAAATGTTGTTGCGCAAATTCAAGTCTGGCACGGCGATTTCTTTCAGAAACCAACGGTTTCTTGGCAGGACGTCTGCTATAAAGTTTCGCCTCAACTAATCGTCGTTGAACAGTCCTCGCACTGACTTCCAGTTCGGGAATTTCAGCAATTATCCTTGGTCCTGACAACCACGGATCTCTTTGAGAAATTCTTTTGATTCTCCTATCCATCCAAAATGTAGTTTTCCTGGGCCTTCCTGATTTCGGCATTTTTTCTACATGTCCTCTTTCATTATAACGTGAAATTATTTTTGAGACACTATATTTGGGCAAGTCGAACTGTTTGGAAATCGCAATCTTACTCTTCCCTTCTAAAAAGGCGTTTACGACCATTTCTTGTACCTCCGTACAGATTCGTTTTCCTTTTGGCATATTTAATTCTGTAAATATTAAAGCTGTTAAGCTTAATTGAATTGAAAAACGTCATTTTAGAACTTTACCTGTATCATAAACCCTTTTCCTGTAAACCAAATCAAAGAGTTGCTATACTTTTGTCGCGATAATAAAAGGTATAGTTGAAATAAATTATTACATACTAACTTATTTGACATTTGCAAACAATCACATGTCACATATGACTGCAGCCTACTATGACCACTTAAATTAAATTATTTTTAATTTCCATGGTTGCTCATTTTATTTTAAATAATTAAATATTTTATTTTACTATAAAAGTTGCTTCACTTTTGTCCAATAGTGTACATATGCCTTTTTGACTTTATTTGTAGGTTTTTTGGAAATTTCTTTATAAAATTCAACACGAATTCAAAAAGATCTGTAAAAAGTCTAAAATACTCCCTAAATTTGGTTTCATTTCCAAAAAGCCTCCGCTGCACAATGATATTAAAGGCACCTTCAGTATCACGATACAAAAAACTTATCCACTGGCGTATTGGAAACTTTGACGGTCGCATTTGCCAGTTCCTCTTCTTCCTCTTCCAACAATAATAACGCAACCAATTTATATATACAGACATAAAAAAGTCTCATTTTCTATATTTAAACAAACCACCTCGGGCGAAAATCGCTGTCATCAGCGGTCGACGGACTGTCCGCTCACCGCGACGGAGTGTTCAAACAAATCAAGGCTTAACGTAATTAACGTGCCTTTCAAGAGGTGGCTGCCGGTCCGGGTGTAGCACGAGATGCTAAATGCCACTGGTAGCTCCACATAATGCGCATGCTCGCTAAATGTGTCATTAAGATTGGCGCGGTTTTTAACTTGTCATTCTAGAAGAGTGATAATTTTTGTTTATCAAAATGGAATGTTGTAATTAAAATTTTTTTCTAAGAAGTCCAATTTAAATAGACATAGTCAAGAAGTACACGGTTTAGAAACAGAAACAGGACTGCAATACCTAACTCATACTATCAAAAAAGTGAAAGTTTAATACAGCAAGTTCACAATTACAGCATATTGTATTTGCAAATAAAAATGGTAAACGTTTTCCTTTTATTCCAAGATTTTTTAAGCACCAACATTTGAAAGCTGGAAAAGAAATTTCGAAATGGTTAATATAAATGTAACTAATATCTACACTATAGCTAGAACGTAGAAGAGTACTGGAGGAAATGTTATTTATTATAACTGCAATCTAGCAAAAACAGGTAAGATGAATAATTTTCAGTTGTTTAAAACATTTAATGCAAATTTAACAGGTAAACAATGCTCAGAACTATGAAGTCACTTGTTGAAAAGTCACCGAAGTTTTGTAAATTAGATGTTATTGCTTGTTGTTGCACAAATCATATAAAGCTAAGTGATGATGAGAATAAGCTGTATATGTACCCTTTCAAAATATACATTATGGTCACAATCTAGATTTGCAACGCTTGAGAATTTCAAAAATGAATAAAGGGTCTACTACTTAATAGCTTTAAAATTATTTGCCTTGCAAGTGTACCTATACAAAATCAGGTAAAATAATGTTATTGGGTTTTATTGTAATAACATATATTTTTTAATAATTTGACTATATTATTATACATTCAATAAAAAACTTTGTTTTTATTGGTTATATAATTTTATTAGGTATAGTCACAAGTTTAAAATTAATATTCCAAATATGATTATGGCTTATATCGAAATATTTCTAGTGCCCAATTACATAAATATACCTAATGAAATTATATGACCGATAAAATTCATGGAAGTTTTTTAATGAAAATGTATAGTTTTATAACTATTAGTCTGTCTCTAGGAACCATTTTTTATGAAAAATGTTTCAGTCTAGGTACTTAGAAACTTGACGTTAAAAGAGATGAATATCTTTACTAAAAACAAGGTATTGACAAAATGATCTCATCCTATTTGGGTTAATGTATGTATTATTTTGATAACATATATTTTTGTTAATTTATTAAATAGTCAAATGAAAACTAAATCAAAAAATTATTTGTTAAAGTAAATCAGACATTTGTTAAATTACAGAAAAATGATTTTCTTCCAGAACAGAAGCAATAAAGCTCCCAATAAAAATATTGTTCCCCGTTTTGATCATTTTTGCGATATTGTCTATCTGCATCCACGATAACTCAAAAATTGATAAAGATAATAATATCAAATTCTAAACTTAAGGGCGGGCGTGGGCAATGTATTTAACATAGGCATACACAACGCTCTTTCAATGACTTTTTAGCTGAAACTACAACAAAGAGAAAAGTGAAAAAATTCCTGCCGATAATAGATATATACTACTGTTCAATAAAGGTTTTTGGTGTCTCTAACTATCAGGGATCGTTTAAAAATAATTCCCAAAATATGGTAATTTTTACGATGAAATAAAGCTAAAAATATACCAGTAATAATTACCCGATGATGAAAATAATTCTTCTTTGAATAGGCTATATACTAAAGCAACTAATGTCGTTTAAAATATTTAAATTAATTGCGTCAATTTCCTTAAAAGCTCATTGAAGTAAATATTGGAAAAAATTATAAATCGCCATTTATATGTAAAAATTGCATAGAATATAAAAGAAAACTTCTTAGAATTTCATATAAGTAGCCACAGGTTAATTCGGAGCTTCTCTAATAGATGGCGCTAAAGTCGACTCGAAATAAATTCAAATACGCAGGTTCTTATTTAGGAGTTATTAATATGCATATTATTTCAATTATTAAACATATTCAATATTTGCGTAAGAGCATGAAGGATATGTAAGTAATGAGAGAAAGCCTCTTTGAGATATTGATTTTATGTTTTGTGGTCCGGAAAATGTCTGTAAGGAAGTGGTAAAAATTTAGAAAAACGACTAAACGGCCTCTTAGCAAAAATCGATTGCTTGCTTATTTTGTTGGATATCGGAGCCAGAGTGTTAATGGTGCCTTTAGTTGTTTTATAAAATTGAATATTTCAAATAATTATACAAATTATAGAAAGCAAAATTTGTAAATGCAGGAAAAAAATATTGGCTGTATCGGTTCCTGCACCTACCTGTATGGCACAGAAAAACTGCAGCAAAAGTTTGATCACAGCCGCTAATGCTTTGGAAAATGTTGATTCGTGTGGTGAATCTGATTCTGATTAGTTTAAAAGTCTTGTACTTATAAATTTTAATAATATTAATTTATGCTTTATACCGGGTGTTCAAATTAAAGTGTTACAGCTAAATACCGCCTATTATAAAAAAACACGTTTCAGACGAAAGTTTTATAGTTTTGTGGGGAAAATTTTTTGCTAAAATCGTTTTTTTCAGCTAACCATAATATGGCCAACTTTTTTTTCGCCTACCAAAATTTTTAAGTAGCTGTTACTCAAAAAGTGAAAGTCGAATAAGAAAATTATTTCCATCTAAAGTTTCTTATTTTTTTATGTACTTTAAGAATATTTACAAAAAAAAATGGGGTTCCCAAGTCCACCTCGATATGGCCATATTATGATCAGCTATAAAAAAAAAAAATTTAGCCAAAATGTTTCCCCCAAAAAACTATAAAACTTTCGCCTGAAACTTTTTTTTTTCTAAAATGCATATTTTCGGCGGTATTTAACTATAACACTTTAATTTGAACACCCGGTATTCTTTTATTATTATTATTATAATGTTTTTTACATTGGGAATTTATTGTATTTTGCAAAGCAATAGCCTTACTGTTAATAAATCGATACTTATATATACTGCGTCTATACCTTCAATAAATAGTTCATATTTTCTTATTTTTTATTTTCCTCAAAAAAATACAAAAATAAATCATAGCGTATAAATCAATAATCCCTGAATAAAATAATATGAGAGAGTCAAACTGATTGTATACATTTTAGCACTGAGAGAGAAGAAAGAGAGTCGAGAAGCTTTACCTTCAATGTTTGCTTTCTATTTAAACCATGATATAACTAATTGTTTATTGCTATATTTTTGTTAATATAAAAGCAAAAAATATGGGGAAAGCACTGTTACTTTGTTAATACATAGGCGAAACTTTTATGAGGAATAGTTTTTTCTCATTTAGGCCTTCGTTTTTCGTCAAATGAGAGGTATATTTCTAAAAAAAGATTTTTTATACAAATTTGTGGACGGTTGAAACCGAGATATTGACGTTTAAATTTTTTTTCGACCATAAGGGCTAATGCAAATGATTTTTTTTTAATAATTATAAAAAACACTTCCTACAAAGACCTAATTGTGCATTAGAACAAAAAAATAAGCATTTTTTTTTCTATATGGTGGTATCAATAACTCGATTTTTTATGATAGTGCCGTTTTGCACTGTCTAATTTTGTATTACCTCCGGAATAAGGGTAAGCTTATCATGTACTTTCATCCCTGAAAAATTCAGCTGGTGACACCGAAGTGGGAGGCAAAGTCAAAAAAATTTTAATCTATACCATATAAAAGCCCGTACCTGTGAGTTTAGAAGAATACATTTTTATTCGCAGATGCGAAAATGCAGAACGTATATTTGTTACTTAGTTGCTAACTAGAGGCAGCACCTCTCGGATAACTTTATTTTGTCTCTCTCTGGGAGGACTTGTTCAGACTTCTCTGTTCCAATGCACGCCCTTAAGGTTTTTTCATTCTGAAATGAGCTGATTAGATTTTCCACATAGTCGGAGCATCTGAAGGGTACTTTATGGGGGTTGTTTTCTACTTTTAGGTTTATTTCTGTTCAGATTGCAAAATAAATAAATTATTGGTATAACATTTGTAATTACAGGCAATTTCAGGGTGGAACAATAGGACCTATGTTTTTAGTGGACATGTGCTCTAAACAAAGCAAGCTGTGAGCCCCACACTGTATACCAACCGTAAGGGGAAGGTGTTCATGAGGAGAATTTCCACTACAATAATAAAAATCTGATGTTTCCAGTTATTTTGTACAACCTATTGCAGCATCTCTATAAATGTTTAGAGGATAAACTAAATATATACATTGTCCACATACATCTACCTCGAAACATTTTTCTATAGATATTCATTGAAAACGAAAATACTGAAAAATTTAAATTTAACAATTTTTCCATTACGGTCCATTTTAGAAAAATCATGTATAAACAAAAATTATAGAGATCGATATCGCAAACAACTTTTAGTTCAACAATTTTCATAAAAATCAGAATTTTGCACATTTTGTCAAATTTCTCGAATACGGACCATTTCAGGAAATTTTGACATAAAACAAAAATTATAGATAATAATATTAGAAGTAACTTTTATTTGAACAATTTTCTTCTCCAAACATAAATAACAGATATATTCCATAAAATATAAAAACGGCCTCCCATAAAGTATCCCCCCAGATGTTCCGACTTTGTCCAAAATCTAATCATTTCACGTCAGGCCGAAATAAACCTTAAGTTTAAAATTTAATGTTTTTTCTTTATCCGTTTTTGAGTTTACTTCAAAATTCGAAATTTACACATTTTCTCAAATATCTCGAATACGGTCCATTTTAAAGAAATTATGTATAGAATAAAAATTATAGAGAATTATATTAAAAACAACTTTTGTTTGAAAATTTTTTGTGAAAATCAAAAATTATAGATAATTATATTAGAAGTAACTTTTATTTAAAGAATTTTCTTCTCCAAATGTAAATAACAGATATATTCCATAAAATATAAAAATGACCACCTATAAAGTACCCCCCCAGATGTTCTGACTTTGTCCAAAATCTAAGCATATTACGTCAGGCCGAAATAAACCTTAAGTTTAAAATTTAATGTTTTTTTCTTTATCCGTTTTTGAGTTTTCTTCAAAATTCGAAATTTACACATTTTCTCAAATATCTCGAATACGGTCCCATTTTAGAGAAATTATGTATATAATTAAAATTATAGAGAATTATATTACAAACAACTTTTATTTGAACAATTTTTATTAAAAATATTTTTTTTACATTTTGTCAAATTTCTCGAATACGGACCATTTTAGGAAAATTTTGTATAAAACAAAAATTATAGATAATTATATTAGAAGTAACTTTTATTTAAAGAATTTTCTTCTCCAAATGTAAATAACAGATATATTCCATAAAATATAAAAATGACCACCTATAAAGTACCCCCCCAGATGTTCCGACTCTGCCCAAAATCTAATCAGTTCATTAGGCGCTGGAATAAAGCTTAAGTTTAAAATTTGGTGTTTTTCTGTGTATAGGTTCATGAGTTATGCGACCTACAGACACACACACACACACACACACACACACACACACACACACACACACACACACACACACACACACACGCACACACGCACACACACACGCACACACACACACACACACACAGACAGACATCATCGCGAAAATAGTCAAAACGGATTCAGGGGACCTCAAAACGTAAAAATCCGTCGAAAACTCGAGGTCGAAAAAAATCATGATTCCTATACTTTCCTTATATCTGTATACAGATAGGAAAGTAAAAATACAAAAACAAAGAAGTCATATACTGCCATCCTAGACAGAGAGGTCCTATCTGAAAATTTGTTGTTTTGAAATAATCGAGTTTTTAACTATTTTTAGCAAATATATTTATTATCTTTTAAACCTTTTTTGTGTAACTTTTTAACATTTTAGTACCTTTGATGCAAATAAGACATTCCATTTCAGTATTAAGAAAGATAAAATGTAGACAAATGCACATAAATAAAAAAACTGATAATTTTGCAGATAAAACCTTTCTTGCTAGGACGGCAGTTAGAAGTGCTCATGTAGTTCACTAAAGATAAATAACATTTAAATTTGTTACATTTCAGTAAATTAAGTATTACCATTGCTGGACAGTGACGTTTTGGTGGATAAATACAGCATTTCACTGGACATATACCTATGCCATTTTGCTGTACGTTTGCTGCACAATTAGGCATTCCAAACTGAATGACTACCAGTGGGTTTTGACAGGTTAGGATGTGGCAAAATTATGGCAACTCTGTAGGCCTGGTGATTTGACAAGGTGAGTGAAATAGATAGTTACATAGATTGATCATCCCTATTTTTTAAAATAAACATAAGCTTATGCCTTGAAGTAAAAATATAAGCAATTATTATTTTTTAAATATCTAAAGTCTGAAAATTGGTTTTAAAACACATTTTTGCTAAACTGATTCAAATTAATAAATATTTGCCAGGCAATATGGCTGCTCACAAACGACCAGCTTTGAGCAATGTATATAACATATATGTATCATTGACCCTGTTAATGACAACATGACAACAGGGTTGCCATATCTAAACTGTCAGTACCCACTGGTAGCCATTTGGACAGGTCGTTGGAATGCCTAATACCAACTGCTGGACAAACTTTAAAAATGCTTTACAATACAGCAAAATTGTTGTAAGTATGGTCGCCCTAGTGTAATAATATTTTAATCACTAAAAATAAATTTTAAAAATATTGTGTTGTAGGTTTTCTTTGTGGTGGATTATAATTCTAGTAAAAATGTCAGGAATTTTAGAAGCTAAAGTTAATAATACAGAATTGGTTGAAGAAGAATATATAACATCTGAAATTATTTCTTTTTCTTTCATAGCAGAATATCATGCTAAAAACATTGTTCTGTATAAGTTGAACATCCATTATTAAGTATCAAATTTGTAAAAATCAAAATAAAGGTTATTATTTATTTAGGAAAACAAAGTAAGTAAAAATCAACTAAAAATAGATGCAACGATTTAAACGAGCATATTTTTCATTTTCTTTATACATATTATTTTCTTTAATAATAAACAAGTAAATTTATTATCTACAAGGTTATTTTTAGGAAGAAACTATATAATTAAGTTCACATTATTTATTTATCTATCTATTTGTTTACAGTACGCTACAGATACATAAAGTTCTAAATGGCACATTTAAAATATCAATTAAAATAAAATAAATAAGAAATTAATAAAATTGTCATAGTATAAAATTGATCTGCCTAGTAAGTCTGGCAGGAACAAGGAATCTAATAAAATGAGGAATAAACGATAGGCCCCTGTCAAAAATATCACCAAGATCATTTATAGAACTATATTTATAGAACCTGCAGTGACATAATCATGCATAATGATATTAGCTGTTTTATTAAACCTTATAACTTTACATTTATCAATATTCAGTTTAATCAAGTTATATCGTATTAAAACTATGATTAGTACCAGTTGTAGGCAAATATATTTTTTTAGCATCGTACAACTGCCATCTTAATAAAAATCTAGTGACCTTTGAAATATACCTTATATAAATACACTTTTTTTTATTACTTTTGTACAATCGTTCACCATTTTAGCTACTAGTGAACCTTTGCAATATAGGTACCTTATTATGCTCTTTCGTGCAAGCGTTCAATGTTTTTGATTCTAGTGAACTTTTGAGATATTTTTTATATACCCTCTATACCTACTTTTGTCCAATTTGTCAGTGTTTTATAGCTACCTTATGGTATCACACATGTGTAATTGCATTACCTATATTATTACCTACCTCTACTTGTATGATATTGGTATTTGATTTCAATAGCTTTTTTATAATAAATTTATACAATTTTTTTATTTTGTTTTCTTCAGATTTTACTATATCCTTAATATACTATTTTGAATATAGTGTATCCTAGGATGGACATAACTATACTTGTAAAGATATTTATTTTAAATTGTTCAAAAGAGGTATTTTTCATAATTTCTCAACGTTAATCGTATTTATTTAACAAGCAAAAGAAATTATGAAGAAGTACTTTAAAATTTAAAATAAATATTTTTACAAGTATTGTTAAGTCCATCCGTGGACACACTGTATAATGCTGTAGAAGGAATTCACATTATAACATATATAGAAAGTTTCAGAGCAACTTTCGGGGTAAGTACCGTAAAAGTGCTAGTGTGATGTTTTCCGAACTTCACTTTATAACTTCTACGAGACGTGCTATAAAAGTCTTGCTGTTGCGGACATTCGGTAGTTACAGGGATAATAGGGTTACATTTACAGTACATTGCATGCGAGTTTAAAGAGCCTAAAATTGCAGCTTATTAACGTAGATGGGATATTTTTGTGCTAGCTAGGATCTATAAAAATCAATAATAAAATATAGGCAGGCAACACTATTTACTGGAAAATGTATGAGAAGTTGCCTAGGTCTAATAAGTTTTCATTGAAGAATTAGTCTATTCTGTCAAAATAAAAAAATACCATTTAATAATAGAGAGTTATTGCAAGTTCACTTAAGGTCAGTCACTATTAGTGCCGCTCTTATTTTGACATCTGAGCATGCGTAGATCACTAACTTTAATAAAGATTGTGCCTGTCCTTAATAAGAGAGTTATTGCAAGTTCACTTAGGGTCAGTTACTATTAGTGCCGCTCTTATTTTGACATCTAAGCATGCGTAGATGTTTATGTTCTAAAACTGACTTTATTAAGGATTGTGCCTGTCCTTATTTGTGGATGTTTAAGGGTAGCAGGTAGTGGCGACTTTATAGCTTTCGAATGCGCTCGTCATTTAAACCTTCTAAAATTATAATTTCTAATGCCTCTTTAATATTAGGTACTATTATAGAATTTATTTGACTCTAATTACGATATCACTATTAGTGGCTGGCTTTATAGAAATTTGCAATATCTCTCTATTAAGGACAGGCACAATCTTTATTAAAGTTAGTGATCTGCGCATGCTTAGATGTCAAAATTAGAGCGGCACTAATAGTGACTGACCTTAAGTGAACTTGCAATAACTCTCTAATAGCGTGAAGTTAAAATGTATAAAAAAAAGGATCATTACTTATATTTTCATTTTTGTTCGAAAGAAAACAGAATGAATTATTAAAACTGATTTCCCATCAGTAAGTTACAAAATTGCGTTCCAACCACATATAATAATCAAAGGCAGAAATCTTGAAATTCTAGTCCTTGTTGAATGAACATTTAAGAATAAGGGATATTAAAGAACATGATAAAATGATAATTTATTGTTTATTTAAAACCTTTCAAGTTTCTGATGTCTACTCTATTTTCAGCATTACGGTTATTATTACAAAAATAAAGGTAATTTTTCTTCTTATTGTATATCTATCCATTTATTTCTTTGCTTTAATTTCCACTTTATTACTGAAATTTAAGTTTCACTGTTTTTTTGCTAGTATTTGTACAATTTTCAACACAGCAACTCCGGTTGCTTATTATATTGTTTTTACCTACTTTTTTTGAAAAAAAAGTAAAATGTATACGTGTATTTGATATGCCAAAATTATAAAATATCGCCCTAAAATGTACGAATTATCCGCAGCTAGCGCTAGTATCGCTTTTGCTTCCCTTTCCATGACTTCGCACGGAGCGAATATGTATGTATATCTAATGTATGGGTTTTTAGTTCTGATTCAACTCTTTTTGGAACACCACCTGCTGCAAAAAAAACATTTGACATACTATGTTTTTTTGTAATTATTAATTAAAAAATTATATATTTTTAGGACAGTGTTTTATTTAGATACCCCTACCTACTGTTACTACCATTCCTCTAGGAGAAAACGAGGACTAGTGGGTTCATAATATTCGACAAATATTGGTAGAATGTTGTATTTTTAGGTAAATATAAAAGTAATATAATTTGTTTATATATCGCCAGGATCCGAAGAAGATAAAGGCTAAATAATGAATTGTACAACTTGATTTTTGAAGCCCGATTAGTACTAATCGTTTACATAGGGTAAGTAAAATTTTATTTAAAACAATATAATATTGTGACGTTTTTCTTTCATATATTTTCTATTTCCTGATTCAGCATGTTTCAATATATGTATCCCCTTGTCGACAATAATTTAAACAATGGAAAGTTCTTACTTTTATTATGATTAAGTCCAGTTGCGTATCTGGCAGTATTATTCTTTATTACCAATTTTTGTCTTCCTATTAAAGTGGTTCCAGGTATTTTCTAACAATCCCAAGCTTCGCAGGTATATTGGGAGGCAAGCTATTTGGCTATAAGGCTAAGCAGAAAGGTCAGAAGCCATGCATGGAGCTAAGAAGCAAAGCAAGAAACTACTAAGCAGTAAGGTACTCCAAATAAATTCACAGGTTACCATAATAAGTACTACCTGTACAGAAAAGCCTAAAACAATAGATTATAATTATTTACTTCCTTTATTAATGATCATGAATTTTGGTTGAGAAAACTTACCATGCGTGGTGAGTGGCTTAGAAGTAATTAATTTTAGAAAAAAAAAGTTTATTTTATCCACCAAGTGTATTAGCAACTCTGCTTATTACTTTTTTTCAAAACTAATGAAGTAATATTTCTTTTAGGGCTAATTTAATCCGAAAATTCATCGAGAAATAGGGAAGCACATGTTCCAATTCAGTAGCAAAAAAAAAAGAAAGAGGTAGTGAAAAGAGACAAAATGGAGTAATTCATGACCAATAGGAAGGTAAATATTGACCTTTACTTTAGGGCGAGGCCTTAAGGAAAAAGAAGAAACGAAAATGAAGAAAAATCTCGAAAAACTGCATTATTGTACAGAGACTAGGGCCCGTATTTATAAACAGATCTTACGTGAGTCGGACTTGGGTAAGTCGTCCTTGAACTAAAATCAAAGTTCGGTTACAACGTCTCTAAAGTTCTAGGTGGTTCTGGTGTTAAACTGGAATTTAGAGATGGATATTAGCAAATCTGTAACTGTTATGTACATTTACGGATTTGTTACTACCCATCTCTAAATTCACGCGATATAACCGAACTTCGATTTTCGTTCAAGGACGACTTACCCAAGTCCGACTCAGCTGAGTTTTGTTTATAAGTACGGGCCTAGGTTATGGTAATAATAACAAAAATTAAATAAATGTTGAAATTAATTTTAATTAGTTTTATTTATTAAGGCAAGTACCAGAAGATTTTCTCTTTTAAAATTAAATTGAATAGTCAGCAATGGGGAAGAATAAAGTAAACACAGAGATGAATCACGAGTATTTATTGTTTAACACCTTATTTTTTATACAGCAAAAAGTTTAGGTTGTGCCGTTTTTAGGCTTAACATTTTTCTTAAGTATACTTTCCAATGTGTCAATTATAAACGCAGATGTTTTGTCCTCATAAAGGTTGAAGTAAAAGTTTTCAGTAATTGGGAATATTTGTTATCTTCCTAATATACAATCACACTTTTTCCCGGAAATACGGAATTACGCATTGTCTAATAAAAGAGAGCACAGCGGTAGCACGAGGAGTGTTGTGAGATATAAAATATTGCGTCGAATTGAGAACCTCCTCCTTTTTTTGAAGTTGGTTAAAATAATATTTCTAATATGTGTAAAAACCGGAGTGTAGATTTACCTCACCGTGCGTCACGCCTTTCTCTAATATTCCAATGCCGTAATTTACCGACATACTCAGTCCTGTAAGCAAAACAGTAAACGGTCGACCGCAGAACACATGATATAAAGGGGGATGCCCGTCAGGCCCACTTTTGGGGTATCTCAGTAGAGATCCATCCAAGCCTCTATCAGGCTTTAATTTACATAGTCGCAAGGGAAATACCATTTTTAGGCCCTTACTATTGAGGTCCCTGGCGGTCTATGGCTCTTTTTCGGCGCGATGCTCTTTTGCTCTGTCGATCGACAAATCATTGTCATCAATCACAGTTCTGAGGATACGGTAGGTAGTCCTCAAACACAATTTCACCTACTTATTCTGAATAACTAACAAATATGCCGATTACTTCTGCTAAAGGTGAGTGGATATGTACAAATAAAATCGACCCTTCTTAATCTTTATTATTCCACCCGCCGCTGTACATATTCACTATTTCAGAAAAATCAAAATACAAAACTACCTCTTATTCTAACGGCTAAAAATGACACATATCGTTCTACCCAATTTGTTTTTCAAAACACGACAGAAAACATATTTAAAACTCACTTTAACTTCAAAATATACACAAATCAATGTTTTTACCCTACTGATCTACATCTGTTTGCCATTTAAAACTAAAACCAAAAGTACGTTTCTTTTTGACTACAAAGGGGCAGGTACTGTTTGCGGACAATCCAAAACTTTACAATTCGGCTCTTTGGCCGTAAACATAAATGACTTAATTCATTACTTGAGAGTGTTGACCCACTTTACAATTAATATTTATGACAATAACAGCACTATCGATTCTCTAAATAGTATAATTTAGCACAATATAAAAACCCTATAACTGTTACGACAATAACCGTCTATCAATGAATACCCAAAATATGAAAAGTCCACCCAGACGCGGATTTTTCCCTCTAATGAATATAATTAGTAATAAAATGAGACGTATTTCAAACAAACGCGGATTTCTCCCGCTAATAAATATAATTAGTAACAAAATGATACGTATTCCAAATAGACGCGAATTTCTCCCGCTAATGAATAAAATTAGTAATAAAATGATACCTGTAACACACCCATTGGGACGGACTTCCCCACCCGAATACATTATGATTTTAAACTAGTTGACTGTTTTTAAGACTGACTTATGAGGCTAAGTTGAAAACCACTGTTCGAGGATCCAGTTCCCAAAACAGCGTTCTCGAGATAAAAAAATGATAATCGCGCTATCTTTGAAAGAATACGATTTGCGCTATATAATACGTATAAAACAACCTTACAGAAACAAAAGGATACCGCTGACAAAAGGTCTACCGGGCGCAAGTTCGTCGAGTCAGCCTTAAGGGTGACGAAATCCACTACTTAGGACCGATTCCACCATTGTGTTAAACGGAGATTAAAATGACATTGTTAATGTAAAAATGTCATTTTAAACTTCGTTTAACACAACCATAACACAACGGTGGAATCGGTCCTTAGAAGCAGTGAAATATTCTTGATGCTTAAGCATACTATCTAGTTGCTGCGATGTTGAGAAAGAAATATGGACCTCTCAGATCGTCAAAAGGCCTGCCGATTTGCTCGAGATAAAATTTCATAATGCATTTTGCTGAATTAAGTTTTTTTTTTAATTTCAAGCCAGTCCACCAACAAAATGTAATCACTTCCAAATGATAAAATTACACTTCTCTTGACGTCCCGGCACTTTCGACTCGAAGGGTAAGTTGTTAAAAGCCTGATCTACACCACACTTACAAGTTGTATTATTTTTATAGTAACCGTATAACAACTTTGACAAAAGTAGCTATTCTAGTATTTACGGTTGCTATAAAGTTGTATGTGTCGTGTAAATCAGGCTTTTTTAACAACTTAAGGAGGGACGGGACCAATGAGGTTTATATCTTCCGATTATGGACGTTAAGTGAAATAAAATTTATCATTTGGGACTTTTTAAATTTTAAAAAAGTCATAAATATGTCGTAGTTGTAAACTTTCATAAAGACAGGAAAATGTTTTGTGCAATTTTATCGCAAGACCTTTTGATGATCTAAGAGATGGTTCCTATAAACAGCTCTCAGTGTCGTTATATATCAACCAGTAGACGTTTTAAAGAGCTGAGAGGCAGGTCGTAAATTCCCCTGAAGGATGCACAATGGGCCTATTGAGGCCTAAGTGACATATACAGATCGAAAAAAATAGTATACCCTTTGCCAAAATCTTACTTTATTCCTAAATCAAACCATATTAGAGAAAATAATGTATTTATTTAGTTCTGATATCTATTATTCCATCAATAAATATACCTTCCATTAATTTCTTGTTCAATTAAAATATCTGTTATCCGGGTTCCATAATATGTCTTTCTTAGCAACTAGTTGTTACGCTTAACCATCAAGAATATTTGGTTGCTTCCAAATAACTCCGAATCCACTTTTGTAACCACTAGTTGTTACAGATTTTACTTAGAGAATTCTGATTTTCTCAAAGTGGTAATACAACAACTGACCTCGAGCATAGCAACTTGGTCGGTAGCATAACTGTATGATACAGCATAGACTAATTTAGAAATAGTGAACACTAGAATAGCTACTTTTGTCAAAGTTGTTATATACAGTTGCTATGAAAGTGGTAAGATAGCAAGTGGTTAGAAAGTTGCCAGATAACAACTATAGTTACAGAATAGACCCCTTAATCATTTAGTAACATTTTATATAAAATATCTGGCGTTTAACTAGACTAGCGTGGTATCACCAGTATCAGTTATGCCAATATTTTAGTCGCTCGGCAGATACAACCTTACAAAACAGTTCTAGGAGCGAAATATGTTTCTATTCAACGTGTATCTGCTCGGTCATTGGTCAAGCTGACTATATATCTCCTTTTACTTACATAAAAAATATAAGAAAAAGGTGGTCATCCTAAGGACAACTGGACATCTATGCAGAAGCCGTTGTTTATAGTAATTAATTTCTCTACTCCGTCGATCTTTTATTTCCGTTCTCAAAATATAAAAGCGCGGCCACCGTAAGGGTAGCGATATTTCTTTTTAATTATATTTGAATATAAAAAAAGGAGTCACCGTGGTGGTACCGTGGATATTTGCGTTTTTTGTTAACTTGACTCGGCGAAAATGAAAAAGCTAATCCCCCAGCCCTCAAAAACCCCGGTATTTATACTTAAATTTCCCATATAAGCAAATGTATCAGAAAGAGAACGACTGTGAATTCGGTGTATAAAGACTATAAAGCCCTGTATTAATTCCTGAATATAACTCTATCGGTTTACATATGGTTTTTTAGCTAGCGGCCGTTACCGTCTACGCGTTGACTTCTTTTCCCAGAAGTAATTAAACGGCGCTTACGAGGCGGGATACGCAGAGATGTTGTACGAATTCGAAATAAATTTTGAATATGTAATATATAAGAATTATTTAAATTAATTATCAACCCCCGGTTGTCGGATTTCAGAAGGTAACTTGAATTCTCTTGTATTTGAATTTACTTGTACTTGAATTTACCTACATGAAAAAATCATCATAATTATATTACAAAAAAAACATACCTACTTATATACGTATTTTTTTAACATACTACTCTGACAATATTGGTAAGTTTAAAACTCCGAGCATATTATGGATACTTTTTACAACGTTGCCAGCCGGTCCTAAGAAATTTGTCTTTCTCTCTTTCACTCACTAATAATTTTAAAACAATAACAATCCTCAATTGTATGGGATTTATGAATGAAACATTTTGTCTCCATGTTGTAATGTCTGATGATTTCTCTAAAATGGACCGTAATGAAAAAATTTGAGGAAATGTATAAAATTTAAATTTTTCAGCATTTTCGTTGGCAATGAGTATATTATAGAAAAATGTGGAAAATGTATATATATATATTAAGTTAATGTGGGATGTTTAATATATATTCATCCCATCATAAATAAATGATTTATCATTGTAGTTGTATAATAGTATATTATTAAACGAGCAATTTATGGCGCAAGTCACCCGAGTGTATAATGGCCATAAATTGCGAGTCTAATACTATACTTTGTCCACGACCATTATGGTTTCTTTATTAAATAAAAGTTAAGTGTAGAATGGAAAGTTTTTATTAAACATAGGTAATTAACTGTTTTTTCGATTTTTCGTTTTTATCGATTTTTCGATTTTTTCGATTTTTCGTTTTTTTTTCGATTTTTTTCGATTTTTTTTCGATTACCTACCTATAAAGAATATTTTTATATCAGTTTAGACATACGTGCTGTCGTGACGTCATACCGTGACTAATGGATCATTATTCACTAGTGAATAATAGGTATTATTATTCTTAAGGTAGTACAAGTATAATGATAGTTTTATAGAACAGTCGTGGACAAAGTATATTAAGAAGAAAAAATGACTTGTCATGTATAAAATTAAAAGTCATGATTATAAATAAACAATGTTGTTTCCCTCGCGATGAGTTCAAACTTTTGTCTTTGCTAGAATTGCCACGAAAGGTTGTCTTAGGGTCTATTTATACTCCCTTATTAGTATTTGCATTAGTATTATGATTACGCATTAAGTTGAACCTTCACAATGTAATGGGGACATTTATACTCGATTTATGATTAGTATTAGCATTAATATTTATGCTTAATAATTGACAGGTTCAACTTTTAAATTAAATATTAAATTTCTTCTTTTCTATAAAATGAATCAATAACTTATTTGGCCTTTGTTTTTAATAGACAACGGATAAGGATAATTGACAATACACATATGATTATGTTGTTTATATACAGTGAGAATCTTAAGTCTTACCCCCCCTAACTAACTCGTTACTGGAGTCTTGTTAGGAAAATCGCCGAGACAGGTCGATTTTTGTTTTCTACAATGTACATTTTTGTATGATTAGTTTACCCTTAATTTCATCCCTTACTCGAGGGGAACCCTTTCGAAAAATTTAAATGGCATGGGGTGGTGAGTGATAGCTCATTTGAAAGGGGGTTTTATTCTCTATTCAACCGTGCAAAAAAATTTTAAATTTGCTTCATTACGTGTTGATTTATTAATGTTTAAAAATAACAAAATCTCACAAAATAGGAAAGCAACTAAACTAATAGTGACCTTCTAATGGCAAAAAGTCTTACTTCACGTCTGAACCAAAACCGAAATCATGCAGGGCCGAATTTTAATTCTAAGGATGAGTGTGCTACGTTAATTTCCGTTATTCTGAAACAAAAATTAGTCGAGAATTAATGAAGCAAATTTCAAAATTTGGTTGAATAGAGAATAAAACCCTCTTTCAAATGAGCTATCACTCACCACCCCATGCCATTTAAATTTTTCGAAAGGGTTGCTCCCCTCCAGCGTTGCCAAGTTTGACAGCGCCAGAAGTGTTCTGTGAGCGCCAGTTCTGACACTTTCTGACACATGTCAATTTCTTATTTGTATTTTACGGAAAATATTATTATTTATAACGTTGTAAGGGTTGTAAATGTATATTTAAGATTTATTATCTCTAATATTATAATGAAAACATGCTTTATGTGTAAAAGGCCTGTTGAAAATGCTTCTTCAAGATAATATCATAAGTAAGTACAGACACAACCTAATTATCAGAGGCGGTGCATTAGGCAATCACCTTTAATTTGCAATTAAACTTTCTTATTTTCTTATCGAAAAATTAAAATTAAGAGCAAGTACACTCCAGCTAAGTTCGTCTTCATCCGTCTCATAATGATTTTAGTAAAGGTTAATTACTTATTATTATCTTAATATCACATCTTTGTAAAGTTTATTGTTATTTTTTTTAGGTTTCCTTTTCTTGATGTGAGAAAGAAATACATGGTTCCAAAATATAGGAATTCAACAAGTGACCACCTGAATAACTTTTTATGGTAATGAACATTTTTATTACAGACCTCAGGGAAGGAAAATATTAAAGAAAAATGCAATTTCGACGAAAGAAGTATAATAATCAATCCTGTCACTACTTCTACACTATATTCATCTGCTACTAAAATACTTAAACAGCAAGTAAGTAGAGAAACTTAAGTTTCTTTCAAAAAGAATGTTTAAGGAAAAAGGCATAGCTATTTTTTTGTTGACACTTTTTTTTTAACTAATCTAAAAGACTAATTTTGTGTATTGTTTAAATGTTCATTTTTTGTACTTAATTTGTTTTAGGTTTAAACAAAATGAACTTCTAAGATATGCATGGAATATCCCAAAAGAGCTAAGGAAGGTTTTAAATTCTTAAGAAAAGTATTCAAAGCCAAAAACATAAAATAGTCTTCCTGTCCAAAATATAAATAGGTATATTTAGATATTATGAGTGATTTTTTATTCTATAAATAAAACATAATTTGCTTCTAAATCACTACCTAATGAACTATATTATATTATAGTACAAAACTAAACAAGAATATCACATTATTCATGTTTTTTTTTTAATTTCCTTAACAAACGTCCCAAAAATGTGAATATTTATTATTGGAGTTAACATCGTTATGCTAAAACAATACTAGAACAACTTAAATAATGTGGTTTGACTATTTTGAGTTACGCAGATCATTATGATCTAAAAAAATGTTTGTCTGGTGCTATAGCCAGGTATAAAACATTCATTTATTTAAACAAAGTTGCAATATACATTTTATTTAGTTTTTAAGTTAAAACCTAGCTATTTGGACATCCTAAAATTACTTTTTTCGTTTGATGTAAGATTAATTATTCTACATTTTTGTTGGTGAAATAGGATATATTAAGATATCTTACTGTTTTCTCTGATTATCTAAAAAGTTAGAACAATATACAAAGACTTATAACAAAAAAGAGATATACTTTTACTTAAACACACAATTAGTCAGTTCAATTGTACGATAATTTAAAGCAGAAATCCAGAAAACTTTAAAAATATGTTTAAATGTGTTTTTACTATAACAAGGGCATAATTATTAAAAAAACTTGACACATTACATTGACGATAGGTTTTTATAATATATATTATAAAAATCACAACGAACTACACAAAATGACATTATTAATAATTTAGCAATAAAAAAGTTAAGTACAATGATGACATTAAAAGTTGAGTTTTTCGAAATACTTTTTTTAAATTGTCTCAGTAACTACCTAGTATTTTTCTAGCACAATGATATTATTTGAATGTGCATTGTGTGATATCTTATATTTTAGGAATAAAATTATACTTTTTTTTGCAGGTTTCTGTTAACAACGATTCCAAGAACTTTTGAAAATATTATTAAAATGGCCTTTGCAAATATAATTCTCAATTAAGAGATTTTCATCTAACATTAAATTTTTATTCTCCATAAGGTTACAGCTTCCTAAGAAGAAAGTTTAACAAGACTTACCAGACCCAAAATATCAAAATTTTACCAACCAATTGATGGTTCTACTGGTTTCCATAGGAAAATTCTAAGAAAAGTGGCAGAGGCAACCGAAGAAGCCAAAAAAGTCTTTTGCAAAACAAAAACTAGAAATTTGTTTAAGACTCTATTGTTTGAAGTTTTACCAATAATAATTTTTGATAACGATTTAAGATTATGAAGTTCTATTATGTATTTTACTCTTTGATAACCTATGTTTAAATTTTTATTAGGACCAAAATAAATTATACTTTTCATTTCAACTACAAAAACCCTCATAATATTAAAAAGGGGGAAAACGTTAGATTATTTTTACTTTCCTATCTGTATACAGATATAAGGAAAGTATAGGAATCATGATTTTTTTCGACCTCGAGTTTTCGACGGATTTTTACGTTTTGAGGTCCCCTGAATCCGTTTTGACTATTTTCGCGATGATGTCTGTGTGTGTGTGTGTCTGTGTGTGTGTGTCTGTATAACGCATAACTCATGAACCGATACACAGAAAAACACCAAATTTTAAACTTAAGCTTTGTTTCAGCGTCTAATGAGCTGATTAGATTTTGGGCAGAGTCGGAACATTTGGGGGGGTACTTTATAGGTGGTCATTTTTATATTTTATGGAATATATCTGTTATTTACGTTTGGAGAAGAAAATTCTTTAAATAAAAGTTACTTCTAATATTATTATCTATAATTATTGTTCTATACAAAATTTTCCTAAAATGGTCCGTATTCGAGAAATTTGACAAAATGTAAAAAAAATATTTTTTTATAAAAATTGTTCAAATAAAAGTTGTTTGTAATATAATTCTCTATAATTTTTATTCTCTACATAATTTCTCTAAAATGGACCGTATTCGAGATATTTGAGAAAATGTGTAAATTTCGAATTTTGAAGAAAACTCAAAAACGGATAAAGAAAAAAACATTAAATTTTAAACTTAAGGTTTATTTCGGCCTGACGTGAAATGATTAGATTTTGGACAAAGTCGGAACATCTGGGGGGGTACTTTATGGGAGGCCGTTTTTATATTTTATGGAATATATCTGTTATTTATGTTTGGAGAGGAAAATTGTTCAAATAAAAGTTACTTCTAATATTATTATCTGTAATTTTTGTTTTATGTAAAAATTTCCTGAAACGGCCCGTATTCGAGAAATTTGACAAAATGTGCAAAATTCTGATTTTTATTATGAAAGTTTTTGAAATAAAAGTTGTTTGCGATATCGATCTCTATAATTTTTGTTTATACATGATTTTTCTAAAATGGACCGTAATGAAAAAATTGTAGGAAATTAAAATTTTTCAGTATTTTCGTTTTCCATGAATATCTATAGAAAAATGTTTCGAGGTAGATATATGTGGACAATGTATATATTTAGTTTATCCTCTAAACATTTATATAACTAGATAGGAAAGTCATGTGTTGGACACATCAGATTTTTATGTTCAGGAATAAACTCTTTAAACATTTATCTACTTAAAATGTGTTACTGTTAGAAGGTATGTTATTAACTTTGTACTTGTATTAATTTAATTCATTTTATTATCTGTTGTATTTTCAAATTGATTTTGATATTAATCTTATCTATTTATATATTTTTTATACTCACATATATGTTTTTTTCATTGAAACAAACGTTTATTAGCTTATTAAATATAATGAATTCATGTTGTTTTATTATATACTTGTATGCATGATTACTTTTATTTCATTTTAAAAATGAATTTCGGAGATAAAGCCGAAACGGTGAGTGAGAATAAAAATTAGACGAAAGTGACGATATTTACTGGAGCTTTCATCCACACGCTCCTTTTTCTAGCCATCTACACCTGAACCAGCAAGATTCGTCTTCCCTCCATCCTTACATTCTCCAGATTTACAGAGAAAACGCCGTCCTCTTTAACATATCCAGACCTTTGACGGGGACTATACCACTAAATTATCAGCTTTATTTGATATCCCGAGCAATTTAAATGCATTCGTAATTGCTCATTCTCACCTCTTCTCTTGTAGACTCCGTACTCAATTTTCTTATTTTTAGTTACGTTTGCACTGCTCTTTTATTTTCACAGCTTTAATTTTATAATGCTGTAACGCTACAATATGGATCCATTTATGTGGTTTATACTATTTAATGTTATTCGTAAGTGACCAACCTATTATAATAATTAAAGATTATTGTATTACAGGTCTGAAGATGTTCCTGTAAGGCCGAAACTAGTCGCTCCTGTATTTATAATAAAATTGATTTTAAGGTTTTATTCTTCAATTGAAAAAATTAGACCTTTACAGTCATTTTGTTTCATTTCCTGCATCAGACACATATAAGACGGTATTCATTTTAAAAATAGTAAAATTAGCAACTTTTTTAGTATTTTTTACAATTAAAACGTTTGGACAATGTGTGTTTTTATAGATAAATGATACGCCACTGAACAAGAAGGATGTTTACCTTCCCCCTTGTGCCCGCTTCCTCACTTCCTCTACAGATGTTGCTAACACAACAATCGCCTACAAACTCGTTTTCACGCTCCCTCTATTAGTAATTGCTCGGAGGTCCGACTGATGTTGCGTGATTTGATATATTTCAGATTGTGATTGTCGGGTCATTTGTAATGTTTCATAATAAACACTACCTAAAATTAAATAATGTTTTATTGTGTTAATTATTATTCTATCGAATAATACATGGTGTCAGGTGTGACTGGCAAGATTAGTAAGGCGGGCAAAGCATAGTGTGTAGAGCATTTCTGCATTGGAGAACAAAAATAAAAAACATGGAGTCAATGTTTAGACCACCTCAGCCGCTGAGCTTTGATGGCAACATTTCGGAAAATTTGAGACTGTTTGTCCAGAAATTTGAGTATTTCATGGCTGCTACAGAATTGGGTAAAAAATCAGAAGAAAGACAAGTGGCTGTTTTTTTAAACATGATTGGAGACAAAGGGCTGGAACTACAACAAGTTTGCGCTAACACAAGAAGAAAAAAAGAGCCTAACAGTTATTACAGCTAAATTTTGAAGCATACTGTGCACCAAAGAAAAATATTATTTTTGAACGGTTTGTTTTTAACAGCATTATCCAAAAAGAGCAGCAACCTTTTGATTCATTTGTCACAGAATTTAGAAAAGCTATAAAATCGACCGCTTATAATGATCAAGACGATATGATCCGTGACAGGATTGTCATGGGGATTTATAGCAAGGAAACTCAAGAGAGGCTTTTAAGAGAACCTGAGTTGACATTAGATAAGGCTGTTAAGTTTTGCAGAGCTGTTGAGGCTAGTAAGACGCATTCAAAAGCATTGCAGCACCAAGAGGCATTAGTCCATGAAGTGTACAGGAGGCCAAATAACAATCCAGTAAGATCACAAGCAAAATCACAACTAAACATGAACATTTGTAATTATTGTGGATCAAAACATGCAAAAGGGAAATGCCCCGCGAACGGACAAGCATGCAAAAAACTAAATCATTTTGCATCTGTTTGCAAATCAAGAGATACTAACCTAAAAGAAGGTCAAGAGAATGGGCCGAGGAGGAAAGTCTATGAAGTTGCTGATGGGGAAGATAGAGATGAGAAAGATGAGGAATTTTTTATTGATGCCCTAACAAAAAAAGTAGGAATAGTGGGCAAATCAAGTGAGTGTAGTGATATAGTGTGGCTAAAAATAATAGATGTAGAAGGTGAGTCAATTGAGTTTAAACTTGACACGGGTGCCGAAGTGATTGTTTTACCTTTACATTATGTAAGTAGACTAGAATGCAAAAAAAAATAGCTAAAACTAATGTCACTTTAGTAGCAAATGGTAATAATAATTTTAAAATTAAGTCAGTAGGTGAGATTACTTTGGAATGTAAAATCAAAGATAGGTTAGCAAAAATCCCATTTATTATTGTGGACAATCAAGGCCAAATGCCATTGTTAGGCCTCAAGGGGTGTTTAGATCTTTATTTGCTCTAACAAGTGGATAGTATATCTGTTAATAATTTCAAGACAGTTGATGACATGGTGAATAAGTACCCTGTGGCTTTTGAGGGTTTGGGGGAATTCCCCACTCCCCATAATATTGTTTTAAAAAGGAGTCTATTCCACATGTACAGCCAATAAGGCGTATTCCACAAGCACTACATTCCAGGGTAAAGCTCAAGCTAGAACAGATGGAAAAAGCAAATATTATAGCTAAAATTGATAAGCCCACTGAGTGGCTTAACCCACTGGTCATTGTAGAAAAATCAAATAAAGATTTAAGATTATGTTTGGACCCAAAATATTTAAATGATGCTATCGCTCGAGAGCATTTTCTTATTCCAACTGTTGAGGAAATATCCAGCCAATTATCAAACAAATCATATTTCTCTGTATTGGACATGAAGGATGGATATTTCCAGGTTAAGATAACTGATGAAAGTTCTGAGTATTGTAGTTTCGGAACACCACTTGGGCGCTATAGTTTCTTAGACTTCCCTTTGGGATTCGGTCAGCCCCTGAAGTGTTTCAGAGCAAAAATTATGAGTTGTTTGGAGACATCAGTGGAGTTGGTATATACTTTGACGATACTATTATAACGGGGTCAACCGAGCAGGAGCATGACGATAACTTAAAATTAGTTCTTGAGCGTGCAAAAAAAATTTAATATTAAATTTAACAAACAAAAAATTCTGTTTAAATTGAGACAGGTTATGTTTATGGGTCAGTTGTTTTCTAAAAATGGAATAGAGCCTTGTGTCATATGTTAAGGCCATAGTGGACATGCCTAAACCACAACAAAAAGGTTATGTTTTAAGACTGCTTGGCATGGCAAAATATCTTGCTAAATTTGTCCCAAACTTGTCGAAAATATCAGCCCCTTTGCGGCAGTTGACACGATTGGATGTTGACTGGTCATGGACTAAAGAACATGAAAGTTCATTAGATCAACTAAAGCATTTATTATCGCATGCCCCTGTTCTCTCGTTTTTTGATCCATCTACTGATGTTGTTATTTAAAACTGATGCCTCCAAAGATGGTTTAGGAGCATGTCTCTTACAGAATGGCCATCCAATAGCATTTTCTTCTCGGAGCTTGTCAAAAAGTGAAATTAAGTATGCTCAGATTGAGATGGAAATGCTAGCAATTGATTTTGCTTGCTCTAAATTTTATTACTTGATTTATGGTGTTAAAAATGTCATGATTACCACTGACCATAAACCTCTTGTTCCCATTTTTAAGAAAGATTTGTATAATATAACGCCAAGATTGCAACGTTTACGTTTAAGATTAATGAAATATGATTTAACTGTGACATATAAACCTGGAAAATATTTATACATTGCAGATACGCTATCTAGAGCATATTTATCAACACCTGATGGTGATGAAAGTGAATTGGAGTATGCTATTCACTCTTTAGTAAATTATTTGCGTATCTCAGATGAAAATAAAATACAATTGAAACAAGCCACCAGTAATGATTTAGATTTAAGCACAATAATTAAATTCCTTAATTATGGTTGGCCGGATAAAAAGAAAATTCCTTTTCACCTTCGCCAATTTTTTAGGCTGAAAGATTCACTTTTAGTTTGTGATGACCTTTTATTTTTTGAAAATAAATTGGTAGTTCCTAAAAATTTGCAATCATTTATGCTTATCAAACTTCATGAAGGCCATATAGGCATGGATAAAACTAAACTAAGAGCTAGGCAGATATTTTACTGACCTTTAATGAGTCAAGGTATTGAGAACTTTATAAAAAAATGTACTGTGTGTGAAAAATATGCAAGAAAAAATACCAAAGAAACCTTATTACCATACAAATTACCTGAAAGACCTTGGCAAAGAATTGGTGCTGATATTTTTTCTTATGCTGACAAAATGTATCTAGTAGTCATAGATGCCTATTCAAACTGGCTGGAAATCATGTTGATTAGAAATAAATCAGCTAGTGAAGTAATCCATAAATTAAAATCAACATTCCTTTTGGTGGTTTGTTAATGCGGCAATTTGCCAGTGATTGGAATTTTAACATTGTAACAAGAAGTCCTAATTATCCCAAATCAAATGGCCTGGCTGAAAAGGGAGTAGGAATAGCTAAGGGCTTAGTTAAAAAATCGCTAGAAGAGGGAAAAGATTTATTGGAAGCATTACTCCAGTACCGTAACACTCCATTAAAATATATAAATTATTCCCCCTCACAGCAGATCTTGTGTGTAAGGATGTCCATAACAAATTAAATAGTAGACTAAGTGTAAATGAATATTATTATAATAAAAGTGCTAAATCTCTAGAAAATATTGACCCAGGTCAATATGTCACAGTTTACAACCAGGTTAAAAAAGTGTGGGAACCTGGCCAAGTTGTCAGTAGGCATGACAGTCCTCGCTCATAATAGGTCTTTTCCTTTGCATCGACAGTGTAGCACTGAGCTACGTCACTTCTGAAAATATTGTTCCATCCATACAATTTGTATAAATGGAACGATATTTTCAGAAGTGGTGTAGCTCAGTGCTACACTTTCGATGCAAAGGAAAAGACCTATAAAGTGCAAACAGAAAATGGTGATATTGTGAGAAGGAATCGCATAGATTTAAAAAAGTCACAGAATGAGTTTATTTCTAAACTAGAACTTGACGAACCTGAACTTAATGAGTCTGAAACTATGTCCGCTTCAGTTTCGACGCCCATTAAAGCTTGCACTTCATATGAGCCTATTAATAATGTTTATAACCCAACAGAAGCTAAGACCAGTCTAGAACCCATACGAACTAGATGTGGTCGTTCTGTAAAAGCCCCTCAAAGATTGGATTTATAATCTTTAAAGGGAAAGATGTAATAGAATGTAGTTGTTTTGTATAGTCTGGTGTCTGATAACAGAGGGCGCCTCAGGATCCGGTCATGAGGTGGCATCATTGTGTATGACAGACGACATTGTTCCTGTTCGATTGATGTTGCGTGATTTGACATATTTCAGATTGTGATTATCGGGTCATGTGTAATGTTTCATAATAAACACTACCTAAAATTAAATAATGTTTTATTGTGTTAATTATTATTCTATCGAATAATACAATTTTTGTGTATCAGCAGTGTTTACCGATTATAAAGTTGACAAATGACATGTCACCACGAGGAAGCAAAGGCCTCTTTTCTGTCTGATTTGTATCAAATTTCTGCTTCTTTTTATCTGTTATAAATTTGAGACTTAAATCCGTTAAAATGTCCTAAAACCTATTTTTGAATAATATTTTTAAATAAAATTAACTAGTAAAAATATTAATAAAAACACATTTAAAACTCAAATATCTTAAAAGAACACAACTGGCCTCTTAGATATTTCTTCAGTAAACATATATTTTTTTTTACTGCAGAATTATAATTTATTAGGTATTAGGTTTAAAAAAGAATTACTAATACTAATTATAAAACGAGTATAAATACCTTTTTTGACCCTAGTTTTTTATGCACTTTTCCAGGAAAAAACAGACATAACTAACACACAACATAGACAAATTCAAATCACTCACCGCTATCTAGCATAATAATGCAAAATAAGCAAATAATGTCACCAGACAAGGAGTTGCAAAGCACGCAAACTAGTTAAGTGATTCAAATACCATTGCTTGGCGAACATCAGCCAAGACGCAGGTCCACACGGGAAGAACCCGAAGAAATTATATTTTTATTACAATGTAAAAAATGTTTTAACTGTAAATAAAGACGTTTTAAAACTAAAAAAACTAACCTTTTTTTGAATGATTTAACAAATTTAATGCTTAATCATAATAGTAATACAAATACTAAGGGAGTATAAATAGACCCTAAATGATGACAACAATTTAATGCGTATGACGTAATAAAAATGATAAAGATATGTAGTGCATGTCGCTACAGTTAACCTCTAAATATTTACAAAAGGTACTACAATAGGTTGTACAAAATAACCGAAAAAAGCCTTTAATAACTAGATAGAAAAGTCATATGTTGGGCACATCAACTTTTTATTATATTTTTAATTAAATTTTTCCTGTGTAACAAATGTCACATTTAAATAGTTTTTCATTATAGTAAATTTTTTAAATGTTGTAAGTTCCATTTATGATTAAAACTTTTTGAACAAATGTCACATTTAAATGATTATTTATTACTGTGAATTATTAAATGTTTTTGTAAATAAAATTTTAGAATAAATCCTTTGGAACAAATGTCGCATTTAAATGATTTTTCATTATTGTGAATCATTAAATGTCGTTGTAAACTAGATTTTTGTTTAAATCCTTTTAAACAAATGTCACATTTAAATGGTTTTTCATTATTGTGACTTTTTAAATGTTGTTGTAAATTATATTTTAGATAAAATTCTTTGGAACAAATGTCACATTTAAATGGTTTTTCTTTACTATGAGTTTCTAAATGTAATTGTAAACTAGATTTATGATTAAATCCTTTTGAACAAATGTCACATTTAAATGGTTTTTTATTACTGTGAATTATTAAATGTTTTCGAAAATTAGATTTTAGATTAAATCCTTTAAAACAAATGTCGCATTTAAATAGTTTTTCATTATTGTGAATCATTAAATGTTGTTGTAAACTACATTTTCGATAAAATTCTTTGGAACAAATGTCACATTTAAATGGTTTTTCATTACTATGAATTTTTAAATGTCGTTGAAAACTAGATTTATAATTAAATGCTTCTGAACAAATGTCACATTTAAATGGTTTTTCATTACTATGAGTTTTTAAATGTAGTTCTAAGCTAGATTTTTGTTTAAATCCTTTTGAACAAATGTCACATTTAAATGATTTTTCATTACTATGAGTTTTTAAATGTAGTTCTAAACTAGATTTTTGTTTAAATCCTTTTGAACAAATGTCACATTTAAATGATTTTTCATTATTGTGAATTATTAAATGTTTTTGTAAATAAGATTTTAGAATAAATCCTTTGGAACAAATGTCACATTTAAATGGTTTTTCATTATTGTGAATTTTTAAATGTTTTTGTAAATAAGATTTTAGAATAAATCCTTTGGAACAAATGTCGCATTTAAATGGTTTTTCATTATTGTGAATTTTTAAATGTTTTTGTAAATAAGATTTTCGAATAAATCCTTTGGAACAAATGTCGCATTTAAATGGTTTTTCATTATTGTTAATTATTAAATGTGTCTGTATGCTGGAAACGTCATTAATTTTCAGAGAAACTTTTCTTGATCTATTTTTTACTTCATGAATAAATTGGTGCCGAAAAAAATTAATTTTTACCATGAATTGTCCACAAAATTCACAAACCACGAAGTCTTTCCCAAAATGTCCTTCCATATGTTTCGATCTTGATTTAGAAGAACGAATATCTGCAAATAAAAATATACGGTTAATACAATTTAAAAAAAAATCATTCAACAAATTATCAACATTTTATTAAGTATGTACGTTGTTTATATTGTATAATTGTCGTATTTCAAATATTGTTCGCCAATAGGTTTATTAAAAAAATATATATGTTTTTGGAATAATGTGAATATTGTAAAAAGTATTGTAGTGTAACCAACTGAAATAAAGAGAGACAACTTAACTAATATCTCTCTATGATAAATAAAGTGGCGGCGTGATCTACTATAAAGTGACTAGGACACCACGAGGGACAGACAGAAAGATTCGTTATCTATTGGCTACTTACGTGTTATTGAGGAAGTGGTAAAGGTTAAGACGGAATTTGCACGCCAGGAAATTCATAACAAAAACTACAAATTAACTAAGTTGTCAATAGATGGCGATTAGATGCACTTCTGCGAAATAATTCAAATGTTGAATTATACCTGCCTGTTTGCCAAGTTGTGTAAACTACTTTCCGGCGACCCGACAAGCGTCCCCTCCCTCCCAAATCTAAAGTGCTCGTAACATTTTATTGTACCGCCGGACGAGACGAACACTACATTACAGCAGAATATCGAACCTATAGGGACCGTATTTAAATAATTTTGTCCACGACCACTTAATAATAAATCAATATTCTACCTCCTAACTAAAAGCATATATCACGGAGTGAATTATGATAATTCACGCTTTTGTAATTCTGGCACATTCCAGTAGATAACTAAAGATAGGCGATACTTTTCATAACGATATTTTCTAGATCGAAAAATCAAAAAATCGATAAATCAAAAATCGAAAATGGAAAATCGAAAATTCAAAATCGAAAAATTGAAAAGTGGAAAAACAACAGTTAATAAAGAAACCATAATGGTCGTGGACAAAGTATAGTATTAGACTCGCAATTTATGGCCATTATTCACTCGGGTGACTAATGGCTACCATAAATTGCTCGTTTAATAATATACTATTATGAACCAGAATAAAACTTTTAGGACAATGTAATATAAACATTTAAATCTATTTTGGTTCGTATATTATTAAGTAGTTCTTTGTTCATCCAGTCTGAGCTTATTTGTTAGTTATCATAGTTTTGTTCTGTGTTTTTTTAGTGTTTTTATAGGTAGTTACACGTTACCCAGCAGTTGATCACTGAGTTTGTTTATTAAACTTCATTTTGTTCTTGTGTGTGGTGAGTATTATACCTAATTATTTTACTAGTAGTTGGGTTGGGTATCTGTAGTTATTTTTATAGCCATGAGTTAGTTTATTGAACTTCATTTTATTCATGTGGGTAGTGAGTATTTTACTAGTAGTTACGTTAGGTATTTGTAATTTTTAAAGCTATTGGCGGCCTGCAAATATATGGGCGCTCAGCCTATTATTCAACTGGTATGAAAATTATAAATCTACAAATTTTTAGCCTTGTGTGCAACATGTTAGGTACTTCATTTTCATGACGAGAATATGTTATGACGGAATTTGGTTAACAAAAAAGAAACACTCTATGTTTGGTTTTGAAAAGAGAAATGAAAATCAATGTTTCGGGGGAAAAGTCAATTGGGAAGTTTTTAGAAATTAATGAAGGACTGTCAGGGGAGAATTGTCAATGGGAATTTGTTGTAATATTGTCAAGGATGGTTAAAGATAAGAGATAAATGCAAATTATGAAAGTTTAAGATTGTAATGAGATGAAGATTTGAATAAAGAACATAAAAAATAAGGTAAAAGGAAAATTTTATTTAAAACAAAGAGTAAACGAAAACTAGTAAGGCGAGATAGCAGTAATTAGACAGGAGGCAGAACGATCGAAGCATAAATAGAGTAGTAGAGAAAAGAACGTGCAGATTAAACGATTAGACAAGGCTGAGAAGAAGAAGAAGCAGATAAGAAATTTATTATTCTAAATTATTAATTTTTTTAACTATTTTTTAGAATCAAAATTAGACTACTTGTAATCAGGCCAAACATAGAGAGGACAGGTAAATTAATATTTGGAACTGAAATTTGAATAGAAATTTCAAAGGTGAGTTTATTTTTTTTTTATTTTTCCTTTCCTTTGATTATCTAAATTATTGATAGTGCAATATATAAGTGAGTGAACCCAACCCAAAATTAAAAATTCAATTAAATTAAATTTTCATCATAAAATATATAATTGCTGAGCTAGCTATACTGGGTATTAAAAATAAATTAAACATCAAAATTCTTATATTCATATCAATGTATTCATTTATTTGGATTAAATTGTATATGATATTCTTTTAGGTGCCAAATATGGGACGACACTCGAAACCAACGACTTCTCGTCAAAAAAACGTAATTAAAGGTCAAAAAGACGTCAAGAACTTTGGAAAACCATTTACGAAAAAATCTGATGAGTCCAACACATGACTTTCCTATCTAGGTATTACAGGCTTTTTCCGATTATTTTGTACAACCTATTGCAACTCTGTAAATGTTTAAAGGATAAATTAAATATATACATTTACATACATCTAACTCGAAACATTTTTCGATATATATTCACTGCAAATGAAAACACTGAAAAAATTTAATTTTACACTTTTCCTCCAGTTTTTCTATTACGGTCCATTTTAAAGAAATAATGTAAATAACAAAAATGATAGAGATCGATATTGCAAACAACTTTTAGTTTACCAATTTTCTTAAAAATCAGAATTTACAACTTCTGTCAAATTTCTCGAAAACGGTCCATTTATGGAAAAAATTGCATAAAGTGAGAATTATAGAAAATAATATTAGAAGTAACTTTTATTTAAAGAATTTTCTTCGCCAAACATAAATAACATATATTCAATAAAATATAAAACGACCTCTACCAAAGTACCCCCGTCCCCAGATGTTCCGACTTTGTCCAAAATCTAATCAATTCACCACAGGTCGGAATAACGCTTCAATTTAACAAATAATGTTTTTTCTTTATCAGCTTTCAAGTTTTCTTCAAAATTCTAAATTTACACTAATTATCAAATATCTCGAATTCGAGAAATTATGTATAAGACAAGAATTATAGAAAATTGTATCACAAACAACTTTTATTTAAATAATTTTCATAAAAATTTGAATTTTTTACATTTTGTCAAATTTCTGGAATATGAAACATTTTAGTAAAATTTTGTATATAACAAAAATTGTAGAAAATATTATTTGAATTAACTTTTATTCAAAGAATTTTCTTCTTCAACCGTAAATAACAAATATATTCCATAAAATATAAAAATGACCCCCTATAAAGTACCCCCCCCCTAAGTGCCAACTGTGCCCAAAATCTAATCAGTTCACCGCAGGCCGGAATAAGACTTAATTTTAAAATTTGGCGTTTTTGTGTTTATCTGTTCATGAGTTATCGAGTATACAGACACACACACAGACAGCATCGCGAAAATAGTCAAAACGGATTCAGGGGATTCCAAAACATAAAAATCCGTCAAAAAATCGAGGTCGAAAAAAATCATGATTACTATACAAAAATAAAATAAATATTTTAAGAACAATAACTCATCAGATAACAAACACTGAGCATTACTAGGTTCAAACACACTTGATGCAAAACTGAAGAAGGGTTAATAGGGACAAGGTAATGGGGAAGCTCTACAGCTTTACTACCCACCTAGAGTTGAATATTCTGGTGACAAAATAGGGTAAGTTACCGAGACACCTATCCCGATGTTGTCCCAGCCACGGGCGAAAATGTTAGTATCAATCAACAAGGCATTTTATACTTTATGCTATTTTTGTAAATAATTATATAAAGTTAGGGAAATGTGTCTGTATTCGAATAGCTTGATGGCTGATTATAAACCCCTTTAGGGTTGTAGAACATCTCTACCAGCTTACCTGTTGTATAGGTAATACATGTATATTCAAAAGCTGATGTCTGACAATTTAAATGAAATCATAAAATATAATTAACATCTTATCCAGCGAATAAAATTAATAAAGATTGAATATGAACTCAAGGTTTTTTATTTAATTATTTTACAGGTTTCACTCTCATTCAATTTTTACAACTTTACAAGACATTGTTCTTGCAATCATCTTTTCTAAATTTCTGCTTCTCAAACCTAGTGGCGCCACCGGGTACCCTTTTGATCTGAATTTTAATATTAATTTAATCGTACCTACGACCCATAGTGCTCACCGACGAAAGGCTAGCGGCATGTAGTTTATAAGGAGGAAAACGTTTTTTTCTCTGGACAAGATCACCGAAAACAAAATCATACTTGTCGAACTACATTAACTTCGTACTTTAAAAAAAAAATCGTTTTAAGGTTACAATATCCCTAAGGTAACGTTAGCGGATGTTTGCTAAAACTCTCTATTGATCTCGTGCGCAAGCGTAGAAATCGTTTCAGTGTTGGTTTAGACACATTTTATTATGGATTTCCAAGCAGGTCGCAGTAATAAACGACCAAGAAAACGAGCAAAAGTCGATGAAAGCTTTGTGGGACTGGATAGTAAAAATTAATAGCCTATTAAAGAAATATTCACAAAATGTTTACACAATACTGGTCGCGTATAAGCGTCATTAGGTTAAGCACAAGAGTAAGAGTAAAAAATTGGCAACACCGCAATTAAGTAAAATTGTAAATTAGATGTCACGTATCAGCGACATTAGGTATATAGAAGTATGTGCTATTAAAGAATTAATTCCAAAAGGCACACGTGCATAGAAAAAAAAACAATTCCCTCCTTAGAGGGTTAACTTATAAAATAAAGTGATGTGGATTGAAGGTAGCTGGGCTTCAGCAACCGTGGAAAAATATCCACCAATGAGAAAGACAATTGTTCAAATACATGAAAGGCAACATAAGAAAGAACCAGTGAAAGAAAGAACCCTGGAAATAAGAGAAAAATATGCGAATGTCTGCTCGATTAACAGCATTGTAGTTAACTTAACCCCTTTAAAAAGGGGTTCTTCCTAAATGCCAGAAACTGGATTTCATATGTACATCAACATTGTACAAGTTAAGAAAGACTTTGCCCTTATCGGCTATCAACTGCATGATTTTATGAAACAATTTGCGTTCAGAATACAAATCGTCGCACTCAGAATCAGAATACATATCGATGCACTCACCACGAAGCATAATAAAAATCAAAAGGAAACTTTGGATTAAATATTTTCAATTCCGTTTACTTCTCGATACCGAAAGCCGGAAGCATCTCATCAGTCCATCTAAAGTCTATCCCACCTGGAGTGCGTTCATAAAGTGCACTCTGGACACACTCTGTGCGATAATTCACTCAAAAGTCGTTCATAAATGGTTGTGCGTTTAATTTATAATCGTTCATAAATTATTGTATGTCTCGCTCGGAGTACACCTAGAGTGTCAAAAAATCACCGGTTGAAATATACCGGCGAAAAATCACTCGACATGCGCAGTATTATTTTCCCTTTTGCCTCCATGATCGTTGGGTGATCGTTGGATTGTTTTGTGATAGTGAGGTGATGGTTTTGTAATTCGGAATTTGGTAGAACAAAAATGAGTTCGTTTTCCAACTTTAATGTAGTTACATTAGAAAATGGGAATATTTTAACGTCGGAAAACGGCGAGATATGTTTACAAAGCATTTCTGGTAAGTTTTTGAATAATTGTTATTTGAGGTTACCGACTTTTCTTTTAGATGGAAGCTTATGTTTTGTAAAACCAACGCAAGAAATAATAAATGCTTTTAATACGCAATCCTGTGATGAAGCAGTGGGACAAACAGATGACAATTTGGAAACATCGACAGAATTAAGTTGTTCATCATTTGATTCCTATGTAAAAAATGAAAATAAACGTATAAAGTGGTCAAAAAGTGCCATTTTAATGTTAATTGATTTAAGAATAAAATATGACGAAGAATTCAAATCTACTATCAATAAAAATGAGATAACTTGGAAACGTATTGCACAAGAATTAAAACAGAATGGTTTTAATATGATACCTACACAATGCAATGATAGTGGCGATATCTAAAAGCGAAATATACTTCAGTAAAAGACAATAGAGGTGACAAAGGTACTGGCGAAGAAGCCCTTGATTTTCCATACTATGAAGAAATGGATAACTTTTTAGCAAAAAAACACAACGTTAAACCAATAGCAATAGCAGCTTCACTTAGAGGTGATACAAGTAAGTAACAATTTAAGAACCTATATAGCAAACTTTGACTGACATAACATTCTTAATTTCTATCAGACTTATAATTTTAATGAACTTTCTTGCAACTGCCAGTTAGGTAATTTTATTAAGCTACTAAGAGCTGATTACACCATTGTGTTAAACGAAGATTAAAATGACATTGTTAACGTAAAAATGTCATTTTAATCTTCGTTTAGAAGTTTAAACTTCGTTTAATACAATGGTGGAATCGGCCCTAAACTACATACCAATATTTATTTTATAGTGTCTAATGAACATAATGCAGAGGTATTAGAAGCAGCCCAAAGTTCCAAAGAAAAAGGCAGTAAAGTGAAATCGAAAATGGGTAATATTCAACCTAAAAAAACAGGCCTTCTCACCATCTGGGATGAAATGAAAATGACAAATAAAGAAAGGGAAATAAACAGAGATCGTCGGCACCAGGAAATACTAGCTGTTAGAAACAGGGCAGTCGACGTGTTCAGTGATAAAATGAATTTGCTGTTGGAAAAATTTAAAAAATAATGTTAGAATAGCTTTTAGTTAGTTATAATTTGTATTTTTAAGTTTAGTTAGTTTTATGAAGATATTTTTAAGAATGGATATTTTGTTTTATTTTGTGATTGGGTTATTAAAATCCAAAATTAATAGGAAATTGTTTATTTTATTAACATTGAATAAAAATATAGAACATTTAGTTTTTAATTAATTTCGATTTGCATACAGTTCTCTAGATATTTGATTCCTTCGAAATCTTCCAGCTTCTTCTATTTGAATGTTATTTATAATTAAGTTATTTTCTTCATTTGCAATATTAGGAACTCCTTGCTGAATGTAATCTTCAATCCGGAGATCATTATTACAAATATTGTGTAAAACGCAGGCTGCTACAACTGTTCCAGGATCAAGGTCATTTCGATTCATATCAAGAAATTTTAATCTTCGAAATCTTCTAAATAATAAAGCAAAGGTTCTTGCTATAACCTGGCGTGTTTTGGCATGCACACTATTAAAATAAATTTGTGTTCGAGTTAGGTTACCTCTATTGATATATGGAGGAATACACCATGGCAGGACAGGATATGCCTTATCTCCAATTATATAAGTATTGTCTGGAAAATAATATAAAATGTTGTTTCTTCCCATCATGGTAAATATCGGAATTCCTAAAAATTCTTATATCACTAACAGATCCTGGATACCCAATAAAAACATCTGTGAACTTAAGATTGGGCTCAGAAATTGCCTGTAAAGTGAATGCATAATTGCATTTTCTTGTAATATAAGATTGTGGGTCCTCTTTGGGTGCTTTTATTTTAATGTTCGTGCCATCAACTGCGCCTATAACATTTTGTAAATTTGCAATATTCTGGAATTTTCTTTGAACTTCAATGAGTCTTTGTCCTTCAGGCCACTTTATAACTTGAGAAGCAATAGAGTTTAGAAGTTTGACAACTCTAACAAAACAAATTGAGAGAGATGATTTTGCTAAATTAAATCTTTCGCCAACTGATCGAAAATAATTATAGTTTGTATATTACTTCAATAATAAATACATACCTATAGGACTCTGGAGTCGCCAGAAGCCACACCACAGCTAGTATTTGTTTCTCCACATTTATTGTGAAACGTCCAACTGGGGATTGTCTTTCTAATTGTGGTCCAATCAAACGCAATAAACTTTCGTATGCATCTACGGTCATTCGAAAATGTTCTTGAAATTGTTGGGCGTTAAGTCCTGGAACAATTTTCTCTAAATAATTTTCTATCCGTTGGGGAGTCTTTAATTTTCTTTTTTGGGATAAATCATATTCATAAATTCTTCTTGAATCATCTTCACTCTCCGAAAAGGATACTACATTTTGATACAAATTTTGAATAACTAATATTTCGCCAAGACCAATCATTATAATAATAAATGTGATTATAATTTAGGTTATTTTTATTCCACTCTATCCACCTATCGTGAAATTTTTGTATCATGCTCATGCATGATACCGTTCATATTTAGAACGCACTCTAACAACGCTCTGTCCGAAATTTCGCATCACTCTGACGTCATAAGCTCTAACGTATGGTTGCGTTTATGAACGCACTCCTGTCTTCATTAGAACGATAAAGAAGATCGGATGTATTTTGTTCACATACTTTGATTACTATACGAGGCAAGAGAGAGGTCCGACACGCCCAACATAGGGCGCGGCCATTTTGAACCCTGTGACACAGTTTACAGCTAAAGAATCAGATCGCTCACTCTGCGTCGGCACTTTTGATATCAATGTTTCAGTTTATACACTGTGCAACTCAGATAATACAATATATGACAACCGCCGGGTCCGGTAAAGGATCCTGAGGTGCGAAATTCACAAAAAAATTTTTAAACACTCAAAAGTAACTAGTTTTTATAGTAAATTTTCGAAAAAAAATTTATGGATGAAGCAGTATTTTTCGAAAAAAATTGAATTAAAAATCCCAATTTTACAGGTTATAATCACAAAACAATTACTCTAAATGACAGTTTCTGACGTTTCTGTCTTAAAAATAACAAACGTTGCCAAGTTGTTAATAAAATTATAAGTTTAAGGATTATTTAAATTTATAATCATACATTTTTCGTTTGGTTTAGAAAGATAAGTACGGTAATAATCGTATATAAAATGCAAAAATTAATATATCAAACAAATTAATTTTAAAAATGCAGCTCAAAAAAACTACATACAAAATTAAAAAATGAAATTAATTAAATCACTCAACATGTAATACCTAGACAACTTTTTTTAAATTTTCTGTCACTCAAAACGGAAGAACGACTTCTCTTAATCCATACCTGGCTACGCCTGCCGGCATAGACTCCAACGGCCTGGACACAGCTCAAATTGAAATGAAAAGTCTCACATAACACATTATATTTTCACCTATAACTTATTTTCTTCTCATTCAAACAGAAATCTTATACTTGGAAATTATCAGTGATAAAAATCAACAATATAGTATGGCAACGTTGCAAACTCGAGGACATTATATGTCAAGAACTGACAATTTCATGAATCACTTTATTTTAGGTTTTATGGAAGGAAATGATGAAAAGTTAGGTTAAATCAGTCAAATTATTGCATTTTATTATAATATAAATAAAAATAGCAAATGAAACGTATTCTTCAATATTTAATTTCAGTTAAAATATTATAAAAAGTTATTTCAATATATTAATGCTAAAATTATGAAATTTGCACCTCAGGATTCTTTACCAGAACCCAACCGCCTATAATAAAACAGCAGTCTTCTGCGTATCCTGAATTTGTATCCCTGGAGTGGATGTTATTTTGGAACTTTCAACTGGTAGGAGTGAGCTAACTGATTCTTTAGCAATAAACTGTGACTTCAAAAATATTCACTGACACTGACAGCAGTAAGCAAAATATCAGGTGCGTTTTAATCATCCGCTTCTGCTTCCGGAATTGTCGGTTTAGTCGTTTTAACCTGTCAGATTAAAACAAGAAAACCGACAATTCCGAAGCAGAAGCGGATGATTAAAACGCACCTATTAAAAATATTGCGCCAAGATGTAGGCAACACGTAATAAGGGTTCAAAATTGCGGAGTTTTCTATCTCCTTTTAAAAGGCACTCAGAAAGCTGCGCAGTGCAACCATTCTCCGTATAGTAAAAGAAAATCAAAGTATGTGATTTTGTTAGACAATGAAAAGCCATTTTATGCATTACTGCGATGATCAATGTGAAAACTAAATGGAATAAATAATTTTAAAAGAATCTTACCAAACAGTTTCAATTTCTTTTGTAAAATAGTTTCGTTATTAATAAAAATCAAATTCGATATATTAAGTAGATATTATTGTCAGAAAATAGTTATTTAACTACAATAAGGAAAAATAAGTAATGAGTATTGCCTACCTATTGGTACAAAATACTAATATTTAAAACTACATATTATGAGGAGTGGACACGTTTACACATGGATCATTTTCATTTTTAACTGGGTAAATCAATTGGAGCTTTTATGAAATTGAAAATGCTAATACGTTACAAAATGTTGCGTTAAATTATTTTTGCGATCAAATGATGTGAATCCACATTTAAATGTTTTTTTATTACAGTGCATTAAGTTACATTTTTAATTAAATTTTTCATTACTGTGTTTTATTAAATGTTGTTTTAAACTAGATTTATGTTTAAATTTTTTTGAACAAATGTCACATTTAAATGATTTTTCATTAGTGTGAATTAGTAAATGTTGTTGTAAATTAGATTTATAATTAAATCTTTTGGAACAAATGTCACATTTAAATGATTTTTCATTACTGTGACTTACTAAATGTTTTCGTAAATTAGATTTCAGATTAAATCCTTTGGAACAAATGTCGCATTTAAATGATTTTTCATTACTGTGACTTGCTAAATGTTTTTGTAAATTAGATTTATGATTAAATCCTTTTGAACAAATGTCACATTTAAATGATTTTTCATTATTGTGAATTAATAAATGTTGTTGTAAATTATATTTTAGATTAAATTCTTTTGAACAAATGTCACATTTAAATGATTTTGCATGACTGTGACTTACTAAATGTTTTCGAAAATTAGATTTCAGATTAAATCCTTTGGAACAAATGTCGCATTTAAATGATTTTTCATTACTATGAATTTCTAAATGTTGATGTAAACTAGATTTATGATTAAATCCTTTTGAACAAATGTCACATTTAAATGATTTTTCATTACTGTGAATTATTATATGTCTTCGTAAATAAGATTTTAGAACAAATCCTTTGGAACAAGTGTCGCATTTAAATGATTTTTTATTACTGTGAATTATTAAATGTCGTTTGAAAGTATATTTATGATTAAATCCTATTGAACAAATCTCACATTTAAATGATTTTTCATTACTGTGAATTATTAAATGTTGTTGTAAATTAGATTTATAATTAAATCTTTTGGAACAAATGTCACATTTAAATGATTTTTTATTACTGTGAATTATTAAATGTTGTTTTAAATTAAATTTTAGATTAAATCCTTTGGAACACATGTCGCATTTAAATGGTTTTTCATTACTATAAGTTTTTAAATGTAGTTGTAAACTAGATTTATAATTAAATCCTTTGGAACAAATGTCACATTTAAATGGTTTTTCATCATTGTTAATTATTAAATGTGTCTGTATGCTGGAAACGTCATTGATTATCAGAGAAACTTTTCTTGATCTATTTTTTACTACATGAATAAATTGGTGCCGAAAAAAATTCATTTTTATCATATATATTCCACAAAATTCACAAACGAAATCTTTACCAAAATGTCCGTCGATATATTTCGATCTTGTTTTATAAGAACGGAAACCTGCAAATAAAAAAATTCTGTTATACAATTTAAAAAAAATAATTTAACAAATTAGGGTCCGATTACAATTAGAAGAACACAGCTACGTCATCAATTGACAAAGTAAGTAATTGGTTATCGCCGCCTACCGAGGATTTAAATATTATAAGAATATAGGAAATATTATTTTATACCTAACAGCTAACTTATTTTTTATTTATTGATAGTTATAACTAATATGTATTCGAAATTCGAAGTAATGGTTATGACGTAGCAGTGTTCTTCTAATTGTAATCGGACCCTACCAACCGAGTTATCATCATTTTATTAAGTCTTTGTACATATTGTATAATTCTCATTTGTCAAATATTGCTCGCCAGTAGGTATATTAAAATATATATTTTTAGAAATTATTTAAAGTTACTCTGACAACGCTGTATCCTGAGGCTGCCTGCGGTCGTTCGTAAGGAATGGGTATTCACATACGTGCGCTCGTGTAAATTGGCTGCCTGTATTTTTTTATAATTTTCGTGCCTTGCTGTTTATTGGTTTTTTTTTAGTGTATTTAATTCATAATATAATTATATCTTTTATTATATAGTGTAATCTTTTATTCTAACATCAGAAGTGAGAAAAGTGCCCATTGTTCTCTGAGTAAGTAAAATAATCTCAAAATGTTAGTGTTTATACTAGTAGGTACTTGGCATAATAAACTAATGCAGAAGTGCCAGCCGATTTAATATTTACTTTCAATATTTTTTTCAATGCAGAAGGGCCAGCGGATTTATACTTTACTTTCAATATTTTTTTTCTGTTCCGGAATCCATGTAAAAGAGAATTTTAAAAGACGCTTTTGTTTATTTTTCTACTAAAGTACTTAAGATAAGGAAGTTGGTCGTTTCTAGCAGGTGTTGCTTAACTGGCATATTTTTCATTTTTCAAGACGGGAATCGACATTCCATTGTGAGATGTTTAGTAGTTTTTTTTTGTCGATTTGTAAATTACTCTTATTTTATTAAAGGTTCAATTATCATTTCAGTTTATTTTATTAAAAGGGTTCTTTCGCATGTAATAAAAGAATCAAGTTTATTTCAATTTAGTTTAGTTATTATGATTTTTTGTATTAGATTTAAAAGGGATATCAAATTACATCTGAAGTCGGTACTTCTTGTTAAGTTATTTTTATAGTTCCCGTTCCTACACGTGCATTATTTATGTTTTTTTTATCCAATGTGCGTGCCGTTTTAGTTTTTATTTTACTCCAGCCAAAATAAAAATCGATGGCGTAGATTTAACAGGCCTAATTGATACGGGCGCTGATATATCCTTGATTGCCCAATAATATGCCGTACACATTCAACATAAAATTCAATCATGCTGTACGACTATCACTGGTATTCTTCCTGGAAGTTTTGTTTCCACTCAGGAGCTTGAAGCTGTCTTTGAGATGTCCAACGTCACCACAAATCTAAAATTTGTTTTTGTGCCAGACGAATTTCTTGAATATGAGTTCTTGTCGGATGCAATCTGTACGACGAGCCAGATATCGTTTGTATTACTGATCATACAGGAAGTAGAATTGTCCGCAATAAAATTGCCCAGATTTTATGTAATATGTCCAGTGATCCTGATATAAATATTGATGTTCCGGAACTACGTAAACAGGATTTAGTGGACATATTAACTCATTTTAAAGATATGGTAGCAATTGGAAATGCAATCCCATGTGTGAACAATGCTGTTATGGACATAAAATTACGTGATGAGTATATCGTCAGCCGAAATCCTTACCGTTTGGCAGCCGAAGAGAGGAAGATCGTTAGAGGAATTATAGACGATCTTCTAACTAATAACATTATTAGAGAAAGTAACTCACCGTACGCTAGTCCAATAATACTTAGAAAAAGAGAAGGGTCTTATAGGATGTGCGTCGATTTCAGAGAATTGAACTCTCATACAATCAAGGACAGATATCCCCTTCCATTAATAGAGGACCAACTTGATAGGCTTGGAAGAGGAAAAATATTTACATCGCTTGACATGTCATCAGGATTTCACCAGATACCAATATCTCCAGATAGTGTTTATAAAACAGCCTTTGTGACGCCCGACGGGCATTATGAATACATTCGAATGCCCTTCGGACTTGCAATGTGTATGTGTATGTGTGTATGTGTATGTGTATGTGTGTGTGTGTATGTGTGTGTGTGTGTACGTGTATGTGTACGTGTAAGTGTACGTGTAAGTGTACGTGTACGTGTAAGTGTACGTGTAAGTGTACGTGTATGTGTATGTGTATGTGTAAGTGTACGTGTAAGTGTAAGTGTACGTGTAAGTGTACGTGTAAGTGTACGTGTAAGTGTACGTGTAAGTGTACGTGTAAGTGTACGTGTAAGTGTAAGTGTAAGTGTAAGTGTACGTGTAAGTGTACGTGTACGTGTATGTGTATGTGTATGTGTATGTGTATGTGTATGTGTATGTGTATGTGTATGTGTATGTGTATGTGTATGTGTATGTGTATGTGTATGTGTATGTGTATGTGTATGTGTATGTGTATGTGTATGTGTATGTGTATGTGTATGTGTATGTGTATGTGTATGTGTATGTGTATGTGTATGTGTATGTGTATGTGTGTGTGTGTATGTGTGTGTGTGTGTATGTGTATGTGTGTGTGTGTGTGTGTGTATGTGTATGTGTGTATGTGTGTATGTGTACGTGTAAGTGTACGTGTACGTGTACGTGTAAGTGTAAGTGTAAGTGTAAGTGTACGTGTACGTGTAAGTGTAAGTGTAAGTGTAAGTGTAAGTGTAAGTGTAAGTGTACGTGTAAGTGTAAGTGTACGTGTACATGTACGTGTACGTGTACGTGTACGTGTAAGTGTACGTGTAAGTGTACGTGTAAGTTGTACGTGTAAGTGTACGTGTAAGTGTAAGTGTACGTGTAAGTGTACGTGTAAGTGTACGTGTAAGTGTACGTGTAAGTGTAAGTGTAAGTGTAAGTGTACGTGTACGTGTACGTGTACGTGTACGTGTACGTGTACGTGTACGTGTACGTGTACGTGTAAGTATAAGTATAAGTATAAGTATAAGTATAAGTATAAGTATAAGTATAAGTATAAGTATAAGTATAAGTATAAGTATAAGTATAAGTATTGTAAGGGGTTTTCTCGCCACAGAGAAAACGGTTCCTTACGAATGACGCTGGTTACGGGCGGTTCTCGAGCGTCAGATTTTTGGTAATGGTTTACTCCACAAACTCTCGAAACGGCGTCGAAAGTACTCGGGTAGCTACAGATGGAGATGAAAAATTCCAGGGGTCAAAGGTTACTTAGACACAGGTAATAGTAGGCCACAAGTAACGGGCTTTAATCGTTGCTTAGGCTGGTACAGAATTAATCACTAGCTGAAATATAAGGGGGAAATAAATTTAGGAATTAACAACCAGTAATACGGCAGGTTAACATTGACACATATATTGTGGTTAACTATTTACAATAAAAAAAATAAATTAAATATTTCAACGCCCACCCTCACGGTAATATGTACAAACCCTGAACAAAAATAAACAAACAAAACGGACGGAAATGACTTTAGAGTAGTCTCAATCAGACGTAAAGAAAAAAAATTAAATCAATACTTATAATTATCACGGTCGCAGTAAATGTTTATTATTAAATTGTTTATTCTGTTGTTGAGTTATAAATGCAATTTGCTATTTCATTCGGCAGTATTATTTCGGTCGTAGCAAAAATTAACTGTTAAATTTTCTAATTGGTATTTACAATCAAATGTAATTGAATGCCTCAGTAAAACAAAATATAATATTGGTTGCAGAGAATGCGAGGAGACAGGTTCGGGATAATACTAATTCCAGAGCTGAAACCGGGACCCTATAAGAGGTTTACTCACTAGTGGTTGGAAAGTAAAACCAACTAACAACCGGGATAGTACATTATCCCTGAGTGAACCGATCGTAATCACGAGCCGCTTCAAACTGGGGAATGATACTATTTAATGTCAATTGAATAACGGAGATTTACATAAAACAAATTTAATAACCGGGATAGCACACTATCTCTGAATGAGGCGATCGTAATCACGAGCCGCTTCAGACAGGGGAATGATACTATTTGAGTTCACTTACAATAACGGAGACTAACGCAAATGAGGGTTTCAGATGGAAAATAAACTAATAACCGGGATAGCACATTATCCCTGAATGAGACGATCGTAATCACGAGCCGCTTCAGACAGGGGAATGATACTATTTTAGTTCTGTTGAAATAACGGAGATCTAACGCAAATTAATTTTTAGATATAGAATGAACTAATAGCCGGGATAACACCTTATCTCTGGATGAAGCGATCGTAATCACGAGCCGCTTCAAACTGGGAATGATGCTATTTAAATTTTCTTAAAATTTGCAGTTCGGAGAATAAAACAAAAGAAAATGCCTCGTCGCAATTCTACAAATATAACCAATCAAAACATTAGGCAATTCCCAAACAGTGTCAATTAATTATTTATTGGATAATGTTTTTAATAAACTATATTATTTGTTCACGAAAATTTCTTGCAGTAGGAAAAATTGACTATAAGACTATATTTACGATTAAATGAAAAATAAACTAATTAACGGTTAAGCCTTCAAATAAACTAAAATGAAATGTATAATTTATTCACATAAATTTCCAGTAGTAGGAAAAATTAACTATACGACTATATCTACGATTGAAATAAAAAAAAATAAATTGTTTAACGCTCAAAACTTTAAATAAACTACAATGAAATCTATTAAGAACGGTGTATTCTAACAAGAATAAATTAAAGTATTTTTAAATCAAAACAAATGAAATCCTAACTCAACACGGAATAAATAAAATTAAATCGGTTTCAAATAGCACGGCTTAAAGTCTCGGGCACGAAAGAAATTATCAAAAAAAAAAACTATCAACAAACTTTACCTCGCGGCGTGAAATAAATTTTCGGTATCGTAGGTATTTAGCGTTTAATCGACTATTAGATTTAACGGTGTCAAAGCAAGTCTGTTCGATAAATCGGTATATTAGGAACTAAAAATTTCAATTCAATCTCGGACCACGTTTAGTCGTCGCATGCCCTACTACCTCAGAAAATCCCACCATTAAAACGCGCGCAGGCATAGTACCTCGACGATGGTTTGAACAGCGATAAAACTGATGATATACAGGGCATATCCACGAAGTTGAAATTAATTGAAAATCGAAATTAATACCCGGAATTAATTAATAATAATAATAATGAAAATTGACTTCATTACATCCCCCCCTCACTTCGGAAAGAAAAATAAAGGTGAACATAGTTTGCCTTTATTTTTCCTTTATCCGCCTACCTATTCATTACAAAACTAATAAAATTTACAAACAAAATATAATCTTCTTTCTTCTGTTCCGGAGTCAAAACCATACCATCTCCATACCATACCATATCGTCGGACTCGGAACTACCATTGTCGGAAACATTGAATGCCGACAGTACGGCATCGGGGTTGTAGGTCTACCTGTACTCCAATTGATCGGTACCTTCCAGACGGTACAGGGGCGGTGACGGTGGGTGAGGTTCGTGTCTAATCTGACTCGACAGCCGGTTTCAGGTCTTTTATGTGCACCTGATTAAGTCTCTTTCCTGAAGCATCTTTGAGGTTGTAGACGACGGGAGACACGACTTTGACAACGGTGTACGGACCAGAGTATTTCGGAGCTAATTTGGCGGCCACATGATCCACGGCTGATGACAACGTATGTTCTCGCTTCATCACTAGATCACCAATAGTGCACCTTCAGTCTCGTCGACGTAGATTGTAGTAATGAGCCTGCGAGGTAAAAGCTCGGGACAAGTTGAGACGGGCTAGGTCAAAACACTCTTTGAGTTTTCCTAGTCTCTTGACAAAATTTTCGGGACTTTCCACATCAAGCGGTTCGGTTACGGCGGATTGGTTACTGGTCTCAACTTCTTGTCGTAGGGATTTGGGGATGACTAACTCCCTCCCAAAATTTAAGAATGCTGGAGAAAAACCAATTGATTCGTGACGGGATGTATTGATTGCAAACTTTAAATCAGATAAATGGAGATCCCAATCTTGATGATTGTCCTCGCAAAATTGTGCTATCATGGTTTTTATGGTTCGATTTGCTCGTTCTACGGGGTTAGCTTGCGGTGTGTAAGCCGGTGTACACCGATGACGGATTCCTAACTCTTTTAGAACGGATTCAAAGAGTTTGCTTGTATACTGTGTGCCATTATCGGTTATGACTTCTTTTGGACATCCAAAAGTTGTGACGATGTCGTCATAGAAAACGGTGGTCACGCTCTTTGCGGTGGCAGTTCGAATAGCCTTACATTGCACCCACTTGGTAAATCTGTCCATAAACATGACGATATATGCATTACCCCTTTTACTCCGGGGTAGCGGTCCAACAAGATCTGTACTAACAACCTCCCATGGTTGACTATTCGGTGATGGGTTCATCTTCCCCGGCGTCTGCTGTTGTGACGGTTTGTATTTCTGACATTGTAAACAACTTCGGACATATTTGGTAATGTCTCGGAACATTCCAGGCCAATAATATTCTCTAGCTATGCGGGTAATAGTTTTGGCGATTCCGGCATGGCCTGCGGTCGGCGCATCATGGTTTTCTTTCAGAACGCGGTCTCTTTGCGGTTTTGGTATGCATAACTTCCACGGATCGGACAACTCTGGTTCTTTGTAATCATTTATGTCCCAAAAATGACGATATAGGCGGTTTTCTTTGATGCAAAAATCAGGATAATCGGTAGGGTTCCTTTCAACCTCGGCTTTCTTAGATGAATACCATTTGCACTTGGTAGCTTCATCCACGGCGCACACATCTGGTGTGTCTGACATAGTCTGAATTTCTGGCAACGGATTTCTGGATAATGCATCAGCTATTCGGTTTAGCGTTCCTTTTCGGTATTTGATCTCAAAATCGTACTGTTGCAAGAAAATGCTCCATCTTGCAAGACGGCCGGACGGACTCACAATTGAATGCAACCATTTCAGTGATTGGTGGTCGGTGAGTACGGTGAAGTGGTATCCTTCTAGGTAAGCTCGCATCTTTTCAATACCCCAGACTATAGCGAGGCATTCCTTTTCTGTAACTGAGTAGTTCCTCTCGGCCGGACTCAGAGTTCTACTGGCATATGCGATGACATAGTCGATGCCATCCTTTTTCTGTGTCAGCGCTACTCCTAAACCATGATCAGAAGCATCAGTTTGTAACGTGAACGGTACGGTAAAATCGGGACAACTGAGTATCGGTGCCTCAGTCAAAATAGTCTTCAATTTTCGGAAGGCGGTTTCTTGTTCTTCCTCCCAGCGCCACTTGTACGCCTTTCGTAGTAACTTTGTGAGTGGAGCTACCACCTGTGAGAAGGACGGGACGAACCTGCGGTACCAGGATGCAACTCCTAAAAATCTTCTCAATTCACGGATCGTTTTCGGTGCCTCGAACTGCACAATTGATGCTATCTTTTCGGGATCGGTGCCTATTCCATCTCCAGTGACTATGTGTCCTAGATATTTCATGCTCGGTAAGCAAAAATGACATTTTTCAAAATTTATTTGAAGTTTTGCCTCTCTTAGGCGTCGGAAGACTTCTCTTAAATTAGCTAGATGATCTTCAAAAGTTTCACCTAGAATGATGATGTCATCCAGGTAGGCGAATGCATGCGGGTCCATCTCAGGCCCAATAATTCGGTCTATTAGTCTTTGAAAGGTAGCTGGAGCTGAGTGAAGGCCGAAAGGCATGACTCGAAATTGGAAGAGTCCCCTTCCTGGCACAGTGAATGCGGTTATCGGTTTACTTCGGGACGATAGTGGTACCTGCCAATAGCCACTCTTCAAATCAAGACTTGAAATATACTTTGCGGTACGAAGCTTGTCTAAAATGGCATTCATATACGGCAGAGGGTAGGCATCCTTCATTGTGACTTCATTAACCTTGCGGAAGTCAATGCAGAATCGGTGTTTGCCATCCTTTTTCCTTACGATGACAACGGGCGAGCTCCACGGACTCTGGGAGGGTTCTATTACCCCTTCTTGTAACATTTTGTCTACCTCTTCATTGATAACTTCCTGCATCTTTGGATTCTGAGGTCGGTATCTTTGCTTGATAGGTTCAGGTTTAACAAGCCGGATCTCATGTTCTACGAGATCGGTTGGTCCACGTATGTCGTGAAATGCAGGTAGTTCGGCTTGCAGGAATTCATCCAGTATATCGGATTGTTCTGGAGTCAGTGACCGATCAGTAAGGGGCGTGATAGTCTGTATCGGACAGTCTATTCCACGGATCTGGACTTCCTTTCTGGGTTCATAGTAGGTTTCAGTAAATTTGGTGCCTTCGGTTTCATCTGCAATTTCCTGGGGCAATCCTGACTGAAAATCGACTGACTTTCTACTTGTCGTTGGGGTTGCGGCCCGAATCGGAGTATTACGTGGAGTGGAACTCTTTGGCTGCCAAATTTGTATGCTGTCCTCTTTTATTATTATGGACTCTTTGTCCAGTGTCTTTGGAACCTCGGTTTGACTACTAGTTGGCGGATAGAAAACGTCGGGTTCACATTCGGCGTGAACTAGGGCTTGTACTACTCGGGAGTGGTTTTCGGGCATCGACCTTGTGTCGGCGGATTCTAATGTAGCGGGTTCTATTGGTTCGATTACCCCAATGGGGTAACAGACTACGGCTTCCTCAATAGGTGGCATCGGCATCTCACCTATCGAAATTTGTCCAGTTCCCAGTTCCAGACGAAACTTGTGCTTGGCTAGGATGTCCATCCCCAGCACTATATCAGCACTCAAGTTCGGAAAGTGGACCAGTTCCTCGGAAATTTTCTGGCGGCCAAGTTGCATCGGTACGTGGTAAACATCCTGGACGCGAATCAAGTTTCCATTAGCTAATCTGGCAGAAGAAGATACTGCTTTGGATTTATGCCCTCTTTGGGAAAGATGTTTCGCTGTCGGTTTCCAACGTAGGATTTCGAAGCTCCAGTGTCGATGAGTGCCACAAAATTTTCACCTATTATTTCCAGGGATAGGTGTGGTCGGGGATCGTGTGCGGGTGTGATAACGGATTCTTGAGAGGCTAGTGTTGGCTGAAGCTGTTGGGGCCTCCCTTCCTTACAGCTCCTGTCCCATTTCCCGACTGGCTACACGGACAGTCTTTTGACAATACGCCGTCCTTTTGGCACCGGGAACAGAATATCCTTGCTGGATTCTGGCAATGATTTCTCAAATGTCCTTTCTGTCCACATCTCCAGCACAACACTTCTCCACGTGAGGTGGATGGTTGTGGTTCAAATCTTTGCGGCTGATTACGGACGGTGGGGAAAGGTGAGGAAACGGGTTTAATGTCGGTCATTGGTAGCTTAGCTTGGTAGAATCGAGGTGGATCGGACGGGAAATAGCGGGGTGACTCGGATGGTTTAAATCGGGTAGACTCGTGAACGGAGTTTCGGATAGGCTCGGATTGTAAAGGATAACGGGGAGCGGTATTCCTTGGAGCGGAGCTAGTCGACGGTATGCCCTGTAATTCCTTCCTTAGAAGCTCGAATTCTCGGACCACTTGACTAAAAGTAATGACATCGGAGTAATCCGTCTTTCGGATTTGCTG